>WHYT01017635.1:59398-96081 GCA_009806455.1 Tetrax tetrax
CGTGGCTGTTTTTTCCTTCCCCTCCCGCCCTCTCTGAGAGCGGAGTGGGGAGGGGGGGACGAAAAGAGGAAGAGGAGGAGTGCAAACAGAAATGCAGCGCGGCTCGCCCTGAGCCCGGCCGCGGGAGCTGAGCGGAGCCGCGTCCATGTGCGCGCACTGCCGCGCCGCGCCTCCGAGCCAGCGGGCTGGGGCAGGGGCTGGCCGCGGGCCGGGGGGGTTCTGACTCATCCCAAGGCCCCTCGCCGGCGGGAGGAGCGGCACCGCACCACAGGGACCCGCGGACCCTTCGCGCCCTCCTCCGCTACCCCTCACCTCCCTTTGGACACAGCGGCCGGACCTTTGCCAGCGGGGCAGCCGCCTTTTGGATTTACAAGGCGCGGGGGAGCCGCCATCCCGGCCCGGGGGGTTTCACCGACGGCCGCCCGCGCCGGGATTTGCGCTCCCGGGGGACAGACCCATGGGCGGCGGGGTCCAGCGGCCAGCCATGGTTGTTAGCCCGGCAGCCCTGCTCCTCCTGGCCGGCTGAGCCCTCCCCGACGCCAGGACTTGGGGCTGCAGCGCTTTAAACGGGGCGTCCCCCCGTCCCAGCGGGGCGCGGCGGCTCGGCCCCCAGCGCGCCCGGTCGGCGACCCCCGGAGCGGCGCGGGGCGGGGGGCCCATGAGCGGCGATGGCAGCGGCTATCGCCAGCTCGTTGATCCGGCAGAAGCGGCAGGCGAGGGAGTCCAACAGCGACCGGGTGTCCGCCTCCAAACGCCGCTCCAGCCCCAGCAAGGACGGGCGCTCCCTCTGCGAGAGGCACGTCCTGGGGGTCTTCAGCAAAGTGCGCTTCTGCAGCGGCAGGAAAAGGCCGGTGAGGAGGAGACCGGGTGAGTACGGCTGCCCGGGAGCCGTGGGGACCCGCTCCGTGGGGTGGGGCAGCCCCGTCCCCGCTGGGATGGCTGCTGGGGCGGGGAGGTGGGGCAGCGGAGGGGCTCTCCCGGCAGCGCCGGGTGCCGTCTGAGCGTGCTCTCCGCCCGGCTTTTGGGCTGGGTCCTGGCGGGTCCTCTTCACCGAGCTGGTGTGATGGGTGGGCGCAGACCAGCCGCCAGCATCCCTCCGCCAGCATCTTTCCGCCGCTCGTCGAAGCGTGAGCAAAGCCCGAGAGACCTGGTGGCTTCATCCGTGCTGGCTTCACCCAGATTTGTATTTTTCCACCTCCCCGTAGGCATGCTTTTTAAACAGTCTCCTCTTATTTTCTGCATAGTGACAAGGAAATCGATAAACTGAGGATCAATTAGAATTGTGGCCATTTGATAACTAGATCCATCAAGTGCTACTTCCCAAGCAGAGTTCTGTAGGGAATTTCATTAGCTCAGAAAGCTTTCCAAATGGCAGCTGCAAGACTGTTACACCCAACAGTGAGCTTGCAAGGACCTGGAAATGCATTTTAGGGTAGTCTTTTTTTCCCTTCCTTGCCTTTATCTTTTTGTGTGTGCGTGTGCTTAGTCTTGCTTCCTTGTGAAAAACTTCAGCTCTAGTGTACATGTTGCTTGCATTGCCACAGTGAAGTGCCACCACCCACGGTTTCAGTTCTGAACGGTGCTTTGTGCTCTCAGCCGTCCTTGGTAGGTGTAAGAACTCAGTACCTGGCAAGAGTAGGCCTTCTGGGATTTCACAGTGGAATTAGTATTTACTTCTTCTTTTATTTTTCCTGTACTATAAATCCTCACTAAGGTAAGAAAACAGCAATTGCATTGAGAAGCTGCTGTGAACACGTACTTTTCCCAGATGTCTGTTAGTATCATGGGTAAAAACAAGACATACTTGTTTACTCTGTTCTCAGGAGCGTGCCATCAACCTGCAGAATCCTCCCATGTTTCTGTATACATTAGTATTTTGTTTGTTGCAAAGTCTCTTCACGAAGCCTTTTCACTGCATCTGAAGTCTGTCAGTCATGACTCTACAGCAGGGTGTCAGAGCTAGCTGAGGGCTGCCCTTGTGGTCTTTAAATTGAGGTACGTAACCTATACTTGAGTGAGGAACAAAAAGAAATAGGGGGAAAGCCTCTCGCCATAGAAGGTCACTTACTCTTACTGTTATCAACAAAGGGGAAGGAACAACTCCGTTGAATTGCTGTCAGTGCCCCTGATTCACAGGCTGTGGGGCAGGAACTCTATTTAGTTAGCAAAATGCTTCAAGACTTGCAATGCAGGGGTTTAGGCTGTGAAAACCAAACACTTGAACAGTCTTTTTTAAAGCAGTTACCAAAAGAGGATGCAAAATATCTGAAATACAGCATGACTTGAAATATTCAAATGGAAAAAAAGTTGCTTTTTTATTTGTTTGTTTTCAAGTTATGACGTGTGGTAGCGTGCTGGACCATCCTATATATTAGTTATCCTATGAGCGCAGACCAAAAGATAGCTCTTGCCCAAAAAGTGTGGTCGTTTTGTCTCAGGAGTCGCTCTTTGTAGGACCAAGAGTGGGACCTCGAGTCTCACTGATGAGATCTTTTCCCATTCCTCTTTCCTCTCCATCTGCTATTGAATGAGGTCCCTCAGGGACTAAAAGGGCTGGGAAGCCTGGACCTGTTACCTGGATTCCAAGGTGCTTTGGCTCATTACAGTTGGGGTGACTTTTGCAGCAGGGTGTGGTTGGTGAGGGTTTCTGTTGGTCCTACCGCAGTGCTCCCAGCTGCACAGATCCAACTCTGCTTGCTTTGGACTCACTAAATGCCTGTGAAAAATGGATGAATTCTAAGAATTCCCTCAACTTGCATGGACCTCCATGCTGAGGATGGCGTTCAATAACTTACAGATCAGAGTGATTTAAGGAAGACCTTTTATTGACTTAGAAGAAGGATCAATGCTACTCAGTGCTGTAAAAATAGAGCTGTTCAGTCTTGAGAGCTGTCAGTCAATCACTCGATCACTCGTAACTAGTACCGTATTCATTTTATAAAATTAAAGATATGCTTTGTAAAAACATTCAAGTGTCCTTTTGTAGGCTACGGACTGTGTCTGCTTTAGTTCCCTACATCCATCTTTTAAATAGAGATTTATTTCACTGGTACATCCTATTCCTGGACTCAGGTGTGCTGCGCAGAAGGCAGCATGCCACTGGGTTTGCTGCTACTCGGATTGTTTATTCAGGGAGTGTATTGTGCCCAGATAACTTATTCATTGCAGACTTGCTCTTCTGCATAGATAATGACATGCAAATGAATTGAAACTGGTTTAAAGAAATGTGCACACATTGTGCAGTGACCCACAACCCCGGTGATTATGTGTACTTAATGATACGCTGGCTCAGTAGTTTGCAAGTCCGTGAAAGGAACACGAGAAGCATTCATGTTCAGAAGGGGTACAATCTCATTTGGAAATGGTACAGTGCTAGGGGAACTATCTTTACCTTTTTAAACATGACCTTATTTTATGGCTATGGGAGTAACTGTCAAAATACTTCGCGTTTACAGAGTGATTTGCATCTGTAGTACTCAACAAGCTCTACTAAATGGAGAGAATTCTCCCCATTTAGAGAAGGTGAGACCAAGGCACGGAGCAGTTACCTGACACAGAGACTGAATTTCTGATGCTCATTCCAGCACACGGTGCTTTGGGCCCCCCGCCACCAGTGAGCTTACGATGTGGCAACCGTGGAGCTGTGGCAACCTGGACCATTACAGAAATATAACTTTGATGGGGGTTCAAGTTCCCTTTGCTCTTTGCTTTTGTAAAAGTAACTGTGTGAGCTCACGTCAATTAGGTGGTTTTAGTATATGACTCAAACAGTGCTGTAGCTAAAATATTCAGTAAAGATGTGTGCGAGCAGAGTTACTTTGCACTGGTTGGCACCTTGTGATCCACTTCACAGCCTGTGCGAAGCGAGAGTGAAATACTCCCGCTCTCGTATGAGAAGGGAGAATTCTCGCCTGGTAGCAGTTCAGGCTGGCTTGGCGGAGGGCATGAGTATTTGCAGATTTTGGCAAGCTAAGGGGAACATGGCCTGTGCAGGAACATTTGTATAGTCAAAGCTATGAGTTCCTGTGGAGGATAGGCTGCAGAAACATCTCATTTGTCACCTGCAATAAAATGAACACTTGTTTCGTCTGCCTTTTCGATAGGCAAAGGCAGCTCTCTCGCGCGCACACTCAATGTTCTTTTGTATTTCTTGCACATATTTGGCTTTAAGATGAGTTATCGATGTAAGACAGGCTAAATAAGGACACTGAGTACTGTGAACTAAGCTGAAAATATGGACATATGGGCTTAACCCCATTATTGTGAATTAATACAGGTCATTGGCTGCAGTTGTGCCGGTGCCCAGCAAAATATGTGCATGTTGAACAGCACCTGTCTGGCTATATGTATAAGGTACAGCTAGAAAGGATTAAATTATATATTTTTCTCTGACCATAGTAACTCGATAGAGGATGCAAAAGAAATTGCTGTATGGCATGGCTTTTTGGTGCAGGTTCAAGAGATGGATCCTTTATCAGATAATGATAGATCCAAGAGGAGAATGCAGGAGACGAGACAAAGCAGCTCTCTCTATGTGGTTTGTCTGTCAACAAATGGTTGAACTAAATAGTTGCATCCCCTTTGTGGCTGAATTAAAGCATCTCTTCTTCAGCTGTTTTATAACAGGCTGGAAACCCTGGGCTGGTGGGTCCAGCCTGTTTGTGAAAGCTGTGGCTGTTGGATCACCGACTGTCTTCTCAGGCAGGACTCGCCCCGGAGAGCCAGGGTGGAGTTGGCTTTCCATCATGCCATGGCCACTGAATGGCTAAGCTGAGGAGTTCAGGGGCCTTGCAGGAAGGGTGTCGTTACTTGGGGAAATCGTATTTGGAGTCAGGCAGTGCCAGGTACTGTGTAGCGTCATCTTCCTCCCTTCAGGCATTGCTTCTATAGATGATTTTCCAGCTCAGAATGCAGAGTTCAGTCTCAAACATTTTTTTTTTTTATCCCAGGAAAAAGAAAAAAAAAAATCTGCGTTGTTTCATTGTTTTTTTCCCTTTTTTTTTTTGTTTTTGTTTTGTTTTGTTTTTAATCTGGTATATATTTTGTACTTTTTTAGGGAAAGGAAAGTTTTCCTTAAGGACATCTAAAGGCTTCTTCCAAAGTGAAGGAAATGGCTCACATATCGGAAAAAAAGCAGTAACTTAAAACATGCTTTCCCTTTGCAGTGTTTCTCATTTTGAATAATAAACGGGGATTTGGAATTTAAAATATATATATGTGGATATTTTTGCAGTAGTATAAGTAAAATATAAGAAGAACTTTAGTTGAAGGACACAGAAGGACTTTGTTCATTTGGAGATTGATTTAAAACATTTGAGAAGTCTGTCGTCTCTGCAAGCTCTTAAATTCCCCGAGTTAAATCCTGAAGTCTTTCTGATTTCATGTGGGGTGAAAATGATGATTGGAGCTCATGGAAAAAAAAAGCACCTTTTTAGCTCTCCGTTAAATTTGTCATAGTCCTTGCCTGCTTTTATGGAGTGGTTCGTCCCGGAACAGCTGTAACATCTGCCTAACCTGTGGAATTTGGCCCGTCTTTCTATAGTGTCCTGATGCTGGCTACGTTATCTCAGCGTATAGCTGCTGCCTGCAGTAGGATCGAGGCTGAATCCCAGCACTTTTCCATAGTATGTGTATGCGTATCTGTGTGTGCGTCCAGCCAAGGGGGGGTCCATCACATTCTTCTGCTCCCTGCTCTGCAGAATTTGGTGCTGTGCCCCATCACTGAGTGACTGGGGGCAATGGAAATGCCTGACATTGCCTGGCCAGCAAGAGCTCTTAGAAGTACTAGCTGAGATGGGGACAAGCATGCCAAGTGACTGGCCAAATGCGAGCCTAGATAACGTCAGGGGAAGGGGCACAGCCTTGGGAGCATGTGTCCTTCTTGTTTGGGGCAGTCGGTTGTCAGAGAGGTCTGCTGTTGGTGCTGTAAGCTCCTTGTGCACCTGCCGGTCCTAAAAAATGCTGAAATAATCAGGAGGGGGGAAAAGGCTTCCTGCTGCTCGTGACAGCTCAGCAGATGGGTTTCATTTTATCAAATTGATCCCTGGGGGTAGTATCGCGCACGTTCGTGACTTGCAGATGTGGTGACTTGTCACAGTATGTGTCTGCGTGCAGTTACTGGGGGGGGGGTCGGAAAGCAACCCCGAGCTCTCTGGCTCTAAAATCTGGGGAAGGACTGGAGGCTCCTGGCTCACTCCAGAGTGTGGAAAACTCAGCAGCCAGCTTGGTTTGCAACACAGCTTGTGGGTGAGCGTGTCAGTCAGTAAGCAACTTTGTACTAGTTCTGGACTGGATGTGGTTGGTGCCAAGAAAATCCATGGAAGTCATCCAAGCTCCTAGAGGAATGGGTATCTTCCCTCCCCATGGCCTCAGGGGTAGCTGTGCTTGTGGGAGCAGTGAATATCATTAGCCAGCAGAGGAGGTTCACTGTTAGAGCGATACAAATGATTGATTTCTCCGTCACCAGCCAAAAGGGAAAGTCAGGGCAAAAAGAGGTTCATGAGTGTTTATTTTTCCTTCTCATAAAGTAAAAGATCCAAATAAATCAGTTTATTATTGACTGATATAACTGGGTTGTTTGGGTTTTTTTTTTGAAAAAAAAAGGTGCAATTTCATTTCGAGCGTTTTTATCTGTGTATTTTTCTTTAACTTTCAGGTATATTTCTAAATGAACTGTTGCTTTGAAATAAAAACCTAAAAGTTTGAGTTCCAAAAATACTGAAATGACGACAAGATTTTCTTCCTTCCTTCCTTTCTTGCTTTGCTGAATTCAGCATGAATTTAGAATAATTTCAGTAGACCAGATATTGCATATTCTAACAGATAAGATACCTATTGCAAAAAAAAAAGTCCATAGCTTGGCTTGGGCAGTGTGCAGAGCAGAGCTACCATGGGAGCTGAAGAGATTGTGACAATCTCACTCCTGTGAAGGACAAACATGATCATGAGTCTCACTGTGTTGAGGAGCAAGTGCAAACTCCCTTAGGCTTATCTTCCTTCTTTCCCCTCTCCCAATGGGCATACCATGAACTGCCGGATAGTGCGGTGGCCAGGTAGGCGTTTGTTCCACCCCTCTGGCATTTGTTCCATTTGATCCATCCCTCTGAACAGTCACGTGCATGTTATTTCTGGGAGTTTCCTACTCCCATACAGTTGAAGCCAAGCTGTGATTTATTATTATTAAAATCAAAGCAAGTATTATAACAAGCAAAACACATCAGAGATTGACGTCCCTTTCATATTTGCCAGCTCTGTGGCTTGGCAGGAGAAGGTGACCAAGAGAGCAGTTCAGGGAGAGCAGTTCCAGAGAACTAACTTTTAAATACACCTGCATCTCCCTATGCTCCGTATTCTGTCCTAGCATCGTTGCATGGCTGCATTACTGTTGTGCTTTAATCTTAGAAGTCTCTTGTGAAGTGACCTGTGCCAAAATTGTCTACTTCGTACCTGGGCTGCACACACCGCAGTCTGGCAGGGAGCGGTACCTTTGTACTCTGTTCTGTTTAATACGTGGTTTGTCTCTATTCCCTAGCTAACACAGCTTTCTTCATATTAATACATTCTCCTGAGCGTAAAGCAAACTACTCTTATCTGTTGTTTTACTTTTACCCTGCTGTGACATGTAGCAGAATCCTGAAATAACTTGGCCTTTCCAGAGACTGGTTTTACTTTGCATCTCTATTAAAAGCTGTAGTAGAGCCAGGGACACACTTTGTGCCCCTCACCCAGCCAACACCACTAGCGGGGACTCCTACAATAAATTGTTTTTAAAGGGGAGGTTTGTGCTTTGAGGGGAGTCAGTGTGGACACTGATTTTTTGCAGCATGGTAGCAGGGCTGTAGGGCTACAGCTTCCTGACAGTTCTGTCTCTGAAAATAGCAGCTACGACACACTTTTTAAATGGTAAAGCAGAAGGCAGCTTTCTGGAGAGCTGTGCAACACGACTGTGGTATTAGCTGTTCAGGCAAACCACACTGGCTTTTCCAGCCCCCCACGCTGCAGCATAGACAAATAACCGTGTGCTTGGTCCAAGCACTGGATTTGGGCTCTCTGAAACCCTGATGGAGCTTATGTGGCTGCTGAGAAAATTCAGCTGGATGCACCCTGACACCTGTCAGACACTTGGGCTCTCTTGTGTTCATTCCAGGATGTCCTGGCTAAAGGTGACAGAGGAACAAAGCCACGGGCTTGGAGGCAAGGTGCTGTCCTGAGCCCTTGGTGTCCTCAGGGCTGAGCTGCTGGCTGGCTCCTTGCACGATGGGGAAGGTTGGCTCTATGCAGTGGCTCTGGACATTTCTGCTCTCTGCCCTTTTCCCATGGAGTGGCCTGGGCTGCGAGATGCGGGTTAGTGCTGGAAACAGCATCATCACTGCATGGAGCTTTGCATCTCTGTTCCTTCATCTGCTCTGGGGCTTTGGGTTTGTCCCTTTCCCCTGGTATCACGGGGAAATGGCTGTGCCGCTGTGCCTGGGGTCCCTCTAAGGAGGTGACATACGGGGTTGTGCTGCTCCTGGCAGAGCTGAGTTTGGAGGAGTATTGAGCTCTTGTGCAGACCCTGGCTTGGGTCAGGGCGAGGTGCGGGAGGTTGTGATAGCAGCTCCTCTCTCTCTCAGCAGCATGTGCCTCTGTTGTTACCTGAAGTCGTATGTGGGAGGAAGGGGGGATTTTGTCCAAGGGACACCTTCAGAGTCTGCCTTCTATCAGTGCCCTCTTCTCCTTCAGTGTTACTGAGCACAAAAATGAACTCTATTTTGGCTGGTCCTGGGCATCATCTTGTTCCCAAAGAGAAATCCTCAGCTGGGGACCTGTGGTGCCTCTCTGGCCAGAAAGTGGGCAGCTGTGGTGAAAGGAGGGGAACGATTATGCTGCCGCTTGCCTGCACTCCTGTCTGTCTTCCTAGGGCCTTTTCAGTGCAATAGTTCATGCCTGGAGTGCTTGGCTCCACTGACAGATGTCAGAAAAGGGGAGATGGGAAATGGCTGGTTACCTCCCATGTCGGAGGCTGGATTTGAGGATGAAGATCCAGGGCTAGATATGGCCATTATGGTGATGGAGAGCACAGAGCTTCTCCCTGATCCCACAGCAGCATCCATGAAGCACATGGTGCAGAGCTCTTTCCCCCCGGCACTCCTGGCTCGCTCTCTCTCCAGCAGCGTGCTCTGTTAAGGGGATGTGTTACATCCAGTGGACGGCTACACGCTGTGAACTGGCCAAATATCCACAGAGAGGCAATATAATTTTGTTACCTGTTCCTCTTTCCCAGCTGAAAGCTGACTGCAGTCATGATAAAGATAAAAAAACAAAAACAAAATGTTCCTTTCTTGAAATATTTAACTGTCTTGGATTGAAATGAAGGAAGAAAAGAGCCAGGTCTTGGGGTTAATGGAACATGCTCTTAATTGATATTTATCTAGAACAGCACAGTTTATAGTCCTCTCCCTCTCCTGGCTGCACAGATAGTTTCTTTGCTCAGCAGTTGTCACCCATATTGCTAAAACTGCCAAATAAATACATTTCCTTCATTCACCAAAACAAAACTGTTTGCAAAGGTCAAGCAGTATGGGACTGCTGCAAGTGAACCCAGGCTGCAAACAGCCAGTGCACATCTTCCAGAAAACTGAAACACAGTAGAAATTAGCAAAACGACACAGCAGTTTTGGCTCCCAGAGACCAGCTCAGGGTTGGGAAGTACAGGGTGATTGCTGAAGGATGCTGCTCCCCAGGGACCTGGGAGCCACCGGGCTGCAGGAGATGCAGGGAGTACACATCGGGAGGTGAGGGGCTTGGACCATCCACCTGCTCCCAAACCCATCCTTTTCATGGCACAGCTCCGGTAACTGTATCTGGGACTGAATTGCTGGCTGCCTGCATCCTCCACCTCAGTTATCGGTCCACAGCCAGTCGTGCCGGCATTCTCTGGTGACCGACATCACACTCTTGTGGGGACTTTGTGTGATGGTGGCTAACAGGGCTGGCAGAGCATGCAGTGTGACTACCAGTGCTCTGCTGGCTCTTTATAGTTTGGTTTTATGCTCTTCAGTACAGAGTCTGCCTACTGGCTAGTACACAGCATCATTATTTAAAAAATTATAAAAGTTTGTTTTGGCTTTTATTTAATTTCCTCCTGTGCCACTCCTACTTTCTCCACTTCCTTAAACATTTCTTCTACTGTTTTTCTTTCTGTTTCATCAATAAAACAACTCTACTTGCTATGAAATAAATTTTAGTTTTTAGAGCTAGAGCCCGATAGCAGCTCCTGAATGATTAGAAACCACCAGGTGAGGTTTGAGAGCTCCTGAGCCCTCAGGCCGTGGCTCCTGGGCAGCTGGAGAAGCAGGAGCTGTGTTTGGAGAGCTGTTGGAAAGGCAGATTTTCTGTTTTCGCTCCATCTGGACTGTGTCATCCTGAGCACATGCATCCCTGGGGAGGGAGCTCACTGTTTACAGCTCTCTCCAGAGACAGCAACGGGGCAGCTGGTGAACCTGCCTGTCTCGCTGGAATCCTCGGGGCCACCTGACATCGGGGACGAGGTGTTTGTAGTGAGATGTGAACCATGAAACACCATCCTTATTTAAAACAGAGCTTTAGATGGAATGAAGCCGGTGGTGGCTTTCTCACACTGCAACTGTTTTTAGTAGGTTGAAGGAAACCTCTGCCTCAGATGGAAAATTAAAATCATTCTGTAGGTTTAAAAAAGGTGTATTTTCACACAGCAAAAGGAAAGAGCTTTGAGTCACATGGTGGGTTTTGGCCGTTTTTAGCATGACCTTGCTCTTTGAAGTTGTTTCAAACCAGAGCAGCACAAGCAGCACATTTTCTTTATGCATTTGGGTGTTGTGTAATATTTGTCAAAATTTTGTAACATTATAATTTTGGTTTAAAAAAAATGCTTGCAAACTACTAGGGAAAGGTTTAGGTTGCATTAGTGCAATAAGCAAAAAAAAAAAAAAATTATTGTAATAGAACCTGACTTATTCAAGCTTTAATTTTTCTACATCACAAGCTCATTACCTATTAAATAAAGAAGTCTCACACCTCTCATCCCTTTGGAAAAATGTTGAGGGAGTGCATGGAGAAGAGTAGCAAAAGGGAATGTTACTGCCTGGTGTTATCGAATGCTTGCAGAGTGCCACTGGGACCCAAATTTTACCCTGAGCTGACATCCAGTGATTAACCAAGGCTCTTCTGTGGGCTGGTAAAGGTAGGACCAGGTACCCTCCCCAAGACTGGCAACATTTTAAGTGATTAATTTCTGCTCAGCACTTGTTGATAGCATGTTCTGTCTGTTTTCTATATTAAAGAATTTACTTTTCTAGGCGTGCAGAGCAGGTTGGAAGAATGATGTAGTCATTTTTGTAGAGTGTTTTGTTTGTGTGAGGGACTTCCTGGTGCTTCTGCAGTATTTCAGGCCTGTTGGATTGATGAGAGGAAGCAGAGAGATTTAGCACCTGAGAATAACACAAAACACAGTGCCGTGGTAAGGGTAAGATATGGATTTTAGTCCTGATGTTTCTCTTTTGTGGGCTCCCGCTTAGGAGCTGGCACAGCCCGCGGGGGCCAGGGAGGAGCCCCTGTGAAGGGGCACACGGTCGGTTGATTGATGGAGTCACATTTACGCCCAAATGAAACGCGATCTGTGATTGTGGACTCACACATAATATTTATGCTATCCTCTGTTTCACTCTGAGTGAATATGCTGTAATTTTGGCTAATTACACAATATGTCAGGAATAATTGCAGGGTGTTCCTCAAAATAAATAATATATCTTGCATGTTTGCTATCCATACTTATGAGCATGCTTTAACCTTCAGTAGCCAAGGCATTGACTGTGCTGGAAAATGATAGCTTGGGAGCTTTAGCTACAACTTATTTTCCATTAAATTTCTCATTTTAAAAATTCCCTTACCTGAAAAAGCTCACCTTGCATAAATTCTGGAAGAGCCCTACATCTCTCCTTTAAGCTTTCCATTCCTGTCAGGCTTTGGTTTTCTTCTTATCAGAGCTCAAGTCAATGCGGGTGTAGAAGATTGCTTGTTAAAGGGAAATGTTTTGAAATTTTGACTGCTGGTAAAACACACTGGATCAACAGAGCAACACAAACTGTGTTCTGGGGGGTGGCAAAGACAAACCCAGGAGTGTAGCTGTATGAAGAATTGATATTTTTTTTTTTTTAGTTCTCTGGTCAAATAAAATAAGTTTTTGGAGAGAAGGAGATTCAGATCCAATGCAATATATTAGTCTACTTAAAATGAACTTTAGATTTCATCTCCAGCTCTTTTAACATCTTTTTTTTTTCCATTAAATTTCCAAAGAAAACATTGCCTCAAAAGAGAAAATAAAAACTTCTACGCTTTTCAGATGTCCTTTTTTTTTTTTTTCCCCAATAATGAGATGGAGTTTGTGTACAGCTTCAGCTGCTCTTACTCTGAATTTTTCAACAAAATGTTGTGCTAGACAATTGGTGGTCAGCAATTCTGTGCCAGAATAACTGGTGGCAGTTAGGCCATCAGTCCTCTTCCACTTGTCAACCCATTGCTTTCACCTGCAACGGTCTTTGGGGACCTCTTTTGGCTCTGCAGTGCTGGAGATGGCTGTCTTGTCCTTAGCTTGTGTGCGAGGACTGCTCAGAATGAGTAGCTCACGTATCGTGTACACATCACTTGGCATTTACCTTCTAGGATATCCCATCCAAGACATTGGATGTCTTTGTTCTTGAGCCTTGGACCTTAGGTGGCTGTCACAGGGGATCAGGAGCTTGAGGAGCAAGTGAGCTGCAGGGTGACTTCTCTAAGATCCATAGGCTTGTAGGAAAAAGGGGTTCTGGGGAGATATATATAGCAGTGGCTCCATGTTACATTCCTGATTTTCAATGCTTTATATGACTCCTTTCTCTGCCCCTTACTTCAAACTTGTATTAATATCCACATAAACTGATTCCCTGGATATGGGAGAGTCTGCGTGAATGCCGGTGCTGTGTAATGACATCCTTTCCACCTACTCTACAAGAGAGAAATAGACTTCCCTGGAGGGACTCATCTTTGTAAGAGCAAAGCAGATGTGGTGCAGAGCTTTGCACATGTCTGCTCCTTGGTAGAGGGGTGCAGGCGGGCAGCTATGCTCAGTGCTGGAGGGCTAATTACTATTCCTCCTTGCAGGCATCAGCACAGGAAAGGAAATCACTTTTCTGGATGCTCTTTTTGCCTACAAGGTGCCATTCTGCTCTAGTGACTCACTGACGGTGACAGGAGGCGATTGCTTTGATGGGTGCTGTCATCAGCTTGAGCCCATCATCCATCTGAGTTAGTGAAACGCCGTTTTCAGAAGCTTGTCCTTCAAACACAGAGGCCATCCCTGTCAGCACAGCCTGTTATTACGTGCAATGCATCCTGGAAACACCAGTTGTCTCTCTGTAGTTATTAGCCCTGGGTGGAGATTCACACTTGAGATGAGTAAATACATGAGTGTGCCATGCAGCCCTATGGTCCCAGCATCATTTTCTTCTCAAAATAAAATCTCTGTAATTGGAGGGTTACACTAACCCTGTAATCATGTTGAACTGGAGCTGGGCATGGCCTTCATTCTGCATCATCGGGAAAGGAGTTGGGACCAACTGTCTGGTGCCCCTAGAGTCACAGACCTTGGGAATAAATTTCTTAGCATCAGTCAGTCAGTTTACACCTCTCGATCCTACTCACAGGCTGGGTGACATGCCCGTGTGTTAAGCTGAATGGCTGTACTTAAATTGAAGCGGTTCATAGCAGCTTTGCAAGGTGGGGCTGGATGCCCGGCTCTGGTACAGAGCCTCTCCTGATGCTTGAGCAGCTGCTGTGGCCCACTGTGATGTGACATCTGTGTAGGCAGCCTGAGGAGGCGTCCAAATGCCACCAATTCTGCTCAGCTCTGCAGTTCATTTGCCCTCTCCCTGCCTATTCCTTGGGATGCTACAGGCTTCATTGCCCACTTCATCCAGGCCAGTTGCTTGTAGGCTTCCTTGAGGCAGAGTATGTCCTTCTGAACTGAACAGTTTTGCTGAGTTTAGCCACAGAAGCCATGGAAAACATTTTGTGGGGCTGGGAAATGTCCTCCTTGCCTCTGCCTGTGTGCTTTTCTGCACTGACTGACTCCCATGGGAGCTGAAAATGCTCAGCATTTTGCAGCAGGATTTCCTACCTCTGCACCCGAGTGACAGAATGGCAGTGTCTTCCAGGGTCCCTGTGTGTGGCTCAGGAGGCTTCGACCTGCTTTGTGCCTGACTCACTGCACGTGCAGTCACAGACACCCATGTGCAGCGTCTGCTGAAGGCTCACGCTCTGCCGTGGTCACAGCTTGGAAGAGCTGTGGAAGGCATTTGGCCGGGGTAAACGCACCCCTGGTCTTCAAGGGCAGCAGCTCCTGGTGCAGCTGCAACTGCTGTTATTCCTGTGCTTCCCGATTTGATTGGATTCAGTGTGAATTGTCATAGTGAGTTGAGGTATTACCAACAGAGGTGCATTTGTGGTGCATTTCTAAGTGGTTGGAAACAGCCACTTACTTCATATGAACTCAAAACACCCTGGAGAACTTAGCAGTTCCTGGATGGGAAAAAACCCAACATTTTTCTCTCTCAGCTTTTAGTCTTCTCGTTCTCCCCAAGTTCTGTGCTGGTGCCTGTCACCATAGTAATCTGCATGGAGCTCACTGATGCATTTTTGTGCTGAGGTGATACAAGCCTTCATAAATACTGTACTTGTGAAGGAAGGATTTTAGTGCCCTTCTCTGTCTGCATGTGTTTGCAGTATTTGGCTTATTGAGTATTCTGGAACCCATCCCTTTAAGGGGAGAGGAACTGCGGTTTCTGCAGTGGGACTTTAAATGTGGGGTTAATTTAAGTAAATTAGGAGCAGTTTACGCTCTGACTTGAATGCTGGTTTTGGTGTGTTAAGGATTTGAGTGCTGGTTGGGTGAGTCATAAATCAACCTCCCATAAATCAACCTCCCATTATGACAGCTGCAGCCTGAATGGGGGAAAATAAGAATAATGGAATGTGTAAATTCCAGGCTAAAATGTTTAATTGCAGTAAACAAATGTTTAAAGAACATTTAGGTGAAATATGCTCCTGAGATGTATTACAGGTCCCATGTTTGCAGTCAGATCCTCAGCAAAGCTGTTGCACAGGCACAGAAGAGAGTCAGCAGTATGCCCAGCCGTGGCTCAGATCGGGGCTGGAGATGCTGTCTCCCTTTGCCAGACGGATGCCCTTAGCAGGTATCAGGAGGGCTGTTTCAGGAGCCTGCTGCTGGCATCTCTGACAGCCCTGCTGTGCCAAGGCCAGGCAGATGCATTGAGTCAGAGCGTGTCCTGCTGCAGAAAAAGAAAGCAAACAAGGAGGCAAGTGTCCTGCCAAAATTACGCTGTAGGTACCTTCCTTGTACCTTGTTGCAGGTTGCTGAATATAAAATGACTGCTTGCTGTCTGAGCTAGCTGAGTCCTCTGTTATTTGACAGCTTCTTGTGTGAAGAACAGTAACCCCAAGAGCTTCAGAGTTTATGCCATAACCAGTGCAGAGTACCACTGGCACCCAGCACACTAACTTCTGGAGTGGATTTAAAAGCAGTTCTGCACCAGCAACCTCAAGCAGAGGCCTGCCTGCCAACCAGAGCATTGCTATGAGTTGCAATAGTCCTCGGAGCCAGTGGTTCAAATCCCTGGAAGGTGGCTGAGCCCTTCATCTTTTCAAGAGATCATTGAAAAGCAGCCCCTCTGTGATCCTTACCACTAACATGGAGAGTTCAGGTTAAGGTGACTTCTGTGAGTTAGGGTCTTGTTGAGTCCCTTGAGACTTCCCAGCCCAAGGCAAACCAGGGTCTGACTTGCTGCCACCTCAGGCAATGGCAGAATGGTTTGAGTTGGAAGGGACCTTTAAAGCCCATCCTGTCCAGCCCCCTGCAAGGAGCAGGGACATCTTCAACCAGATCAGGTTGCTCAGAGCCCCGTCCAACCTGCTGGGGGTGGGGTATCTACTGCCTCTCTGGACAAGTCGTTCCAGTGTTCCACCACTCTTATTGTAAATTTTTTTTTTCCTTATATCAAGTCTAAGTATATCTTCCTCTATTTTAAAATATTGGTGGAATGAGAGGTATTCAGTGGATTGCGAGAAATGAGGCTGTGGCAGGCTGCCTTCCACAATGGAGTCTCAGCTGGAAATCAGCGTTGTGCCCTATTCCTTGGTCCTGCAGAGCGCAGGGTTTGCATTGGATTGAGCCACCTCACAGCGCTTGATGGAGTACAGGGTTCCTCACCATGAGGTTTGTGCTGCTGCTTTAGTGCTGGGAGTAAGCAAGAGTTAGTGCACTTGGTAAGGCTTTGCTAAATGCATGCTGGAGCATAACTTCATAGCTCCTCTCTGCATTAAGGGCAGTTATCCTGCTTGTGTGTTCTCCATTTTGTAGTTAATAGGGTGAGTTCTGTGTCCACCTTAAATAGCAGAACTAAAAGAAAAAGTCATTGAAAAGCCAGTGATATTTCTGATAGAGAAGCATTTCTGCCAGCGTCCCTGCCGCAGCTCTTGCTCTTTTTCCCACAGCACACAGCCAGTACCTCCAGCAGTGCCTGTGATTTGGGGAGGAGGGATGTGAACCTAGGGGGTAGCTAATGTGTGTATGATTCCCTGGCCTTCTGTGGGCACATCCCTGGAGATACAACAAAGCATGTGAGAGCAGCTTGCACCTATGATGTCCTTGGCAAGCCTCAGGAAAGTGAGAATAGCTGTGCAGTAAAGCAGGAAGCACAGCAGCTGATGATGAACTGAGATGACTTTAAGGCTCAGCAGCAGGACAGCTGAAATGAATAATGGCAGCATCACATTACCATTTAAGTAGAGACAAGGAGATTAGCAGTCAGATCATGACTTAGTTAGCCTCAGCTGTGTCAAAGGGGTCAGAAAGTTAAAAGCAGGGCAGACAGACCTGGTAAGTTTGGTCTGTGGAAAGGGGAGCAGGCAGGATGTTGTTCAGGGGATGTGCAGTGAGTTGGTTGCTGGATAACTGCTCTAAGAAGGGTCATCAGCTGAGAACTGTGCTTCACCCTAAAGAAAACCCCCAGCCTGGCAGATGCTGCAGACTGGGAACAGAACCATGGCTTAGCTCCTGCTACTCTTACTGGTCTGTTCTGCACTGTGACTGTGCCCATTGGGGATGCTCTGTGAGGGTGATCTTCTGCATCTTCTTGGGAGCGCTGCGTTTGAAGGATTTGAGGTAACTGCATCAGTGTAAGGAGAGGATCTGCTGAGCTTTCTCCAGTGCCCCCCAGCCCTGAACAGCTGTCTATGAGCATCCAGAACAGGATTTTTAAAGTAGGCATCCTAAAGCATAACAGTATTACTTATAAAATAAGGGTAAAAATATCCCTTTGCATATCATATGGGAATCCTAATAGCATGGAATTTGCACTGGGAATATACACTGCGTGGAAATCTCTTGTGTTTAGTTGGTACTTTGGGATCAAGGCAGCCATAACTTCTTTCTTAAATCCATTCTGAAGTACTTGACTTCGTGTTTAGGGAGGTGCTAAGTTAGTGCTGAAGTCTTGTCCACATTAGTTCAACTTCTGCAGGGACAGCAAAATAGAAGAGTGTATGGAGGAGCCTGAGTGGGAGGAATAGGTTTATCCCAAGTGTGTTATGCAGTATTGCTCCTTTAAAAGGAAGAGTATCTGAGTCCCCTTTACTGTACAAGAATAAGGTTAGAGAGTAGGTTTGAGTTTGATTCCTGGTGAATTCTGTGAATTACAGAAAGAGTTAGTGGCAGGTTTTGTGCTTATTATGGTTTGTTTCTTTCTCTTACTGATTGTAGCCAGGAACAGTATCATTGAGGGAGCTTTAGACAAATAAAAATATAAAGGGTGTGGGTTTTTATTCTACTTTCCCACCCTCAGGGGTCCAATGAGCACTGGGAGTACTGCCTGCTGGGAAGGGTTGTTATCTTCTTTTTATTTTATTGCTAAACTGTGAAAAGTTCTCAGTCTATTTCATTGTCTTTCTGTCTTCTGTTCTGACTTATTGGAATGTCCCACCATCCTTAATTGACAAAGAGACGTGCTGGCTTTGAGAGCTTTCTGCAAATTGAGTTTTTCAGCATGATTGCTATGGCATAAGGGATATCAGTGCTGGAAGACTGTGATAAAATTGCTCTGTAGATAGAAAGAAATGATGCTAAAATACATGATATGACAAAAGTAGGGAATCTCTTAAAAGTCACGTGCTGAGTTTTGCCTTTGGGCTAGCAGGAAAAATCCTGTCCTGTGATTATACAGTTCCCTCTTCAGGTAATAACTCTGTAGTGAGCTTTGGGGAGGAAGATAGGTGAATCCTCGTTAAAAGATGTCTTCGCCTAAAATTTTGTCTTTAGGCCTCCCAGCAACATTGTTTGCTGTATGAATGACAAATTCCAAGATCTCACTTTATGCCCAGATGTGAGACAGGAGGTTCCGTGATAGGAAGCAGCTCTTCTGCCAGTTGTCAGCAGCGTAGTTGATTGTGTTTGATCTGGTCCCTTTGCAATCACTGGAGAGATACAGATGGTTTCAGGACCCTGTGAACCTGGCCTGGTTTATCTGTTGAGTTTTGGGATGGAAAGGGAGTCCAGTTCTGGTGTAGAGACACCTGTACACATCACCCATTGCCCAGACAACTCCCTAACCCTCTTGGGCTGTGCTCCATGTTAAAGGAGATAATTTGGTGCTGGCTGTGCATCTCTCTATGCTGCTTTTGTATTTAGTTCAGATAGGCATTCAGAGGTGCAGCTGCTTACCAGTGCTTCTTTCCTCCAGAAGAGACCCAAGGAAATGCAGAAACCAGGGAAGGAGAGATCTTTATGTGTCTCCAAAGTGCTTTCTGACCCTTTGGTGTCTGGAAAAGGCATTCAGCACTGCTTCCTAAATGTCTGGAGCAGGGATGCTCCTGCAGAAGAGGATCTGTCCAGCGCAGACAGGAACACTGCTGCTGTAGGGTTGTTAGGGCCAGGAGGAACATGGTGGTTTTGTGTATGGCTTAGAGCTCTCTGCTTCACTCCCCTTGATTTTTCCTTTGAGTTTGAGCATGAGCCTCAAACTTCAGCAAAACCAGGTCGAGTCAGGAAAAAAAAGCACATACAAGATTTCTCTTCCAACCTGTCCCTAGGCAGGCATTGACTCAGAAAAGCTTGGGTTTAAGAAGACGACAGTTGTTAAAGCTTGAATTAGATCTGACCCTGTGTTTATGTCAGAGTCAGTAACAGGTCCGTAACAAAAAGGGATGCTGAGGCTTTACCCTGACTTTTACTGTAGTGACGCTGTGCCTTTTGGTGCAACAGTATTTGCATCTGTAGCATGGATGTGGGAGGACCTCGGGGGATCTTAGGTGCTCTTTGGCTGAACTCTAACAATGACACAAAGCTACTAATGATGAGTAGATTTGCTCTATATTTCACTCAGTAGGCTATTTAGAAAAAAAAAATGGGAGAGGTTTTCATGTCCTTCCAAAATACTTTGCAAGATCGAAGTATAGTTTGCACCCTGAAGAAGAAGAAAAGGGCCTTTTATCCCGTAGCCAAATTGTCTTCCTAAGAAGGGGGAAAAGGTCAGGGTTGTTTTTAATCTCCACTTAATTCCACTTCTCTTATCCTTGAGGAGCTTTTAAGACAAGATCTCCCCCCTTTCCCACCACACAGAAAGCCTCAGGCTGCAGGAGCATCTTCTAAATCTCTCCTGCTGGGATCTCTTCCATTTTGTGCAAAGTACTTAAACATTAAAGTTTAACCAGAGAGTGAAAATGAGGCTAAGACTCATTCAGGGACTCAAACATGGGTCTCGTATCAGAGAGTGCCTATTAGTGCCTTTACTATTGTGGTATTAGATAAAAGGGAGGAATGGGACAGGCTTGAGGAGCATGGTGCAGTCATTTGTGCCTGAGAATACAGCTTTTCATTTCCTCTAGCTTTGATGTGCTTGTTAGAAAAGCCAGTTAAATCAAGTTATAACGTTCAACAAAATTGACATTTCATTTTGGTAAGAAGAAAGCAAAACACTTAGCTCAATCCAAGTCTCAGTTTGACATGTATTGGTTTGACTGATATTAGCTCTTAGTAGATGGCTGGTACAGTTGTACTTATTTACTGTCCTGGAGTTGTCTTACTAGGAGAAAGACCACCTGCAGTGTCCAACAGTTTGGTTGCTATGAAATCACTTTTTAAAGGCAGCATAGAAACCAGCTGATAGTGATTTATTCAGTGGGTTTTGTAGCTACAGAATAGTACCTGACTCTCCGTTGGCTGGTGGAGGGGTTGCCGAAACCGAGATCCTTTGTCCCTGCAGCCTGTGTTCACCCAAGGTCCGTGCTTGCTGTGGGGGGGTGTCTGCCTGCGCAGAAGCGTGGGCTGGGAGTGCCAACCTCAGATGGAAGTTGTACAGCATGGTGCAAAATCGTTAGAGACAGGGGCTCCTAATGGAAACACTTCAATGCACAACGTGACCAGAGTTATGTAAGGACTATGGCTTATTAAACAGCCTCACTAGAGGCATGAAAGATGGGAGGCTGACGAGATTTTGGTATGCTACACTGGATTTTTTCCTGTCTACTGAGCCAGCAATAACTAGGTTTTATTTATTTACTTTTGGTGGGCGGTCGCATAAAACTACAAACTCCTGTCACACAGGGAAGATCTCTGCAGTCCAGCTAGTGTGTCTGTTCACGTGTAGCCGGCTAGCTTGCTTTCCCAAAGCAATGCCTGTGACAAATCGTAAGACTCATGATTAAAATTGAATTTATTTTTGACTGATTAATTTGTGTTTGATCGGTTGGACAGCAGGGAGACAGGCAGTAACACTGCAGACCTCTGTCATGTGAAGTTCAAATTGTTTCTGCCTTTTTTTTTTTGTTTGTTTTCCTTGTCCTCTTCGGCACCGGTACGAAGTGTTGCAGAGGCAATAGCAGAGCTCCTAGCCAGCCCATGACTGGCTCATGCTGTACAGGGGCTGGGAGAGGACTCTGCTAAAGGCAAAGAGTGATTCTCATCTAACAGAGTACATGGCACGTGTCTTGAGAGGGAAGAACATGCAGCATTTTAAAACAGAGGCGTTTTAAAGTGCCCGTAAATGCTTCAGAGGTCATTTTTGGAGGTGTTTTGCATCTGTTCCTTTCAGGATTTTGCTCCGAGTCCCACACAGTTACATTCATGCAGCCTGATTCAGAGCTCGGTTACTTTGCTTTTACACCACTATAATACCATTGATTTAAATAGATTGTCATTGGCATAAAACTGGAACTGCATGATAGTGAATCAACCATAGAGAAAGCAAGGTAGTTGCATTCATTGGCAGAATAAGAAACAATAAGCGAATTCTTTGCAACACTACTAGCAAATATTCTTTTGAACGAGCAGCATATTCAGAATACATAAGCTATCTAAATACTTTTATTGGTAGGTAACTTTCAGGGAAGTGATGTTCCAGAAATCTGTTACTTTCTGCTACACCAACTATGCATTGCATTTTATCTGCTCATCTGATCTCAGTTCTATTTGCCTGTACATCTATGTACATATAAATATTTTACAACCATACTTGAAAGGAATCACAGAAAGCGGTCTTATCTGCCAAGCACTTCTACATGTACTCAGGGCTTAATGGGGGCCAAGCAAATTGGGTCTTTTGCTACTTGCTGCATGTTTGGTGTGTCTAATAATAATTTTATTTTTTTTTTCAGAACCCCAGCTGAAAGGAATTGTGACAAGGTTATTCAGCCAGCAGGAATACTTCCTGCAGATGCACCCAGATGGTACAATTGATGGGACCAAGGACGAAAACAGCGACTACAGTAAGAAAAATTAGCCTTTTTTGAAACCCAGTTATAATCAAATGTATCACCTAGTGGGTCTCATTTGTGCAGCTTTATTTTTGAAAAGATTGCATTAGGAAGAAGCCAGCTATTTTCTGAACATTTTTTCATCTATCCTTCCCCTTTAAATCTTGCCTGTATAATAGAATATGTTTCCTCTCCGATATACTTCCCTCCTGCCCTGATTCTCTAGCTGCCATCTGGGTGGGGTGGAGAATAAAACCCATGATTTGAATTGCTGCCAGAAGAGAAAGGAGATTATATTTATACACATGCCACGTGGGTAAAGGATACGGGGAATTCTCTCTCCAAGGAGAAGAGGAGAAAATTGTTTTCACTATTTCTTCCTGAAAAATTCAGTAAGGATCAGGAATTTCCAGGCTGGAGAAAACCAGCTGTTCAGTAAAGTCCTAGTGCTTTCATGGTGGTGTCAAGGCTGAGGGTATCAAATGACCTTTCCAAAGGAGGTCATCTTCCAAAACCCTGTTCTAAGAGCTTAGGTTCATGCTGCCCAACAAAGAACAGCAAAGTGCAACAGGTTTGAAAATGATGCTTGTGTGCAGGAGCCATGTTGGTTTAAACAAATGTGAAGCAGTAGCCAAACTACTTTCACAAAAGTAGTTTTGTCAATACCAAAGCTCCTCAAAAGGTTAAGAAATGTACAGTATATTTTCTACAT
This sequence comes from Tetrax tetrax, assembly GCA_009806455.1. Lineage (NCBI taxonomy): Eukaryota > Metazoa > Chordata > Aves > Otidiformes > Otididae > Tetrax > Tetrax tetrax. The sequence goes on from WHYT01017635.1 coordinate 81,927, forward strand.
CATCTCTTAATTTCATAGGCCTCAGATTGATGCTTCTGGGAGGGCAGTAATAAACTCAGATTCCTGGTGCCACAAGCTGCATCAACAGAGTAGGACTCAGATCTTGATGTGGGTCATCCTGTGCTGATTTGAAACTCCCTGTACCACTGCTGAAGAGACATATCTAGCCTGTCCAGCACAAAAGATGTCTTCCCAGTCACTACTAGAGTTGATCAGAAATTGATCTGTGTAGTAAGATTGATGGAAGCAGACTTCATGTACTTTGTGAAAGGAGGAAGCCACTTAATTTGGGACAAATCTTGTTCTAACTCAAAGCAGCTCTAGTTGGAGTGAAGGCATTGTTCATTCAGGAAGGCAGAGCCTGCGCTGCAGGTGAGACGTGTCTGTAGTGGTGCAGCGCACGTAGCAGGGCAGGAATGTTGTCCTGTGAAGGTGCGCTTGGACAAGGGTGCAAGGTGGCTGCTGCTCCACATCCATGGTGCTTGCCCCATTCCCAAGAAAGTGGCAAGATGCTGGGGTGGTAGCATTGTATGTGGTGGGGCTGCTGTGCTTTAGCCAGCTCAGGGCTCAGGTCTGTGTGTGGAAGAGTGCACAAGGGAGGAGCTTTGAGAAGGTGACAACTAAAATTGTGGGAGGCTGGCAAAAACCTTGTGAAATGATCCAAGAGGCTGCATTCACCAGAAACTTGGCCTGGAGCAGATGCATGTATCAGGTTTTAGTCCCTTTTTTCATGTCTTAATCCTGAACAAATGAAACACCACAAATTACAATGACACAACTTATAATTTACGTTGGAGGAGGAGAACCTGTGGGCCTTCCTATACGCACATTTATTCCATGAGACCAAACAGGTTTCTTCCTACAAGAAGAGTCTGGCCTTGTGACTTTCTCAGGCAGACACCAACACATGTGATGAGTTCAGTGGGCTTTAGTGGGCAAGTAATGACCAAGTGTTGGGTTGTATTAGCTGCTTTTCCTTAAAGAAGACGTAGAGTGTTCTCAAGCTGCAGAAAATCCCACTGGAGGCCTATTTGTCAATGACATGGGAAGAACTGCTAGAGATGACAGGGATTCATTACCCTCATCTATCAGTGAGGACTGAACAACAAAGTAATGGGCTTAACTGGAAGCAGAGATGAATTTAAGTAAACAGCAGAGGAGAACAAAATGTGAAAGCAGTTCTGCAATATTTCAAGCTAGTAGAGGAGATGAGGAAAGCTGCCTTTGGCTGCACCTCTATAGGTACAGGGGAACCTCCTGAGTCCCTGTGGCTGAGGTTGGGCCCAAAGAGCTCTTATTTATGTGTCCCATTAGAAATGTTAGAGATCAGTTTGGCAAGGTGCTGAGTACTTGTGAGCCACTTCCACCCAGTCATCTTAATTGGAAATAGGTGGGCTGAAGGGCACTTCTAGAGTGTAAATTTGTCTGGTGAGACGACAGGCCTGCCTTGGCAGCTTGGTGGGACAGGAGGCATCTAGCTGAATTGTACCAAACCACTTGCTCAAAGTCATGGGCTGCATTGGAAATTTAAGTGAAGTTTTTGAGAAAAGATTGAGGCCAAAGAATTCCCCATCCCGTCATCTCAGGGGAAATCAAAAGAGGAAAAATCCAAGCTGATAACATTTGACTTCTGAAAATGAAATGAAGACTGTGCTTTATTCATTTTTGTTTAACTTTTTACCACATGCTCTCCTTTATAAATCTTCAGTTTGAGTCAACATTTTATATTATATGAATATTCCAGTTACAGCTTCAAAACAAAATCAGATTTTTCACTTTGGAAATGCCAAAATAAAGCACACTGACTATTTTTCTTTCCTTTTCTGTTCCTCCAAACATGTCAATTTTTGACCAGAAAAAAAAAAAGTCAAAACTCGCTTGTATAAGTGAATAGCTTACAGATTTACTTCCCTGGTATTTTCTCAAGAAGATTCCTGACCAGACAGTCAGAAGTGTGTGCAGTATTTCTGTGTAAGGACAAAACTCATCAAAGACTAGCTAGATAATATTTTGCTGTCCCTGGAGAGGGGTTGGTTGAAGTGCATCCACTGGCAGAGAAGGGCAATATTGATGGGCGCAGAAAGTTCCTTCCCACCCTGGATGACCCTCTATTCTCCACGCGGAAGTCATCTTAGCACAGTAAAATAGATGGCAAACACTGTGTTCTATAAATCTCTCTGTGTTCTGTAGGCACACGCTGATTATTCAAATTAGCATTATGAAAGGAAGCTTAATTTTCATGCGATACATGAGGTTGGTTTACTCTGGCAAAATAAACATTTAAAATGAGACACGACATGTCCCTCAGATATGTCTGATGCAATTAAAAGTTCTAATAAAATCCAGTTATTTATATAAGAGGAACTGCTAATATTTAAGCAATTTTTAAATTAATTATCTGGTGCCCATTTTATGTGTGTTCTTGAGAGGCTGATGGTATTTATTTTCCACCTCCTCACTTAAAGAAAAAGAAAAAAAAAAAACCCAGAAGCCAAGTTCTAATGGCATTTGAGTGGGCAGCCAGCCAGCTTCCCGCGAAAGAGCGCTTGGGACATCTGTTCCTTATACAGTGCAGTTAAAAGCATGCCATCTTAATGTAAGCAGGATGACAGATTCTCTGCCTACTTGCATTCGGATATATGAAGAATTTTCTTCTCATCAGAACAGTTTCAGGCCCTTGTGTATGTTCTTAGTAATGTTACATATGAACGTGAATCTGGGGCAGTATCTTTTCCTTTCAACTCTGGTGATTTCTAGTGGTCTTTCAGGGCTGGCTGCTGCAGTCAGTGCTTGCATCGTTATTGCTCTTTTCTGGGCTGAGCAGGGTAAGTCCCTTCTTCATGAGAGCAGCTGGACTTCTTCATTTGCCAGCACAGTGCTGCTGAAGGTCTGAAAAGCCTCAGCAAATGGACAGTGCATAAAGGATAGGTCAGCTGTTCTGGCCAGGTGGAAACAGCCCATCATACCTAGGATATTGTTTGGGGCTTTCCAGCCAGAAAGACAAAAACATTAAGAGTGGGGAAACCTCTGGAGGTCTCCAGTTCAACATCCTACTTGGAGCTGAGTTATCTTCAGCTGCACAGAGCCTTCTCTAGTTGTTTCAAATGTCTCCAGCAGTGAGCTGTTCCTTAGCTTCATAACCTCTTTGGTTCCAGTGCTGGATTATTCTCATTGTAGAGAATTTTCTCTATATCCTGTCATAATTTATTTCTGAGGATTTTGTCTAATGCCTCTTGTCCTTTCATAGTGTTCCTCTGAGAAGAGTCTGTTTCTGGCAGCGTTAGCTTTCCCTTCTTTGAGCTAAGCAAACCCAGTTCCCTCATTTTTTTTTCATATGTTACACCACAGCCTCTTGATCATCTTAGCAGCCTTTCTTGCTCCCCTCAGTATCTTAAACCTCCCCATCTCATGGTGCACTGAAGCTGCTGTTCCCTATAGCATCCTCCGTTAGTTCTTTCTTGTTCATGTGCAGCACAAATGTCTTGCTCCAGAACAAATCACCTGGTATAAATTAGTTTAGCTTCTCTGACTTACTACCGTTTAAATCAGACAAACATATGGACCACATCTTATATATGGGATGTCCTGCCTTACCCTTCCATTTCTGTAATTAGCCAAGTCCCATAGCCAAGGATGTGTTCAGATTTTAAAAACATGTTATGCAGTTGATAAACTGCCATAACTTAGCAGTGAACAACATACTTATAGCCAAAGTGTATAGGACTGGAGCGTGCTAAAAGTAGTGTCATCAATAAGCAGAGTCAGGTGTACGTCTACTGGTGGTTGAAAATGGCAAAATGTAATGAAGGAAAATAGGTAGAAATATCCAATGTCTTATTTTTTTCCCCTCTTCTGCCTATGAAGTAAAAGACCATGTCTGTTCCATGCAGTTGCAGATGGCATAGAAAATACACCATTTGCTGTAGAGAGAGAGTTTTAAAGGCATTTGTTCAATTTTCTTTTTTCTTTTTTTTTTTCATATCAGCACACCCCGCATCCAGTCCTACTCTACCACAGCTAGTCCTCATCTCTATATCTTCTGTTTCGTGTTAACTAGAATTTTTTTCCTGACAAAAAAATGAGACATCTTGCTTTTGAGGTTGGTTGAGGGTTGCCCCCCCCCCCTTTTTTTTTTTTTTTTTTTTTTTTTTTTCTTACAATAAATCTTAAGCTTTTAAATCTGTTCTAAAACAAGATGAAATATTTGTTTGGAAACGTGATAACAAAAGGCTTTGACTTCAAAGATATTTCTAGATCTGAGTGCAGAAACAGCTCTGAGAATTAAGAAGTCTTTATTGACCCAAACCGTTTTTTTAATAGAGGAAGATATTTGTTTCCTAAAACTTCATTGGCTATCAGTTACTTATGTCAGCTGCTTGCCTGCCTGCTTGCTCCCCTTCTCTGCAGTGCATTGCAGGAGATGCTCTACCATACCTAAAAGCCACGATGGTGTGTGTTGACCACAGTCTGCAGCAGGGTCCCAGGGAGCTTGGGAAGTGGCACTGGTCTTGCTACTCTAACACAGAGCACCACAGGATTGTTCCTGTTCTCCCTTAGCATGTACAGGCAGAAAGAGAGATTTTGAGAGGTGTGCATGCTTCCAAGTGGAACTTTTCACCCGCTAATTCTGGGTATTATCACCTCGCTGCCTAATGAATGCTTTGAATGGTCTGTCACAAGTTTTCTATGCAAGACAAATTGGCTGTAGGGAGTGAATGATGATGCCCATTTTGTTTCATTATTAGCAGTAATATGCTCCATTTTTCAGTGGGGGGAAATTAGGGAAGGGGAATTGCTTATAAATAGACTTGTTAATTGCAGAGGGTTTTAGACCTTCATGGTAGTGAGAAAGTGATAAAAATATAAGCTTGTCTTGCTTAGTGAGCTTTTGAACAGAGGAACTGAGCTATTATGGAGCTCTTTAATGCTGACACATGGAGGTGTGTTTTTTCTGGTCTGGAGACAGTATGAGAGTAGCGCCGTCCTCGACTCCAGTTGTTCACAGCCCAGTACCCAGGCCGGACTTCATTTGCCATATACATCTGTTGACGTCCTCCCACAAAATCTCATAAATATAGGCACTGCTTTGGTAAGACTTCACAACGCACTTTGATATTTTATTGAATACAGTGATTAAAAGGCATGAAAAGGGGTTGAGAGCATGTTTCTTTTCACCAAACTCGAGTGCCTCCCTTTTAGGCAGCTCACCACCGGGAGTCATCCAGTCTTTCTTGGGAACTGAGTGGGAAAAAAGGGCATTCATTTGCAAATGGTATTCATGAATCCCCTTTTGGAGACAACCCTGAAACCAGCTTAGCCAGGGCACCTGTGGGGTATCTTGAGCAATGTGACTTTGTCTCCTGTGCTTTTTTCTAGCTTTACTTCTGAAAAGGTATCCGCCTCTGACTTTTAATCATATCCACTAAGAGTTTAGATCGGATGTAAGCAGTTCCCCATGACATTTCACACACCTTTTGGGCTATGCTTTCTCTTAGAAATTGTATGACTCCTGGGGCTTTGTTTCTGACTTTGTAGTCTGAACCACTGGCTGCAAGGAAAGAATCGAGACACAGTTTCAGTTCTTTTCTTCCCCTGCCCCCCTCTTTTCTCTGTGTTGGCTATAAATGTGTTGTTTTTTTTCTTTGGAAAGGAATCGAAACACACTTCTGTCTCCGCTCAGCAATAATTCACAGGCTGTACACAAGGGAGGTTCTTGGGAAGCATCTTGTGGTTGAATTAAATCCACGCATTACCTGGCTCCTGCACATCTAAAAAGTCTCCTCGAGGCAAAGAGTTGATGTTGAGTTGGACTCTATTCCCTCCCGTCATACCAGGATTAACATTAGCGTGGCCTGAGGAGCTGTAGCATTTTGAATAGGCCATTTCAGGAAAACCTTCTTTATCCTTCAAGGCTAATGTTATATCAACAGGGGTCCATATCCCAGGGAGGGAAAGGCTGGGAGATGGCACACCGAGAAGGAGGACTGTTTCTCCTACAACTGTTATGTGAAGACCCCTTTGCTCTGCTTGCTCCAGTGTGATGTGTGAGGCACAGAAGTTTGTAAGTGATCTATAAAATAAATCACCTAGAGGATCATGTCTTTAACAATCAGCTGGAAAATTGGAATGCTTCACTGTGTGCTCTGTCACTCAGTCACTCCTGTGAACTTTGACCATTAACGGGTCTCCCCTGGGCTAATTTGAACACCCCAAAGCTCTTGAGAAGTTTGAAGCAGGCTTTTGCAAATAACTGAGTGTGTTAGAAAGCCATGAGAAATGCTTGATGAATGTGCAAGGGGCAGTCTGACCTCTTGACTAGGGAATCAGAAAAAATATTATTGTTTCAGAGCAGTTGTGTGGGAAGAGCCCTTGAGTGAAGTATTTCCATTGTGTCTGCACCCATGTTTCTGCCCGACTCTATGCCCGTCTTTCCATATCCTGAGCTCCCTGGGACAAGGTCTAGTTGGCTCTTTGTAAGCTGAAGCAGAAGGAGTCCTACAATATTTGGATACTCTTGTCCTATAAATCTCAGTGGAAACAAAGCCATACTAATGCCTCAGCGCTCAGTCTATCAATGGTGACAGTTCTCTCTTCTTTGAGTCTATTCAGTTAGGAATGTAGCAAAAGCCTGATAGTACATTTGTGTGTATGCTCATGGGAAAGGTCTTTCAATGAGATACAGGCTCTGCTTGGAATCAAGCAATAAAGTAATTAATTGTGGGAAAGTGATTGCAATGTTTTAACCAATATGATTGCAGTAGAATTGAGTGTTGAAAGGTCTTGCCCTCTTTCAACCTATCTAGTGCTGCTTCTGAATGAGGAGCAGTGCCCTGGTCCTGGAGTCGAGCAGCATCTCTTCTGGAGTTTCTTCGTTCTCTTAACAGCAGGGATCACAGGGGCAGACACAGTCAGGTTAATTTGCATCCTTCTGGCTGTGGTCATTGTGTGTATACTCTTCTAACATATGGCAAATGTAAGAAAGTGTGACTAGGCTCAAATCTGTTTCAGGGTGAACTAAACTAAGTTGTGTTGTTGCGTTTGCCACAGGCAAAGACATGTACATGTGCAATTACCACAGCTCAGCTGGCCCATGGAGAGCCGTTGAGATGTGCTAGCTCAACTGCATGTATGAGCCCTTGGCATTGCAAAGGCAGTGATCACACAGACTAATGGGTGTGTTAAAGTTTCTGGGAAGCAGCCAAACTCAGTACTCTTTAAAATTTGCTTTCAACCTCGGCCCCATGGCTGCAGACCTTTCCTGTAGCTGGAAGCAGGACTTTTTATTCTAGTTCAGTTATCTTTTGTAAGAGTCAGGAGTGGGGTGGGATGGCCCTGGGGCAAAAAGCAGCAGGGTGATGTCTCCATAACCTTTGCTTTTATTTTCCTTCCGCAGCCCTTTTCAATCTAATTCCTGTGGGTCTTCGCGTGGTGGCAATCCAAGGGGTGAAGGCAGGTCTGTACGTTGCCATGAACGCTGAAGGATACCTCTACAGCTCAGTAAGTACTTTTCACTGTTGGGGTCCTGGAATGGTTTGGTTTCACAGGTGGAAGAGACTGACTTGGGAATTGCAGCTTTTTTTTTTTTAAATGATCACATATTAGCAAACCTTGAAAAGCAGGAACGGGGGGAGCTGCTGCAAGGCCATGCAACATTCACTTTGAAGTGTCTCCATGGAGATTCGTGGCAATACTTCCTGACCTGTGAAGATATGCTTTGTGTTCCTTTGAATAGTCACTTAATGTAGGTCACGTTGTAGAGGAGGTTGTGTGGTTGGCTGGTCGTATTCTGGTTTCACATTTGTGAAATGGCATGGACTGGATAGAACCGCTTCTGAAGTGCGCCTGGATAAGTCATCATAGGTGGTGCCCCAATGGGTCATACTCTGCTTTTGACTGCAGTTTAAATCCACAGCAATACCCTAACTTCATTAAAATGTTTCTGGACTATTCTGTTGGCAGAATTTCCCTGTATTTGTGTGGTCTTTTTAATGTACATAAAAGATAAGTGAGGCATTTTTTACTGACTAATTCCCCTATAACTTTCTTAGATGGCATGAAAGGGCATGAGGTTATTCATAAGATTCTCATTTGAAGTAAGTAATTGATTTTCACAGTGAATAATTGATTCAGTGATTTATTAAATACGGCAGCCCTTTGCCAGAATTTTTTATGCTTCAAATAACTTTGCTCTAGTTCTACATAGTAAAAAGTGATAGTTAATAATACACTTCTCATTTCTGTAGTTATGATATCTTTAAAGTGTGTAGTCGAGATTCTAATCTCATCTGCCTTTGTGTAAATTTACAGTGCAGTGATTCTCCTCCTATCTAGGCATTTACTTTGCTTTAAAACCATACCTGAGAATGGAGATAGGACCACTGAAAGGACAACAGTTTGGGTTGTTCCTACACAACTTTTCCAGATTCTTTCCATCCATCTTTGTTCCCAGTCTTGTTTTAAACCACTCACCTGGTTGGGATTTCCCCCTTTCCCTCAGGAAGTAACAAAGCTCTGTGTCTCCAGCAGCTCAGAGTAGAAAATGGCAAGTGGGTATGTTAGTATGCCTGGCGAGATAGGTCTCAAAACTGGCTGCTTGTCAAGAAAAGACAGAGAAATCAATCTGGATCTCTGTGGATGCCAGACGCTTCCTGTTCTTTCATAGCCCAGTAAACATAAATGACTGCTTCTAAATAAATTACATCGGTTTACTAACAATGAAAACTTCCTCTTTTTGTAAAGCTATCAGAGTCCTTAAAATAATACCAAGCATGGTGTGGTACTGCATGATTGTGCATACTTCCCTCCAGGCCCATAGTCAGGGGGTCAGGATGGATGTTTTGACCTGTTTGTGCAGTGCTGGGCATAAAGGGGTTCTAGCCCGCTGCTGAGGCTTCTCGTACCACCCTTGCCCTGTGAATGAGGACTGCAAGAAAGCAGTGTGTCTGAGAGCCACATCCATCCAGGATAGTGGGTGTCATCTTGGAGCAATGAGGGTCAGCATTTTCTGAACAAATAGTGCAAGGGAGGGAGAGACATGGGGCTCAAGGAAAAGAAGAAATGGAGAGTAGGAAACATGATGTTTGACAGCTGAGAGATTAGAGATGATGCAAAGGAAAAGTATCTCTTGCTAGCAGTAGTGAGACAACATAAAGTGTGGGAGGGACCTACCAAGAGATGGTGAGCAGCAGGAGGACCATGCGTCCAGGAAACACACCTACTAGTCATATGAAGTTTCCTAAAAGGCACGAGATCATATATGTATTCAAATGAGGCTGGTTAATGGGGCCTTCTTATCGCTAGCAAGTGTGCCTGTCTTAAGTAGGAAGGTTAATCAGGGAAGTCTAAGGATGCACCATGATGGCCAGTGGTTAAAGAAGTGGACCTCATTACATACCATGGCTTGATGGCATTCAGCTGAATGAATAAGAGCTGAACCAATAAGAGTTAAACTTTCAGTTTCACCAATATGATCCAAGGTTTCTGCTTGCAGTAAACGGATGCTACTGGCCCATCTCCAGGGAGATGGAACTCACTGGGCACTGTTTTCTGCTTGTATTGACTGGTGGTTTTGTCTCTGTCTTATAGCAGTAAATTAATGAATGCACTGTGCTTTGGAGCACACCCCAAGGCAAGAAAAAAGAAAATTTGTAGTTAAAGCCTGTTAGGAGCAGGGAGCATGGGTCAAGCCACTCATAGCATCAAAGAGAAGAGATGATACCAGGGTCCTGTAAGACAACTGGATATGGCTGAGAAGAGCTTAGCCTGTTCAAGCAGTCTTTTGGATGCTGCAGCTTTCCATGTGGGGCTAGGATCACACTCCAAGCCAACATTTGGCATGGCTATGTCAGTCTTGAAGACAGTGCCGGGGAATTGCTTTGGCAGGACTTAACAGTCTGTTCCTCTCTGGGGTGAGCAGGGCCCCCAGCCATTCTGCCTGGACCTGATTGCTGCCCACACCAAAGGACGTCATCCCTGTTCCTTTGCTTAGCAGACCCTAAACTACAGCTTTGCTCTGTCTAGGCAAGTTTCTTCTGGTGCTGTGCATGTACCTATTTTTTTACTTAGCCTTTTCTGAGGGATTTCTTAAAAATAGGTCAATATTCCCCATAGATACTGTTCACTCATGCAGATCCATTGATAACCGAACTTTTTCTGCTGCTTGGCTGCCTCCCCTGCTGTCTGTCCCAGCCCTAGCCATGTTAAGACTTCTGACACCCTCAAGCACAGGACTGCTTTCATATAGAATGCAACTGTCTACAGAAATTGAATTTTTTGAGGGTGTTTTTTTCCTTCTCCTCTTGAGCCCTTATTGTGGCTGTAACTGAACACATCACTGTGGGTTTGTTTTGTTTTTGTTTGGTGGGGCTTTTTTTTTTGGTGATACTTAATCTGTATGTGTCAGCTGAGATCTTGGCTGACATCCTCTGCCCTGGATAAAACCAGAGGCTATTATCAGCCTGGTCTCGGAGATAGTTTGTGCCAACTCCTTCTGAGTTTGGGCCAATGGGCTCTTGAATGAATAGATATAGAATAACCAGGCCTTGGAAAAAGTCTTCCTGGTGCTGATCAGCACAAAAACAGGGCTTAGCAGGGTCCTCTAAAACCAAACTTTGTGAGAAGGCTCTTTGCAGAAACATGCAAGACCCTCCTATGTGCTCGGCCACACTGATACCTTTAGCAATGAGTTTCCTCATCTCTTCTCTTCAGTTAGGGATTGGTAGGGACAGTGTGAGGTTGGGTTGCTGGGTTGAAGCCAACTGTAGATCCCTGGGTAGATTCAGAGGCCTAAATGCATTAGATGCCAAAGACTCTTTGCTTGGGAAGCAGCTGTTTATGACTTTTGTGCATTGTTTACTTACCTTTTTTTTTTTTTTTCCAGGTAGCTTATTGCTACCTCTGAGGTCTGCCAGGGAATTAGGTGCTTAGTAGGCAAGAAAACCAGATATTGATCTGAGGCGCCTGGCTTTGCAGACAGTAGGATGCAAAACACTGTCTTCATAAGAAACTTGCAGAGTCATTGGTGTGCTCCCATTTGAGATTTCTTGTAATGTAAAGCAGCTGTAAATTCCCTGATGGTGCATGAAGGTTTTTATCAGCACCTGTTCTGGGGAGTGGCATGACTCTCCTGAGGATCCACTGTTAGTGTTCTATGTCAAAGTAAAAATGTACAGAATCAATGAAGGGCAGTAGGCATGACTTGTACTGTCTTAGCACTTGCGAAGTTGAGACCAAAGGCTGGTTGTTGCAGAGGAGAGGGAAACACAGAATAGAGAGGTACGTCCTGCTCCAGTGAGTTTACAGCCTAATTGTAATGGGCAAAGACACAGAACATGCTCTCCTGTCTCTGTCTGGAGTTAATAGTTTCGCCACCAAATTAATTCCTACTCCCGTATAACCTTTCTCTGCAAAGTTTCTCTCCTTGATGCCCAGCTTTCTCTCCGTTACCCTGGCTGCAGCAACACAGGCACTCCTTTCCCACGCTCCTGTGAGAAGTGTTTTGCCTGGGAGGAAAACGTGGTTCTCCTGGAGCAGATGCTCATTGTGAGGCTGTAGACCCTCCACAGGCCCACCCAATCACTCCAAGTATGCTCAAATTGCAGCTCTCCACATGATGATATATATAATTCAGTGATGTTACAGCTGGGATTGGTTTTGCCCCAAGTGCATAATACTCCTTTTCTAAAATGTACTGCTCTCAGATATTCCTTGTTGTTTAACTCAGAGTTCTAATTATTTTTGAAATGGCAAATTGTGATACATAATTTATTGGGAAGACTGAGAAAACCCTAGCAGAGATACAGAATACAGAGGAAAAAAATGGGTCGCTTACAAAAGCTCACAGTGTGGTTTTACAGTATAAACCTGTGAGTTTGAAATGCTGAAATTAGAGCTTGAATCACTTCAAAGATTCCTGTTAATAAGGCAATGATTATGCACAATAAAAAAAAAACCTAAACAACATTAAAAAAAACAAGTCACGTTAAGAGCTCAATGTGTCTTTGCATTTTCTTTTTCCTCTGCTTTTTTTTTCTGCTCTTTCATTTTGCATAATAAACATGTCTTGCATAATAATAAACAAGCATCTGGGGAAGTATGTATATTAACTGTATTTTCTAATCTGTTTGTAATGCTATAACTATTTTGCTACAACTCCTCTAGGGTTGCTGCACTCTTATTTACATCATTTCAAGGTTGAGGCTGGAAACAATGCTGCATTCTCTCCCTTAACAGGCTCAGGGGGTGTTAAACCTGCCCCTGCTATTTCTTTCATTCCTGTTTGACCTCCAGTGGTGCTAGTTGATTTGGTTGGAAGTACCGATAAGCCAGGCAGGTATCCTGGACATCTCCCTTTTGCAAAATTTGCAGGCAAGCACACTTGCTGGGGGGATTCCCTAGTTTGTGTCTCTTTAGGGAGCCAGGTCAGTAGAGAGAGAAATGTCTCCAAAGCATGAGCACAGCAGGAGCCCATATAATGTGCTTCTAATTTCCCTCCCGAGTATCAGCTCTTCTCTGGCTGTTTAAAGGGGCTTGCTGAATGAAGGCATTAACTGGGAGATGTAAAATGCCTCCTGTCCCCCTGGCTTAATGACAAATATGGAGGGAACAAAATGGATGCTTTAGGGAGGCAGCTGTGCTGAGGAGACCCAGCCCCTGAGAACAGATTCCTGCCTTGCATCGAATGTTCCTAAAATACATCTCCTGGCAGGCACCATCGCATGCCACCCTTGTAGCATGGAAACTTGTAAACATGGCTATCAATAGCGAAGTGGTCTCTTTCTCTCGGTGAGGTGCTGCCACTGGTGTTGACTCTGCTTGGCTCTCAGGAGCTCTTCAAGGGTCCATCTTTCCTCTCACCCCAGCAGAGTGAGCTCCCTCATCCCATGTGTGACTCGTGCAAGTCGGGCAGGACCCATGCTAGCCCACACTGCTCAGAGGTTATTCAGGATGTTGTAAGAGCTAGAAATGGGCATGACCTTACTTGGCAGGACCACCTGAACCACTCATCAGATGGGGAGAGCCTGAACAATGCAATACTGTGGGTTTTTTGGGGGCAGACTTCCCATCTGGTATCCTCTGGGGACACCTGTTCCCTGAACTTTTCTAGCACAGCACCATACAGGACTCCTGCGGGGAGGGTGCTGCCCTGCACCTTATATCTGTGTCTGGAATGAGTTAGGTCAGACTTGGCTTTCGCCTGTTCAAGCAAGAGGCTGTTCAGAGGACAAAATCAGTAACAGCAGGACCTAATCCCACTTTCCTATCTAGCTGTTCCTTGTTTTATATGATAGCACTGCAAATTATAAAGGATAAGTATGCCTCAATAAGAAGTGCCCTCTCTTAGTCTTAGTGGCACAGCGTATTTAGGAATGTGTTATGTTCCACTTAATGCCAACTAGTGATGGGACATTTCCCTTTATGAGCAGTGGTCGATTAGTGTTTGGATGCATTATGAGCTTTTGCTGAAATTTGATTTTGGAAGAAAATTGGGGAAAAATGTTCCAGTGGTGCTGACTCATCTCATTTTGACACTTCCCCAAAGAAACATTACAGATTCCCATTTTGAATGAACTTTAGAGTGTTTTCTATTGCTTTACCATTCCTAACAAAATCGGAACAACATGTTTAGATTTTAGTTGAGCATTTTGATCCAACATGATTTCCTTGAAGTGTGGAAGAGGGAGGAGGGTAAAACACTGGTGGGGAGGGGTTGCCCTAAATTGTAAGGAGTAGCAATAGCAGAGATGAATCAATCATAGCTGCCATCTTCCTCCTGCTGATTTCCTTGAGGCCAAATATAAAGGTCTAATCTCAGATAAGCAGATAGACAAAGTCTTTGGAGCAAGTACTAAGCAGCAGTAGCATTGCATAGAGCTTGCCCATTTTTATCCTGTGCATTGTGTGTGATCAATTAACGACTACAGGGGAAACGATGAAGTTAAAGCGGACTGTCGATGGCAATACAATGTTTGAGTTGGATTTTGGAAGGAAATGAGCAAGGAAGCCCCTTGTTAGCAGAGATAAGATGCGAGTGGAGCACTCATCCAAGCAAGCAGCAATTAAAAGCTGTCACGATGTTGCTCTGGAGAGGCAGTCGCAACAGAAGTCCCTTTCATTGCCTTCCCTTTGCATCCTGCTGGTTGGGCGGGGGGGGGGG
>WHYT01017635.1:96101-180175 GCA_009806455.1 Tetrax tetrax
TTTTTTTTTTTTTTTTTTTTTTTTTTTTGTTATTTTTTCTCTGTAATGGTAGAGGAGGCTCTAGGATGGGGGTCACAGTGTTTTGAGATGCTGCCACCCAGCACCATGGGGACGGGCAGGTTGTTTAGGGGTCCTCCACAGAACGATGACCTGACGATGTCATCAGTACCATCAAAACTTCCTTTTAACCTGGGCCCTCTGCCGAGCAGGTTGGTTAAACAAACATCTGAAACCCTCTGTAGAGTGGCTCAAAATGATGAGCCCACCCACGGCTAATGGCCACCTGCCACACAAGATGGTGGAGCAGGAGTGGAAGTAGGGAGCACAGGCGTGGATATAGGATTATGAGAGATTTTGAAAATTCTCATAGTAAAATCATAGGCCCTTCTGTGCTCTGAATAGGAGGAGGAAATCCTCACTTGACTAGAGGCTGAGACCAGATAGGGTTGTTCAGAGCAGAGTTTGGACTTGTGGCCTGGCTCTTATTTTTCCAAGCTTAAGTGAAAGTTCCTCTGCTGCACCAGTAGTTGTCTGTAGACTTATCACAGAAGTATGAACTCAAATAGTTGTGGCTGGAGTGCTGCCCATTAGTCCCTTTATGGTGTATCATCTGCCTTTCTGCCTGCAATTAGCTTACACATTTGATCTTTTGTGACTGATTTCAGTTGCTTACAGTTTTGCTGTTCTTCAGTTACACTTTCCAACAGCTTCTACTGCTTGCCTTGTTGCTGTCTTCCTTTTTCCTTTTCCTTAAGCACTTTTAATTAGTCTTAACATCAGTGTTTTTCAGACAAGATGCTCAAGTCAAAAGGTTCATCTCAGTGGATGGACACTACATAGACTTATGCCAGTGGCCTCTCCTACAGCATTTGCTTGATTAAAAAGGGGATGTTGTTCCCTGCTGATGCACTACAGACCGCGTCCTTTGTTGCGTGGAAGAGGCTACTCTTCTGTGGAAAAGCCTGACAAGCTCTGAAATTTTGAAATGAAATGAAATTAATTGTCCCTCTCTGAAATCAATAAATCCCTCACACGCACACACAAGTCACAGGTTAATTTGGTGGTTTGACATCTCAGCCATCAAGAAAGCAGTAAAGACTGAGGGTGTCCTGCCATCTCTGCCATACCAGTGCATCCAAGATGCAGAGGATCTGTGCTTGGGGAGTAATGGCAGGTTTCCATGGAGGTCTTTTTTATAAGTTAGCTGAATCTCAGAAAGTTGGAAGTATTTTAATATCCACAATGTGCTCTCTAATCCCCTAAATACATACCTAGGCACCAGCCCCATGCTAAAAGCTTTCTAAAATGTGAACACCCTCTTGACGTAAATAAGACATGGCACAATGATGGTAAGTCTTCCTATCTTCTTGCCGCTTTCCTCCTGAGAAGACCGAAGGATTGACTTCTCTTTATAAGAAGCTTCCTTGGTCAGCTCCTCTGAAGGCTGCACATCAAATGCATTATTGATAACAGCACTTGGGAGTTGCATGCACACATTACAGACTCTCACATGCTGTCAGGAGCACTGCAAAGGAATTAACTGCAGCTGGATGAAGATTGTCTGCTTCTTTCTAAAGCATCTGCAATAGAAATCATCACAAATCTCCTGCATAGCCTTTTCTCTTCCACCACTACGTTATTGTAAGCATGAAATAGAAGAGAGGAAAATAGAACCTCAGGGATTTTGGACAAGGCTGTTAGCTGAGGAGGCACTGAGAAAGATAATGTCCAACTTTCTAGGCATGTGAAAAGTGAGGTGATGAGCGAGATTCAGCCTGGTTCTGACATTCCCACAAGTGCAGTGGCCATGCTGGGCTATTGCTTCCCCAGGAGAAATCTTTCCAAAGCAAGCAAGGGTCAAGAAGGGCAGTTCTTGGTATCCCTGCTGCAGTGTTCAAAGCTGTGCACTCGTGCCAGACACTGTGTGCCTTTTAAAGTGACATTTCCCACTCCTGGTGAGTTCAGGAATCACTATGATGTCCCATATTGCTCTAAGCTGATTCGTGTACATTGCAAAGAGGTTCCCCCTTCCTCCTGACACTAGATAACTACTGTTAGTGGAGCTGGGGCAGTTAATGGGTTTTGAGTTTTGGACTGTACTCAGTGCCAAGGAGAAGTGCCACCATCTGCAGTTGGGGGACAGCATCTATTTTGTGCAGCTCCCTCTCTTCTGTATTATCCCTTTTCCCATGTCAGGTAGATGGCTGCAGAGAGACCCTTGCAGGAAGGACCTTTCTCAGGGATGCAGCCATCTCGGGAGAAATGTGTTGTGCAGGTGTGCAACCAGACAACTCCAGTTGGAATCTGTAATATTAGTTATTGCCTTCCTAGTTCTTAGAGGAAAATGTCTCACAGCTGTTACGCTGGCTTGTCCAAAACAACTTCCATCTTCTTGCACCTCTTACTGCTGCTGTGGGCACTTTGGCTGGGCAAAACCCTTCATTTTCCTCCTTGCCTCTCCTGGCGTGCTCTGGGAGCTGTAGTTGAACAGCGTTGGTTGTGCTGTGTCTGAAGTGATGCTCTGTGTCTTTCTTACCTGCTGCCTGCTTATCTTCATCTGCACAGAGCCTTAGCAGGATCTTGTCCAAAGGGGATGTCAATGGATGTCCCATAGACACTTGGTGTGATAGGAAGGCATCTAAAATGCCACTGCCATCCAGTGCTTCTCAACCTTTAGACCTGTCTGTGAACTGACATGCCCTCTTTCTGGCTTAGCATGGAAAAAACTTGGGAGATCTTGTGTAAGGATTTCCCTTCCACCTCCTTTTCCCAGTCTTTAAGTGAAATGTAGTGCTCTGCCCTAGGAAGCAGTCTGGAGGCGTTGGACTCAAAGGCAGATATGTTGTCTCCAGCTGGAGAAAGTGGAGGATCGCTGCAGGAGTCACATCTATGAGCTTTTGTTTAGAGGGAAAAAAATATAAAGCACCTTTAAGAGCGGACCACAGTTTGACCAACCCTGTCATGATCCTCATGGTCCTGTTGCACTTGAGATTGTTTCCAGTTTAAACCCCGTCACCTGGTTTATGATTTACATTTACTGCCTGGAGCAGAATTTCCCTGTGGATGCCACGAAATCCCACCATAGACTATCGTAAGCAGGAAGGAAATGGAGCATAGGGAAGGACTCTAGGAGTACTTGAGGTGAAATCAGAAGCAGGGTAGTCTGGTGATAACTGCCAGTGTTGGGCTAGGAGGAGTGAGAGCTCATGCTGAACACCAGCTTTTGATGGAAGGCCAGGTCAGAGAGATGCTGTGTCACTTTAATCTGTGATGTGAGCACAACACAAATACTGTGAACATAGTGCAGGACCCAGTCTGTGGCTCTCACATAACTGGTAGATAGAGAGCCATTAAAATGCAGTTCTTGTGCCTTAAGCTACATCCCACGATTTGCCTTCAGGGATATGCTGGTTTGAGGGTGTCTGGGTCATCTGGATCATTGGCAGTGGGAGGAATAAACTTAGCTGAGGCTGCAGAGGCCAATGATGTGGGCCCTGAAAATAATCCGTTATCACCTGTGAGTTGCTCCTGGGCTCTCCCACGCTCTCAGATAATTTTTCACTCATGCGGGGAAGCTTCATGACATAGTTAAGGAAACTAAGCACAGAGGAGTGATGTGACATGCCCAAGGTCATGTGTGAAGACTGGATTAGGCCTTCTGTTCTTCCTGATCCTAATTCTTTGCCTTAATCACAAGCTTTCTTTTGTAGCACTTTGATTATTCGGGGAAGCGGTGCATCAGCAGCAGCACAATTTGTTTGTGTAGTATCTTATGTCTGAGCAAATCAGTTTGCTTTGAAGCAGTGTGCTGTGTAGGCAGGGCTTACTTCTCCCTCTCTGTCTTTCTATTTCACTTCTATTCTGGCTCCTCAGCATTTATGTCCCTAGCAATCTTCATTGAGGATAATGGGACCAGGCAAAAGAACCACAGGAGAGTCGTACTCTGCCAGCCATCTTCCCTTGCACATCTTAATACCATATGTCAAGTGCGGTTGCTCAGGGCTCTACAGATATCTCTTTTTCAGCCACCCAAGGAACTGGGGCTGTTTACGGTGTTGGCTTCACAAGGTGGCAGGTGGAGAATTGGAAACAGCTCCTGAGAAGCTCAGGATTGCAGCAGTGCTCTGGAAAGAAACACTTCTAATGTGCTGATGCCCCCAGGAGCTGAACAGCCAGGTCTTACAAGAAAACTATTTGCAGTAACAAAATCAGGCATGGATTTTCAGACATTTTGAAGCCCTGCTATCAGAGGTGGTGGACACCCAGCACATCCCCTTGCTCTTGCTGAGATAAAGTAAGGGTGGCTCTTGTGGGTCCATTTAACTCAGTGTCCAGTTCCAGTAGGTACCACTCATAGTGACAGCTAGGAGAAGCCAGTAAGAGAGACAGTAGCTTAGCAAGCTGTCTGACTGCTGAAAAAACATCTTCTTAGGCTCTGCAGAAATAACTGGTTTTTCAGGGCTAGGCTAGGTACCAAAAAACATTTGACTGGGTTTCTGAGCAGTCTGTCTAGCATTCACAGTGCTTCAGTAGTGTTTTCTAGCCCAGGTATGGTGCTATGCGCTGTGTCTTCGTCTGTCCAGGGCATCTTGTGCCATCCAGGCATGACCAAGGGCTTCATGAGAGCTATGAGCCAAACTCTGCACCAACAGTTTTGCTTGGAGTTGGACTGGTGTGACTCAAGAGAAAATGTTGTTCCGTAGTTTTTTTTCAGTGGTGGAAGCATGGCCATAAAGTGTCATATAGCAAGGCAACTGTGGAAGGAACTGTACAATTTCTGTGCTATTGAGGGATATTTCAGTTTCTGATGTCTCTGGCGCTGGGTTATATCTAGAGCAAACCAATTGCTGTTCATGTAGTCAGAAAACTGAGATGATGTCCTGGTTTCGGCAGGAATTGAGTTAATTTTCCTCTCAGTAGCTGAAGTGTTTTGGATTTTGCATGTGAAGAATGTTGATAAACGCACCGATGATATGAGTTGTTGCTAATGAGACCAAGGACACTGTCCGGCTTTCCAGGTCTCACTAATGTGCAGGTGCAGGAAGCTGGGAGGGATACAGACAGAATAATTGACCCAAACTGGCCAAAGAGTATTCCATCTCGTAAACATAATGCTCAGTGTGTAAGCGGGGTTTGCGCAGAGGGCACATCGATCTCTGGCTCCCTCTCACTCCTTTGCTTACCGTTTGGTTTAGTTTCCATGATCACTACTTGAGGTGGGCTTTATCAGTCACTGGAACATCAGGTGGTGAGAAATCGTGCATTGTTCAATTTGTATATTTTAATATCCTTATATTTTGTTATTATTGTCATTTCACTTTGCTATTCTAGTAAACTGTCTTCATCTCAACTCACAAGTTTTCCTTTCTTCCCAGTTCTCTCCCTCATCCCACTGGGGAGGAGGAGGGTGAGTGAGAAACTGTGTGGTCACCAGGGCTAAGCCACCACACAGGAGTGTGTTTGCCCTAGCATACCTGAGACCATGGTCTGCTTGGTCGCTTGGGTAATGTCCAGTGAATGTGTGTGTACTGACACTACTACATATATAGCAAACAAATTCTTTCTGAGGCATTGGAATATGAATTTTCAGTGAATTTTCTTTATTAATAATGTTTTAGGATTTCAGTGAATAAATGATAAGCTTTTAGAAATAGTGCCAGTTTCGGTAATTGGAAATCATAACGTGTTTCACTGAAGTCATAGCAAGACCTGGTTTTCTACCAGAAAGCTCAAAGTGATTTCCAGAAAAGAGAGAATTACCCACTTTCATACACAAGAAAACAGGTGTAGAAAAAGGAAAGATGCCTGTTGGTCATACATCTCTTTAGTTCATAAATCCTTAGTTGCAAAAGCAGGCAAAGCATCCAGATTCTCGTAGCCTCAGTTTCTTGCATGGCACTGGCTAATTCCAAGTGTTTTTTCAAATTTTTCTGCACTCTTCTGAAAGTGTTGACCACACCAAGTGTGAATGTCTAACTTTTTACTCTGCAGCAACATTTATTTTTTAAGGAGTTCTGAGAGATGATTTATTGAAGTATTTTAATTACAGTTTCTTGCATCACCAGAAGTTTCTTGCAAATAAGTTCTTTATGAAAGTTTATTATTCAGATTTGGAAAGATGGAAGGAAATCAATTTCCTCCTTCAAAACTACCTTTTTTCACCTACTATATGAGCTTATCACACTCTGCTTTGCCAGGATTATTCTAATCAGATTTTGCATATAAAAAAAAATAATAACATAAAAATAATTCTCCTCTTTCAAGTATTTGGGAGGCTTAAGTAAATTGAGACATTGATCAGATTCTGCTCACTGTTGCAGCTGTGAATACAATGGAGAGTACTTGGTATGGGGAAAGAATTGTGTGATATGTGTCTTTTATCTTCAGAGAGATGCCAGAAGTGAGGATTGAAACTAGCCTTGTCCTCGGGGTTGTTTGGTGCAACCAGTGTTTCTAGGTAGCAGCTGGGATGTAGACCTGCAAGGCGTGGGGACACAGCCCAAACCAAACAGGGGCAAATGGCAGGGAAGAAATGCTTGCGTGGTCACAGGTTGCACTGCAGGAAGCTGCTCTAGCAACCAGACCTGCCAGGCTGGTGCTTCACCACCACCTCTTTCACTGAGCTGTTTCAAAAGGGAACCAAATGTCCGAATTGCTCGAGTGGCTTTGCAAATCTGTCCTCAGCCTAATGCACCAAAATAACAGCCTGCAGCAAGGCCAGCACAGCTTCTCTGCATACAGCTTATTTCTGATTTGGCAGCTGTTTGAGAACCTTATTTGCTGTACATGTCAAGACTGATAGCTCTCCTACGGGGGCTGTGACCTTGACCATCCTTTCATTCTTCCTCAGTAAGCTCATTACAAGCTCCTAAATCGTCACCAGGGTTTTGCCATGAGCTATAATGAAAGTGTCTTTCTGTAAATACTGCCACACGGAGGTAGATTCACTT
The DNA here is from genome assembly GCA_009806455.1 of Tetrax tetrax. Lineage (NCBI taxonomy): Eukaryota > Metazoa > Chordata > Aves > Otidiformes > Otididae > Tetrax > Tetrax tetrax. The sequence goes on from WHYT01017635.1 coordinate 103,052, forward strand.
TTCAGCATGAGGTCTGAGCTTGTGGAACGGTGGAGGAAGGCTGCTCTGATACTGATTCTGACTCCATTACAATCTAAGTGTTTCTGTTGAGTTTGACAGAAAATAACTCCGTATTCCATTGGTGGGATCTTCTTGATAGTGGCTGAAAGATCAATGTGGATGTGTGTTTATACTCAGCCAGGAAAAAGGCAATACACAGGCTCCTGACAGCAGAAGTTATTTTGGACATCCCAGGCACATGAAACTTGACTTTAGTAATAATGCAGGTCTGCAGTGAAAACATGAAAAAAAAAAAGGTTAAGTGTCTCTCTTTGCAGATGGAAGGCAATTCTTGTATTTAGGATGCTAGCAGGGCAGTTCGTAGTGTTCCGCTCCCTGCTCTGCCACAAATGCCTTGTCTTGGCCACAAGACGCAGTTCAGTTGCCTAAACCTAGACACTCCTTTTCCCCTGAAATGTGCCTGGCCTCCAGAAGATGATGCATCTCCCTTAGGTCCCGTGTCTCACCTACCATGTGTGTCTTGCATGCTCCAGGACATCTTATGTTTAGGTAACTAGATTAAGCCCTTAATTTCTCTGCTTCAGCTGCTCATCTATATGGTGGAGATAAGATTTCTTTCCTACTCTGCAGAGACAGTGTGGAGATAAGTGCATTGGTGATTGGCAGGCACTCAGGTGCTATGTTGAGGGCACTGTGTAAGAGCTTGAATAGATAAGAGAGTGACTACATGACAGCATGAGATTTTTTTCCTTTTTTTTTTACCTCAAAAAATTTTCTCCTTCACAAGACCTTTTCCTATCAGGTTGTTAGTGCTGAGAAAGAGACATGAGCTCACATGACCCCCTCTCACCTGAAGCCTTCCCAGGTTGACATTGCTCCAGATCTAGCTGCACTTCTTTCTGAGTCCAGCCATCCTGGCCCTGTTTGGCCTATTTGCCCCATGTTGCTCAACCAAAGAAGTGTGTGTGTACCTCAGGAGCATTTGGAGGCAGCTTCCATTTGAAATATCACTATTATTCATTAAAAGAAAGAAAAGGTAAAAGGAGGCTCTTGGTTTTCAGGTCTGCCAAGTTGGAATGGGGCAGGGAAGTAGGGAAATCACTGTTTGACTTCAAAATGGAATAAATTGATCTGGCATGAGCGAAGAGAATAAATCCAGAACCTAACTCTCTTATTTTTCAGCTAAATCACTGTTCTGGCACCTAGTAACTTCATTGCCAGTGGTGGTAAATACTTGCAGCTCCCTGTGGTTTCAGCGGGATTTCAAAGTAATCACCATCCTTCCAGTTCTTTCTTTTCCCTTTTATTTACAGACTTCAAAAGCTTAGTTTTATTCTCACCATTTAGGACTCTTTCCTGACATCCATTTGGAGACTATCTATAAGAAATTTTCTGTAGCCAAGAGATCTTTTCAAAGTTTTCTCTAAGGGAACGGAGTACTGGAAGTCTCTGGGACATAAGAGACCAAACTAAAGTAGGCACTTTAGCTAGTCACAGCTCTAGACCCCATTGAAATCTAGGGCAGTATATTAGGTCATGTCCTTCCTTAGGTCTCCCCTGAAAAAATCAAACCATTATTCTCTGCAGCTAACTAAACCTGTGCACAGTGGGAGAGGTGGGTGCCTTGAGGGCAGCAAGAGGAAGCTGTGGAGACCTCCATGCTCTGTAGCACAAGCTTTAGCAACACAACTCTCAGAGAAGAAACTGAGTAGCCACATACATTTTTCCGAAGACCCTGTCAGAGAGTCTGCAGCATGCGCTTTTTAGGTCATTATGTCCTTTTATTTATCGTCACTTTCACAATGTCCTTTCTTTGTGCCTGTAGTCATCAATCATATGTTCAAATACTTGAGTATAATCCTGCTTTCAGTAGTGTCACTGCAAATTGTAAAATCCTTTACAGTGAACAGTTTCTCAGTTTCTGTGAACAATACATTGATGTAATTATCAACAACGTACTTCTGCTCCCACAACTCTTCAATCTCAGGTCAGTGAAATGTCCAGAAAGTGAGCAAAAGCCAACAGAGGCCTTCTGAGTGTATTTGTAAGTCACTGGCATTGCATAGATTCTCCGTTCACTTTTATCCTTTGGGTTTTTGCTGAAAAAAACAGTTAAGAGATGGCAACGGCCATTGCTGCAATTCCTTCCATACATTGCTAGCACTTGGAGTTAGGAGCCCTTCACGTCCACCTAATGCTTTCTGGATATTTCTCTGGCTGGTTCAGTGGCCTTATACAGTAACTAAGTCACCAAGGATACAAGCACGTCTTTAATACAATAGGAAAAATCTTGTGCCTCCAGTTACTCCTCTTCTCAAGTATTTTGCTGAACTGAGGAACTGTTTTCCTCCAGAAGATCCTGGGTGACTAGCTTTTGATCTAGACCTCGGGGCACCTCTTGTGCCCTGCAAAACTTGTCAGGATCCATCTGGTGAAAATATCCCTCCCTGCATCTTTCTAACTCATCTCTCTGTAGGAGCCATCTGTCTGTCTGCTCTTCCCAAGCAGTAACGGATGGCTGTGCTTAAGAGTTTGACCATCCAAATAGTCCTCTAATGATGAAGCCAAGGATTGCTAGTGCATAGTGAGCTTTGTGCAGCCTTCCTACAGCTGCTCGCTTGCTTTCTTTCACCACTCAGACCTGCAGTGTAATTTTTAAAATTAACATCCCAGTGGTCCCTAATCTTGTGATTATAATGCAAATATTGACCACTTTTCCTTTGAAAAATCTGTGGAGGAAGGAAGGAAGGAGAAATGCCTCAGTGGAACTACATTGTCAGCTATACAAAGCTAAATCCACATTCTCTAGGACAAAGATGAATTTACATACTCAGAATGGGTAATTGCATAGTGAAGAACACAGTGTGCATGCTAGGTAGGTAAATTATAGTACTCTGAGGCTGTTGTAGCAATAATGTTGAGGGGACAAACCAGATTTACATGTTTGAAAAAATGGTTTTACACATGATTCTTATTCGTTTAGATAAATCAGCCAATGTATTAGCTTAATATGTGGTAGAGACAATAGTCTGACATCTCAAATATAAAATATATATCTGTTCAGAAAAAAAATAAAGATTTAGAAAGAATTCTTTCAGTAAATAGGGGATTATCCACAAATCCAATAAAAATCTGCAGTTTTTGTTTCCCCTATGACAATATTTTCTGTCTTGAAAGAGTTTTTTTTAGAATTCCCTATCAGCCATTTTCCTTTTTTTTTTGAGCCTTTTCTGTTTTCTAGATAATAAAAGACTGAATAGTTCTTTAGCGTGCGACTGTGGAGTCAGCAGAAAATAACTGTCTAAACCACAAAGGAGAGCTTATTTAACCTGGTTTTTAGATTACGGTGAGTAAATGGAGAACTATGTTCCTGGATGTTTTCAGCATTCAACAATTCAACCTTTTCAACCTCAGCTGACCAAAATACACACTCCTAACGAAATTCTGTCATTCAGTTTTTTCATGTTTGGGGTTTTTTTAGAAGATCTTCATTACCCAGAGCAATGGCATCTCAGTGACTTTGTCAGTCTGTCCTTTTTCTGTTTAGGACATCCCATAACTTTTGGTGTCGGAATATCTGCAAATTTCTTTGAGAAGGCAGTTGAAGATAGAAAGTGTGATTGAACCATCCAGTTTGGCTTTCTGTGGAAAACAAGCTGTGAGGCCTCTGTCAAACTTGGCTGAATCATTTTTACCTGGAGCAATATTTTAATGAAGTGACGAGGCCAGGACTGGAAGGCTTTCATCCATCCTTTAAGGAGGATGGTGTACCCTGAGTGACTGCTTGTACTGAAACTGAAAAGTTTCATGTGATGTAGCAGAGCAGAGCAAATAGGAGACTAATTAGATGCAGGCGTACAGTGGGGCAGAGCAGGTCCTAGAGCCAGGGAAAGTGTCATATAAGTCTGTGTGCAGAAAAGAGGAAGTGAAGAAAGAGAAAACTTCAAGCCTAGAGGTGAGTCCTTGGAAACACAGCCCTGCTGAGAGTTTGGGAGGAGGGTGAGCCTTGTTGAGTATCCCTGTCAACATTTTCTGGGAGAACATTAGCAAGTTTAAATCAGAGAAAAAACATATTATTCACATTATATGTGATCACTGTTAAAGACAAATATACCATAGATTGCTGAAGATTCGGGGCTGTAGACCGTGTTCCTGCACTCTTCATCACTACATCCAGTACTGAGCCCTGCCACTCATCTAGGTGGTCCTCTGGCAGAAGGGAACCTGTGTTTGAGAGGGTCTAGGAGCAAAGGGATAGAAAAGGATGTCCTGAATGAACTTTTAGCTTTCTGTAACGTCCAAATACCCTCTTTGAAATACCGATGAGGTATCAGCAGAGCTGTCTCTGACAAAAAGGCTGATGACTAGGCCCCTTTGAAAGCAGGACAGTGGAGTTAGACGAAGTTCATGCAAGTCCACCAGTGGCACATGGGATGTCTGTGGAAGACCTGAGCATTTACTTAGAATAATGATAAACATTTGTCAGTCTCCTACCTTAACTATTGGACTTTACTTCCTCTCTAGCTCATCATGTTTCGTACAGTCTTTCCTCTCAATGTCATGTTATGCTGAGGATATTAGCCTGCAGGCCTGGGAAACAATGGGGTAAACGTTCTTGGCAGAGCTGGTTTTTTCAGCTGACTCCAGGGCTGGAGGCACTGAAACACAAACTGAAACACAGGAGGCTCTGTCTGAACATCAGGAAACATTTTCTTACTGTGAGAGTGACTGAGCACAAGGAACAGGTTGCCCAGGGAGAGGTTGTGGAGTTTCTCTTCTTGGAGAGATTACCTCCCTCTTTGGTTTCTGGCTTCCCTGGTGTGCTTTAGTGGTCTTTGCAGATGGCTTTGGAGATGGTTTGAAAGATTCAGCTGAAGTGGCTATGGAGGCTAACTAAGGACCACAGACTAGAATAAAGCTATGTAATGTCATTAGAGGGCTTTAAAATGCAAATGCAAATATGTTGCCAAGATTAGACCCAGTGAAACAAGTTCAGCCAAGCAACCTGCTGCAATAAGCTAATGCATAAATATCCCAGCGGAAAGGTTCAGAGCCATCTGCAAAGACCACTAAAACTTACCGGGGAAGCTGGAATCAAAGACAGAGGTAATAATCAGTCTTCAACATCTCAGAAGCATACGGACTTCTTTCCGCATTATGCTACATGAATGTCTTTTGTATTGCAGTATCAGCCTTTAGGTAATAAAAAAAAAGAGGGAGGCACAGCAGTTTTAATAGAGAGCTCAGATATAGACTGAAGCTATTAACTTGCTGAAAGTCCTTGTTGTTTTGAAGGAGCAATCTGGTTACTGTTAAAAAGCAACAATAAAAATCTCCCTTCACAAAAAAAATTTCCATGTTTGCATTTGTGTTAATAGTTTCCTTTTTCTGCTCCATAACATGTCTTTTTTTCCAAGAGGTAAGAAAAAAAGTGACAGGAAGGACACTTTGATGGGAATTGTAAAGAAGACTTGGGTAAGGGAAAGTGGATGGTGGAGGAGATTCATTATGTGATGCAAAATCTGTCACCTCCGTGTCCAGATTCATCTCTGGGCAACTCAGTTCCACTCTAATAAATCCCCATCTCTGGGCCAGTGTTCACATCAAGGCCATATCATTTGTCACTGGTGACAATTAGCCATTATTGCCAATATAGAAATTCAGTCTGAATAGACTGACTGTGATGGGAGACAAACCGGTCTCTCTGTCTGTGCTAAGAACTGTTTGCTGCCAGCGATGTGTGGTCTAGGAGCTGGTACAGCTGACTGTTGCCCAACGCTATCCATGCAGCATTTCCATTTCTTGGACAATACTTAGTGTTCTTGTGTTACCAAGTTTTAATGAATAACATGTTTACATGTGTGTCACTTCCCTTAGTATCCACCCGCCCACCTCCCAGACACTCCAGAAGCTCTGAGATGATCCTACAGTCATTGGTAATAAAAGTGTTGCCACCTAATTTACACTCTCATTTGAGAACAAGGAGATAATGTTCCCAATGATCTGCCTTTAAAGGGAGCTCATTTGTTGCTGTTACTCAGTGAGAATCCAAGGAGATTATTTTGTTCGGTTTGGAAACTGCAGCCTTAATTAGAAGGTCTCTGGAAACCATCTGTGAGTTTTTATTACAATTTGAGATTTGCTCCCACTAGTTCCTGTAGTTGGGGGAGAGCAGGGGTTACATGCTGATGGCTTGTAATTTCTTCCACATTTGTGTCTTGATCACTGCGGTCACATTCACAGCAGAAGTTCTTAAGATCAGTAGTGCCATCTCGCTGTTTTCCCTCTATGGCGTCTTCTCCCAGTCACCCAAGTTCTCCCTGTAAGGATGTTTCCTGCCATTATATATCTGACATTTCTGCGACTGTGAGTTTATTCAGCAAAATTCCTCCAGACGTGCTGTCGTGGATCGTTCCATCCAACAGGACAGAAAGTGCCTGAGTTAACTTCAGCAGTGGAATTATACAGCAGAAAACATTATTGAAAGTGGATCTTTAGTCCAATAAATCCTCCTTTGTGAGTCAGAGATTGGAACGAATTCAGAGCTGGGCAACAGAAACAGTTATGGGGCTGAGGGTTGGGTTAGAGGGGATGTGTTAGGAAGGGGAAAGGTATCTGCATTTGATAAGGGAGAAAGTCCAGTGTGCAATGTACCGTACTGATGGAGAATGGGGATGTTTCTAGGAAACCAGCAATGAACATAGAACATTGCTAGAGTTACACAGGAAGTTCCAGCCTGGTGATGGGAGTGCCCTAGTTCTGTGATTTTAGCTCTGCAAAATGGAGGTTTCCAGGAGTGTAGTGAATATAGATACAGGTGTGTGATTTAAATCACTCTCTGCACTGCTAGGGATATGTCCTTTGACTTGGCCCAAAACCAGGGATGGGAAGGGCAGGGGTTACTAGCACCCTCCCGTTTTTGATACCTGTATGCAAGGAACATTTTTGTTCCAACAGAAGAAAAATCCCTTTCATTTGCAAAGGATAACAAGTAATTTGGGACCTGGAAAAAGCTTTTCTTTTCCAATAAGTGTGTGTTAATTAACTGTCTGTCTCGCAAATGAACTATTAGTAGAAGTTGCTTAAATAAAATGCCCTGAAGCTGCCACTTTGCTTCTTAACCAGCTTCTCTGGAAAAAGATGTAGGGATCTGCTGTGAGGTCCAGTCACAGAACAGAGGAGAGCCTGCAGCAATCCTCCTGCAAGAAGGATGCTGGCGGCATTTCCGTCCTAGCTCTGTTAGCTCTCCTGGCTAACAGGAGATTTCAGTGATGACAGTATTCTTTTAAGCCACCTTTTATACCTGTTGGTTTTTCCTGGAAGCACCTTCTCTGGTTTGTGCTTCATATATTGTAGGCTGCTGGATTTTGAATTCACTGTGTATGTCTAATACACTGTGTGTCACCAGGAACATCTGGTCTTAAAAACTACTAGTTACAGAGATTTCTAGACTTCTGACTCTGAGGTGATGCTGATGTTTTCCCAGCTCATTAGGGGAACAGCATGTGCCATCGTCCTGACTTCTGACTATGGGTCTGCAGCATGACAGGGAGGGGAATGTGGCTGTTTTCCTTTTGCCCTGTTTATGGCTGGAGGTCATGAGCATTTGCTTGTGCCCGCTCTGGGTGCTGGCTCTGTGACTTCTGTTTATGACTTTTCATTAAGATTTTTTACTCTCTTCCTCAGTTTCTGCCTGCTCCTTACCTCCTGTGCCACCTCTTATCTTGTAAAAGTGTGGTGGTGACTGAGGCAGTGGGGACTGCTCTGCAAACACTCTCCGCTTCCCTTTCGGGGACAGGGATTGTTTAGGGCACATGGGAACCTGAAAAAGGCAGCAGGGATGCGGGAAAGGATTTGTCCCAGCTTGTCAGCTACCCATCAGAACAGATGCAAGCAGTATGGTTCAGTCTGATGCTTCGGCACCTCCTTTCTTCATCTCCCTGGGAACGTGGAAAGGACAACCCCAGCTCTATTTTCACCAGGAAAAAAGTGAGAATTACTCACCGCAGCACCGCGCGAGTCAGTCTGGATTTATATCAGCGTGACTGAAGTGGGCTTATAATAACACTGGGGGAGAAGGGGAGCAGACTGGGATTTCTGGCATGGAGCGGGCACCTCTCCCTCTGCTCCTAGCAGGACTGTTTGGTTCCCAGGGTTAGCAGCTGAAAGCACCAATAATACTACTACATACAGAACTTTGCTAGGGCACAATGGCTTGCAAAATGTAATTATTTTAATTGGAATTAACAGGGAAAATAATTCCCTCTTACGGTATGAATAAGCAGGATACGGACAGTCAGAATTTTTTCAAATGAGCTCTACTGAAGGCAGAGGTGCAGAGATAACATAGTCAGCCTGCTTTAATGAGATTTGGCTGTAATTTTGTGATGAAATTATCCTAGGTTAAACTCAATCACAAAAAAAAATTATGTATTTCATCGTATTAAGGCCTATTTGAGACTCAAAAATCTCATTCATATTATTTGTGAGATAAAAACTATCAGAAAATATGTCATTTTGAGAGACTTTCATTCTCCAAATAGATGTTGAAGAACTAATGCTGGGCCCAGATATACCAGGATGTGATAATTCATGGATTTCTTTTCCAAATAGTTATTAAACTCAGAAAAAGCAATGCAGATTTGCAAAATACTGAGATTATTATAGAAGACTTGGACATAGAAAGCGACATTCAGCTGAGAAATCATGAGTTGTTTCAATTTAAATTAAATGGAAGGCTAAACATTCAGCTGTAACTATGATTTATTATTTCATAAAAGTGAGGGAAACTAGTTATAGAGGCAAACTAGGCTGTAAGGCTCAGGACTTGAATGCAAAAGTGGCTTGGATTTTTTTTTTTTCTCTGAGAGAGGAAAAAACCTGTAGAATTAATATACCAGACAAAGAAAAAATCTAATAGGGAAAGATACTTAGTCTAACAGATTAAAAAAAAAAAAAAGCCAAGAAACCTAGAAAAGGGATATTTGATGCAGGCAGGAAGTCTACAAAAATGCGAAATGTGATTCAGCGAAGAAAGTTATTGCTTTCTGGTCAGAAAGCATAAGGGAGAAATTAGAATTACAAATATGAAGAGAAGTTAGACCCCAAAAAGAGAGAGAGGAGAAAGCGGGGAAAAAAAAAAAAGAAAACAAAAAATAAAACTACTGTTTAGCCATTAAAACCAAAGCAATAAAGGAGAAGTGGACCTGATTTGCCGTGAGGAGCCAGCAGAAATTGAAGGTGATTTAAAGGGTTCCCCAAATATGCAAACAGAGGGAATAGTGCTCTTCATTGCTTAGCAGGGAGAGTGTTGCCAGAGAGGGTGGAGAAGGCCAGTGTCTAAGAGGAAGAACAAAGCAACTGCATCTAAGGAGGAAATGATGCCCCAGACTGATGAAGGATCTAACGTACCAAATTGCAAATCTGTTGACATACAGTTTTATGAAGGCCGTGTGGAAGCGTACTTCGTACTGAGGAATGCAGGAATTTTATTTAAGAATCAGCAAAATAACTGTTATGGGCATATACAGGCTCATCCTTTTGACTTCAGTGTTATCCAAAAAGGGAAGAATCATTTAAAATGATGGAGATGTGATAAAATGTAACCTGAGTTTAATAGAGGTAGATTGTGCAGATTACTCTGTTACTAATCTTTATAAAATAACTGACTTTCTAGATAGGGAGAATGCAGTAAATCTGGTTTATCTGCATTTCAGTAAAGAGTTTACTATCGTATCACATTTATTACTAGTCCAGTTAGGAAGAGCAGGATTAGCAGAAAAGAGAATTGCAGAGGGAGTGAAGATCCCCACAGTGGGGATGACAACAGGTTGTGCTGCAAGGAATTTGTCCTCTGAGTTAAGTTTGCTGGAAACAACATACAGCTTAAATCAGGCAACTGTGAACCATTAGTGAAATGCAACTCGGAAAATGCCAAGTGACTGTGCAGGTTGTAATAGGCACAGATTACCAACAGAGAGCTAAAGGCATGCTGAAAGGCCACAGAAATCATCACAGAAACCCAGTCTAACTTGTGCATGCATTTCTGATTAATTATATTAAAAAGATTAAGCAGTACAAGTTCTGATAAGTTCTTTTTGTATTACCTGCATTCAACTGATTTGTTTAGTCCCCAGCAAAATGGAAGATGAAAATGCATTATAATTACTGTATAAATTAACACCAGGGGGTAAATACCAGCAATGTTTATGCTGAAGGCCAGAGCTAGCACAAGAACAAATGGTCACTGCCTGGCAGTGAATCCAACTCAATAACTCATTTAAAAGTGAAACTTGATGGATTTATGAAAAGGATGATGAGATATTGCCAGGAACTGGACAGTGTGAACCAGGCGGGTACTTTCTCTCTAGTAATTTTCCTCTGTCTTGGAACAGCCATTTTTTATAGCTAGAAGTCCAATTATGGTGATTGTTTTTTTAAATGGAAGTAATTTATAAACGACATTGAGGTCGTATAAATGACGAAAGCCCTGTAAGTATTCCCTTGGAAAACTGCAAAAGTACTTACAAATGCACCTTTGTAGGATGCTGCCTGTGAATTAGAATGTGCAAAAGGAAAGAAATTATAAAACATGGGTCATGGTGCTACCAAAGGACATCGCAGTTTAAGTTGCTGTAAATGGCTGAAGCTGTTTTCCTGTTGTTAAACGTATGCAGCACTGAGGGACTTTTCCCACCCGTGCCCTGGCTGTCTGTGGTGTGCAGAACATGCCTGGGTGCCCAGCAAGTGCCCGTTGTGTCCATGGCACAGCCTTTGCCAAGAGCCATGGCCAGCAGTCTCTGTTCAGTAGCCATGTCCACAGCTGTGGGGAAGGGCTTGTAAATCCTTCCTCCATTTGCCGTGTGGGAGAGCTTTCTTCTTGTTAGGTGAAGGCAAAGTGGAGTCCCATGGCCTGCCGGGCTGCTCTCTGGTACCTGAACCCAACCCATTTGTTAGAGTTCCTTAGCAAGAAACCTGCGGGACCTCATACACATGCCTCGTATAGTGTTGAGGACTTAAAAGGGGGAGATGATCTTGGCTGGGAGCTGTGCTGACAATTCCACCTGAACACTATTTTAGAAAAATGTTATTTTTTCCCATAGCTAAATGAAGTTAATCACCTGCTCATCTCTTTGCATCTTCCATGGTTCCCTCACTCTTTTCTGAGAGATACAGGCGTTTATGATGTTTTCATCTCACTTGTGGCTCGATGATTAATATTCTGCAAGTTGCTGAGCTTATGGATACCAGTGATTTCCTGCGCTACTTAAGGTACTTAAGTCAGCCTGGTTTGTTTTTCTTCCTCTTGCTAATATCCACCTGGTGAGTTAATTGTGTAGGAAAGCAGCTATTGAAGACAGAAAATGAAAAAAAAAACATGACATCACACTCAGCTAGGAGTACTCTGCAGCTCAGCCTATATGTGTTAGAGAAGGGAACGTGTGAGAGGCTGGATGGCAAAGTTTGCTGTGTCGAAGGAAGCTGTTTCTGGTGATGTTCCCTTGGTACGAAACTGAATCGTGAGCAGGAGTGGTGTGCTTTGTCCTGAGCTGTCCTGGTTTGACTGCAGGGAGAGGCAAGCCATGCAGGGATTGTGGTCTTCCTCTCTAGAAACTTGTATAAGGGCTGGGTGTATTTCTTGAAAGATCTAAACATTAATTTGAAAAATATGCTCCCCTGTTCCTTAGTATCTACTGGATGTTCTAAGAATAGATGGGAATTCTGGGTCTGTTAGTTTACAAGACTTGGTTAAAACAAAAATGCTGGAGCCAGAAGCATGTGACAATGTTCACTTCTTGTTGGGTAACACATTATCAGGGTAAGGTAGACTCTTGTCTACTGAGGCACTGAGATTTGCGTCTTCAAGCAGATCACGTGAAACAGCAGTGACTGAGAGTGCTGGACCCAGTACTTTGGTTGCATGCTTCCACTTTGTCTAAATAAATATCCAGGGGATCAGGGTTTAGGACAAAGGCCTCAGGACTTCAGAGGTGGTGTTACCACCAGGCAGTGCAGTGTATTGAGGCTGGGCTGTTTTGGTGTCTCCTGGGGGAAGTGTTCCAGTTCACAGAAAACATCAGTGGTTGAACTAAGACAGTCAGTAGTCTTTCCTTCCAGCCTAGCCCTGCTTTCTTCCTGGCATGGTTTCTGTCTTCCTAGCAGTTTCCTTACTAATTCTTCCTTCATAGTACCCTCTGAAACTGGATAATCTCAGTAGGTCCCTTTATTGATTGCTCCCCAATTGGTTCCAGTTTCTCTCTTGCTTTCCTCATTTTCCCACATTTCCCTTTGTCTCTCTTTCTCATTGCTGGTCCAGCTTTCTCTCATTTGTATTCAAATTGGCCAACTCCTCTATTTTGTCAGGATCCAGCAGAGAAGATAGATGAAAAGAAATCTCTCTGCTGTCAATTCAGAGCAGTCCTGGCTTAGCCTGTAACCATCCAGAGTTGAAATTGCCAGGAATTTGTTCACTGGAATGCATTCAGTTTGGACAGAATCAGTAGGAAATAACAGCTCTTGAACTATAGCACATCTCCCCTGTACTCATGTGTGAACTGCTCATTTTCACAGATCATCAGCTTAGCTGAAGCTTGGGTGAATATTCTTTACTCCAAAGTATGAGGATGAGAGATGTTTCTGCAAGAAAACTTCACCAAAATTAACATTTTTTCTTACTTTTTTTTTTTCCTGGAAACATATGAGCTGGCATGGATTAAAGTTTCCAGGTGAATTCATCTTGAAACAGTTGAAATTATCAGTCAGACAGTTAAAACTTGGCAAAGTTATAAGCATATGACAACAGGGGGTTATCATGGGATTTTTCAGACAACCTTAATAATAGTTTCACCTACAACAGCAAAATTCGGTAATGCAATGTAATTCTGAGGCATCAGCACTGCACGGATGAACACCATTAGATAAACGGTACCTAAGAGAGTGTAAAACACTGGTACCCTGGCACTTAAGGCTGTGGCTCTGCTTTTGTATTTGTAAGGGCTATCAGCGTAACAACAGAGTGGAAAAAAAGCTTGTTACTCCTAAAATGCGAGTGTAGCAAAACCCATGCTGTGGGTAGTCCCTAGCACCGTGTCACACCTTAGGTGCTTCACCTGTCTCATATTTCCACATCGTGGCTCAGATTTGAAGATTTGTGGCAGTGCCAAAATGATGGATCGCCATCCCATTTTCTAAAGTGCCCTCCCTGACAGCATGGGCTGTGCCAGCACATCTAACCAAGAAAATCCAGGATAACAACTCTGGGTCATTTATCAATTCAGTTTGAGGTTTGCAAGGTAGAATTTTGAACTTCTCCCGATGTCAGCACCAGAAGTACAAGATATCCATCCCCAGTAGGTTTCCTCTTTGTGTACCTCTCTGCTTTTTCTCAAGTGTAATGAACAGATCAATCCTGCAGCCCATGTGTCAGTTTAGCCTATCTTTGCTGAATAGATGGAAGAGAAAAAGTGTGGGACAAATGGAGTATACGCCTCTTAATTGTGCTCACCCTCTCTTGCTCAGTTTCTTGACAGTTTATTTTGTTGCCCTTGGTCTGTCCTGTTGCAGATAATGTTGACTTAATACGAGTTTGGTTTCTGCATTCCAGCAAGGTGCATCTAAAAATGTGAAAGTAGATAAGTGAGAGTGATTCTAGCAAAGCAAAAGGACTTTATGAGTTTTCACCAGCTGGGGAGCTGCCCAGGACTGAAGGGAGGATGTTTAAGACTCATCTGCAGATTTGTCAAGTCCAGTTTCTGCTTATAAGCTGAACTAAGAAAGACCTGCTCTGCGGATTACTCAATGCCATGCAGCAATATACTATGAAATTGCTTTGAGCTCTAAGGTGTGCTGTAACTGCTAGAGATCAGAATGAGACCAAATATAGGGTACTTGCCTTTCCGATTTCTGTCTGAGACCTTGGACCTGGCCAGCTCCCGTGTTTTCCAAAATATTCTGCAAGGAGGAGATTCCATGAGTCATCCTGGCCATGGTGTTGAGCCGACCCAAGCCTACACAAAAGTGTCGGGAGCGCTTTGCTGTGACATTAGCTTATGGCTTTCTTCTTGTGCAGGGAACCAGCATTTCAGTGGGATAACGTTAGTGGGAAACGCAAGATTGTTTCCACTGATTCTCCTCATTAAATGGGCTGAATTGTGCAGCATGGTTCAGAGAGATCAGCCCCGGCTCTCCTTCAGCTGGTCTCTTCTTCAGAAACATTGCTGCCTAGACAACCAGACAGCTTCTGCATATGTCTGATAGTTTGGGCAGGCAGTTGTCATGGTTATGGATGCTGCATAAGAACCAAAATAGATGTATAGAAATATGGTGATAGAAGTTGGTGCAGATCCTGTCTTTTCTGTCCATGAATTGACAGGATGTAGCATGGAGGAACCACCTGTGCCCTGGCTCCAACCCATTCCCTCAAAGACAGGACTGGCCACATCTTTGGCCTTGACAGCTGCAGATGGCAAAAGAAGCCGAGCTGTCTGAAAAAGGAGAAATCATCCAAGTTAAAATTTCGGGGGAGAAAATAGACAAGTGAAGATGTTAATTTGTTTGAAAAAAAAAAACCAACACATTTCTTGAGTTTTAGATTGCAGGGAGTGAAAAATATCAGTGTCTGAGATGTCAAACCAGTTATTTCTCTTCTCCCTCTAGGAGGGAAATAAGACATAACACTGCCGTTCCTCCTCTCAAACTGGTTGCCAAATGCTATTTGTTTTTAGCAATATCATTTTTACTGTTTCTCATAATCACAAAACACTTCCTTGGGCTTTTCTGTGCAAATGTATCAAAACTGAAAGGCATGGGGAGTTCCACTGAAGACACAGGGAGCTGCTCCTCAGTGGGTGGCTGCTGCAGGTGGCCAGCTGAGTGCAGAGGGGAAGCAGAGTTCCTCCTTGGCTCCTGCTGCTGAAATTCGTCAAGCCCCTGGAGAAACCATCCCAGGCTGCACAGCTGCACCACTTTGTGAATCACTGCAGGCCATGAATTTCAGTCACAAGTCCCTGAGAACTACTGGGTAGAGTGGTTCATGTTTGTAGCAGGCAGGTAGGTAGGTAAGCAGCCGAGAGGTTGAATGAGTCCATCTTCTCATCCAGGTTTGCAATTGCACCTGGAGGGCAAGGGAAGTCAGAAGACAGAAAGCAATGGCACTGGGAGGAAGTGATGGAAAGTTTTAATCAAAGGTGGTGTAGGGTTTTGGACAGAGCCTTCATTGAACTCTGCACGCAGGTCCTGACAAGATCCCAAACAAGAATTTTGGTTGAATTCAGGCTGCCAGCATCAGGTCCTGCACTGTCATGCCTTACTCTAGTGCTTTTCCTCTGTCCTCTTTCTGCTACAAAGCATAAAACTACCTGGACATTTGCTTGTAACACCATGGGATAAAGGGTAAAAGCAGAAGGGTTATTCTGAATGCTTTTAACCCGGTTCTCCCTTATGAAAGCCTCTTACAATAGGGTTTTTAATTGGTTTAGAGACAGAGCCTGAGCACGATAAGATGTTAGTTAACCCAATGGGATAATCAAGTCGCTTTGATTTCTCCCCAGGCAAACCTCTCTGCAGTGTATTAAAATGAAATATGATGCCACTGCCATTTCCCTCAGCTGTAGTCAAGGAGATATTTGTTTTAATTCAGCACAAGATTGCCCCACAGGCTCCGATTTCTACTATCCATATTGACGTTTGTAATTTATTGCCCTTTTACAATACACGCTAAAAGGATGTTGTGTTTTCCAGGCTGGCTTTTGAGAACTTCATCTCCAAATCAGTCTGTGTAAGATACACTGAAATTGTTCTCAGTCTGTCTTTAATGTTCTGTGTCATACAATATTAACACAGGCTCCATTCATTTTTCAGGCAGCCTTGGGTTTAGTAAGGGACACAAACAGAACATAGCATATTCACAGAATATAGTGATGTTATCCTGGGTGTGATTAAAACAGGGGCCCTCTTGTCTCAGCTTGTATAAATGTTCAATAGGTTTCTGATTAGCTGGCACTTTGCCTTCAAATATAAATGACCTGAGAATGTACAAGGAACCAGACCATAGATGATAGTACGTGTTACTGTCGTGTTTCATCCAGCAGGATGGTTTCATTAAAAAGTGTATAATTTATGAGGCATGTTGGGACGAAAGATGCTGCAAAAGTGCAAAACACTGTTTTAAACTCCCAGTTTAAGCAAGCCCATGAGAACTGGAAGTATCTGAAGGTTACAGACACCGATGCCACGTGAAGCCGTGCTCAGCATAATCCACAGGTTGGAGTAGGTGATGCAGGTAGCTACTTCCACTCTTTCATCTAATACATTTTCTGGTTGACAAATCTGAGTTTCATAGAACTAGACTTTTTTAAAGGGAGAATGACAAATCGACGAGATGTTATAATTTTTCAATTAGATGAATTGAAACAAAAAAAAATCATTTTGGCATTGATATGTCATAACATTATGATTTGATTGAAAATGTCCTTTCTGCTGTGACTGATTCCACTTTCATTTCTCCTTTTCCTGATTTTTTTTTTTTTTGACTGGTTAATACATCAATATCTTGTCCTGCTTTGAACTAAGAATGTTCCAGACATCCCCAGAAAATGAAACTTTTTTTTTAGCAAGGCTGCTGGTTCACTCCCACCATCATATACATAGTTGTTCAGCCTGTGACGTGAAGCCCCGCAGCCCCGTGCTGTGTTATATTCTGGTGGTTACATATCTCACCATTTTGTTTCTTTTGGAGAGCAAAGCAGGGGCAAAATTTGTCCCCATCACATCATTAGGACCAAAGTATTATTGCGACAAAATCTTGTGCAGCATTTTCTATTTCTTAAGGCTAAAGAGTAAAGTGAAAGAAAGGTAAAAGCAAGATTACTGGATGGAAAAAAAAAGCTGTTGAACTAATTCAGATCAGATTCCTTTGGGAGGTGGCTGAGGATTTATAGTTGGATCTCATTGTGTCTCAGTTTGTTTGAGATATTTTAGTGAAGCATCAAGGAGATGCATAAAACCCCTTCATCTTTCCTATCCATCTCCTCTTACTCTTGCCTATCTCAAAGGCTTTGCTTATTAGCAAAATGCCATAAAAGACTAATTGCAAAGAAAGAGGGATTTTAATGACTTCATTTACATATAGAGAATTAGTCTAAAATCAATATTAGATTGTCAGAAAGGAGAATTAACTGAATGTTTTTTCTGGGTTTTCCTGCCAAGGAAAAGTAAGTTTAAGCAATGCAGTGTAAGCAATTCAGCAGAATGAAGTGCTGTCCCAGCTGCCAGACACTTGCCATGTCCTGATGTGGTGGGCTGGCCATGCCTTTTGCAAGCAGCAAGCATCAGCAAGGGCTTACACCACCCCGTCAGTCCATCTTGCTTGCCCAGAGGGCAGCCAGCTCCCCTTCCTGCCTTGGTGCAGGATAAACTGTAGTTCAGGTCCCGTGTTTCCTTGTACCATGTGTAAAATACCATAGATGCTAATACTACTGCCTAAATAACAATAAATTCCTGTAATTTTCACAGAGGCCTCAGGAGGCTTTTTACTGCTTCTAGAAGGGGCCACTGGAGTCCCCATACTTAGTGCTGGTGGTTGAGCGTCTGAGATGGGATGTGTGTTGGCTCCTCACTTTGCATTCGTAGCAGCCCCTCTAGTCGCTCTATTCCTTCTCATCCACTGCTAGCTAAGAATCCCGATTTCCTATTGAAACTACTTTCCTATTTAAAATACAACATTAAAAAGAAGCTATAAAGAGCCTAGAGCTCCCATTTGGTCAGATGCAGTGAAAATGGGAGTTATTGTCTGTAATAACATTAAAGTGAATGGACAAAATGGAGGGGAAAAAAGCCTCAGTGACCTTGAGTGCATAAGAGAAGGCACTTCTGAGAGGCAGGAGTTCACATTTCGCTGGACCACCCTTCAACACCTTCCAGAACTCAAGCAGCTGTCCTCATGTATCCACTTGTATTCAGTTCATGCTCCTGGATTTGAAATATATGGGGAGTGGGAAGGAAGTGGAATCTGAGGTTTTGGAGAATGCAAAGGCCATTTAAAGAGTTGTCATTCTATTATAGTGATACTGATCTAGTCTAAACTGAGAGAGGAGATGTGGTTCTGCAGAGCTGTCATTACAGAGTGCTTGTATAGCCCTCATTTGTAGAATGTGAACACAGGCCCTGATGCTGAATCCCCAGATTTCTGCAGCACTTTGGCCCAGCTGTGCAGCACCTGTTTTTGCAGGTACCTCTTGCATCCACCAATAGACTTCTGTCAATTTGAGGTGGATAATGTTGATTTAGATTCATCATGCATTTCAAGAATATTTTCCAATCATGATACACCCTGGGTTAGTTTTAAATTATCCAAGCTTTAAAACATAAAGGAAAGAAAAAATGTCTTAAATCCAAAGATATTTATTTAGTTGTACATAAAGAAGAATAGTTTTTCATCCTGCATTAAGATTTCTCTTGATACATACATAATAAAGCTCAGAAAAACAAAACAGTATCTCTTTTCATGTGCACTAAGGCTGATTCATCACTGACATGAACATTGTTCCCCTTCCTGCCGACGGAGGAGATAGTTCAGTCTTTGATCTTCAGAGTGACTGGGGATGGAACAGCCCTCAGAAGTCCACCATCTCTCTTTTTTCAGCTTTATCTGCATTGAGAGGAGGATCCTGCAGATTTTTTTTATATCAGACTGCCTAGTTAAGCTTCATTGAAGGTTTTTATTTTTGTCCCAATTCTTCTAGAGGTCTTCCTATTCTATGGGGGAACTACACGTATCCACACACAGGTATTGGTGTTCCATGTCAGTATAAAAAATGACATACGTAAAATCTTCAAGAATGATAACCACAAATCTAAGAAGAGTAAACTGGTTTCCCTTGTGATCTCCTGCTACTATGGTTAATGGAGGCTATGGATTACCCATTAATGACCATAGCAGTTTAGCAGGCAGAAATGAGTAAGACATCTAGAAACAGGAGTGTAGCTTGTCTCGAAGTTGGTAATATGGACATAAGGTGCTTCAATGTCACCTCTGATGTGGCATCAAAGTGTCCTAGGAACAAAGGGTATACACGTGTTCCTCGTGTCTGCTCTTCTACAATTACAACTATGCCATTGACTTTTATTAGATACAGATTCACAGAATATCCACCCCGAGTCCCACAAAATGCTTCTCTAAAAAGATCAAACTTAAAGGACATAATAGGAAATGCTAAAGGCCACAATAATAGTGTTAATTTTATGACTACAGAGGACAGAAATCAGACATCATGTTCAAACTTTGCATAAAGAAATGATATTTTTATATAAATGCAAACCAAAGCTCAGAACATTTTGACCTAATATTATTTAGTGGTTCTTGTTCTCTCCCAAACAGCATGTTCCAAACACAGTCAGATTCTTTCTCTAGAATAACATATCCATCAGAGAATCCACTTGCCTGCCTCTTCTGTTCATAAAATAAGTAGTTCCTCAGTCATCATTCACACACGTACTATTACATTGATTTCCGTGTCTGTAGTTGAAGAAAATGGTTCTATTCAGGCTAAATTTGAGAAGAGAAACAAGGATAGGTGTCTGCAGAGGATCAGAACTGAGCTCATATAGTGAGCCATAAACCACGTTAGTGCCCAGAATTTTCTAGTAATACAGCTAAACAATGTGTATGTGGACCAAAATAATGCTAATAGTTTATTTAATTAAACTATTGCCAGCCTCCTGTTGTTGTAATACCTGTTAATTCCTAATCCTAAAATAACTGAGTCTACTCAGACACTGCAAACAACTTTATGAATTGTGAATTAATTAACCCTTAACCCACCCTATATAGCTAGAAAGAAATTACTGCTTTGTTTATTCCTTATAACCCATGTTTTGAGTCCCGGTCCTCTGCGCTGTCAGAGGTTGGTCCAGGTCCTCTGCACCTATTGCCAACAGGTTTATGAATAGAACATGGAAGCCTAAGTAGAACTGGTGTGTTTTGTACTGGGAAAGCCTCTTAATAAGTATTTCCAGCAGCTGTTTGCTAGGTGGAAGAAAGAATAAGGAAAAGTAATCAAAAATGTCTTCTAAACTAACAGTCTGTGTTGAAGAGGAGCTGCTTGATACATGGGGACAATCCTTTGGGACTAACTGATGTCAGTGGTTACTCTTGTGGTCAGGACTCTCTTTGTTTTTCTTGCCTTGTCTCCCAGGCAATAGGTTGGGTTAAGTTTTTGCCTAGAGCACCTCTGCTATCTGAAATCTCCTTCTGTGGCTCTTCCTGTCTGTCATCAAGCCGCTTTCCAGACTTCAATGAGCAAAGCAATAAGGTACGGCTGAAAAATCATTCTGTTCCATGGAGCTCTTGGTGCAGCACAAGCGCAAGAGCTTGGGAGCAGTTTGGGGAGAGCAGATGAGATCAGGATGCTCACTATTTGCTACAGCACCCAAACCTAGGGAGGGCACAGAGGTACAGACCCACACCTCAGACCTCCCACTGAAACTCTGTGTAAAGCACAGATATTTTGATTTTGATGAAGCACTTTTCAATAGAAGAAGTTTTTTTTAACCTTTGGGGGTTTTTTAGGCAATGGCTATGCTTTGCTTATTTGTCATTCATTAGCTCTGCTGAACAAAAGCCTGAGAAAACGAGATGTGTATGTACTCTGGAGATCCCAAAGTCAGTCATACAACCCCTTCTCTCAGGCAGGCAGGGGTGGCTATAACTATGCGGGGGATGGGAGAATGGGTGCATGGAAGTGGAGCATGCACTGCAGGGGCTTGCCAGGTGTGACCTCCCTCCTTACCAAGTTAATCTGGCCCTGCTGTCTCCAAACTGGAGAGAACATCTCGGGAGCTGCCCCTTGGCCTGTCCTCACCAGCAGATGGAAACACTGAAAAGGGAGGACCCTCCAAACCCCTGTGCAGGTCCAGGGTGGTGGCAGAGGAGAGGGTTTAAGGTACTGGGAAGGAACAAGGTGCCCTGCCATTGTGTGTGGGTGTTCTCCTGGGAGTGTCTGGGAAGATTTTCTATAGGTGACAATCAGCCACCTCTGCGGGCTGTGGTCCTCAAACTCTTCCTATCAGCCCTCAGACGGGAGAGATCGCAGACAGTTCATTTGATGTTTGAATCAAATGAGGCTGCATTCAATAAAGCGAATCCAGGGAGCGTCGCAGGCCCCCTTCTGCTGCTGCTGCTGCCTGTGGGTTTGTTGTCAAGGTTGTTAAACAACCTTGACAAATGTTCTTAATAAGTGACAGGCTGCCTTGGCAGGGTTTCCATGCACATCAAACGTGCTGCTCGAGGTTAATCCAGCCGTCCCGCTCCCATTCGGGAGGGATGGGAGAAACTCCTCTGGCAGAACCTTGTGTTTTGCGGGATCGGGGCCACCCTGCAGTGGGGATGTCCACAGGGAGCTACAAAAGTCACAGTCCCTTGGACAGAAGTGGCAGGTCTGATGGGGTGGTAGCATTTCTTTTGTTTTTTTTTTTTTTTTTTTTTTTTTTTTTTTTATCCTTGCAGCTGCAATGTGTCAGGGCAGATCTACCAGTGTCATTTTCTGTCCTTGGTCAGCGTGTGACATTTTTTATGATGGCCCTTTATAGGCCATATCATCTTCCCTTCTATTACTTAAAAGTCTATTACCTTTTTATGCATCAGTTCAATCTCCTTCCCTGCAATGAACTGCTTTGTGGTAGGACATGGAGGTTCAAAAATGCTGTGGCTGTGGATTTTGCTTCCCCAGGAGCTGAATTGATGCAATGACTTTTTATTTAAACCAACCTTTAAATTTTGAGGCTACAGAGGAAATTTTCCTCGAGGCAGGTTATGCTATTACTGCCATGGTGGGAGCAGTTGCATGCTCTCTGAAGCAGCTTGTGCTGCTCAGAGATGGGATATGTTATTGGACACCCCCTGGTCTTATCTGATGTGACAACTCCTACACATAGTAAGAGAACTTGTATGCAAAAAATAAAGTCTGTGGCTGGAGTCGTCTGCATCCAATACAGATATCAACTGGGACTTGCTGATGGCAAATAAAAATGAGGAAATACAATCTGAAGAAGTCCTTGATGGTTTTGACAGTTTGTGCCCTTTTAGACATGAAAAAGATTTTCTAGTCTGTCAGGATCAATATCGAGCTGAGCTCTGCACAACTGGTCACACTGTCGTTCATTAGCACAGCGCCCAGAGGCAGTGGTTTGAAATTACCATGTCACTAGTTTTCTGCAAATATTTTTTCCTTCCTCCCCTGCCCTTGGTTCAGTAACCTCGATCTCAGCAGAGCCCCAATATTAGTTGCAGATAATGGTAAAACTAATCAAAAGCTCAAAGGGCATGCTTTTGCCTCTGTTCTGCCCTCACAGTCGGTGTCTGGCGTGAGACGCTGTTGTCCCAGCTGAGGACTGAGACTGTTGAGGATGAGAAACAGGATCCTTGTTCTCCTTTCTGATTGCAGAGCCCTTGGATTGCAGCTCTGTGGTCTCATATTTAATAATGTAATTTACCTGCTGTTTAAGTCTGCAAGACTTATGCTGAAGAGGCATTGTAGTATGCACTTGCCTGTGCAAATACACATCTTAATGTACTTACAAGTGATGTTTTTAGTGGTTGAAGTTAAGTTTAACAATTTCATTGGATTTACAGCCCTCATGACTAGTAGGGAACTGTCACTGTGTGAGTGCCTGTGTAGCACACGTGTATCTGTATATGTTTCCCTGGCTTGCACAGAGCCTATCCACTTGTATGCCACTGATAGCTTCTATTCGTCTATTTTGATCTCAAGCGAGGATTTAGCAGCTATGGCAGAGCAGCAGCGAGGATTCCTGTTACTGAGAATTAAATTACTTTTCGGAATAAGCTGTGGTGGAACGGTCCCCAGCACCCTGTGAAGCAGTGGCATGCATAATTAAAAACCAAACTACTCGTGTCAAGTAGATGAACAGAGCATCTCTTGTCAGCTTCCTCCTTTGCCTTTTTATTTTTTGTTACTCTGTGTCAACCCTTGCTTTGCAGTTCACAAAACTCAGTCATTTGTGGTGCCTCTTGCATCATTAGTATGGCAAACACAGCAAGAATCAGCTTTCTTGTGATAACAAAAAAACAAAGCACAGCAACTGCCACACTAGGTCAACCCTGTATTCCCATCTCATTCTGTAGCTTACTCATTCAGAGTAGACGAAAAAAAAAAAAATCTTCAGCAGATAGGATTGAGATAATCTGCCAGCTCTACCCTATTTGTGTGCCATCAGGTAGTTTAGCTCTCCATCGTGCTCCCTGGCCCAATTTCCCCAGTTATTCACACTGAACAGATGCCACCTTGCTCCCAAGCTCTTTTTTGGAGAGAACCACTTGGTTCCCCTGGTGCTGTGGGGGTAGCGACCATTCCCCAGGAGGGAGCATGGAGAAGAGAGCAGGCCAGGTTTGAATTCTTCCAATCCTTGTGCAGTCCTCCAAAATTATCCTGCCAGGTCCTGTATCCTCTTACATCACTGCAAGCTATACCCCAGGGTAGGCAATGCTCCATCTCATGCTCCAAAAACATCACCACTGGGCTTCAGCATGACCCTCTCATTATTTTAAAGGCTTTGAACTGAAAAAACGCCCAGCAAATGACGATGGTGTGGCAGAGCCAGAGGAGCACCTGTACAGCCCAGACCTGTGCAGACACAGCAACGTGCCTTTCCACAGGGTTACCACAGCAATTTGGACACAAGCCCATCCCTACAGATCTGGGTGGACTGGGTTTGGGGGACATTTGGCATCCTGCCTGGGCTTGAACGTTCACCCAGATTTCTTGTCAACAGCTCTCAAGAACATGGCATCTCCTCATCTGGTGAGGAGTCCTCCTCACCACGTGTATGTCTTCAGTCCTTGATAAAGGTGAAACGTGAGCCCAGGGGAGAGAAAAATGCAAACACAGGAATCTTAGTTGCTGGATGGGGAAGAATCCAAACTGATCAGTGGTCATGTCCCCTAAAGTTCCTCAGAATCTTACAGAAATTTCTCTTATCCTGAAAACCAATAAAAGCCAATTAGCTAGAGGTTAGAAAGGGTCCTTGCTGATAAGCCAAACAGACTTGGTTTCTTCTATTCACCTGCCAGGCTCATTAACAAAATCTGAACCAGTTCCAGGGACCTGCTTGCTGCTTCCCCTCGGGGATTGCTCTTGCTCCCAGCTCTCCTAGCCCACCTCTGTCAGAGAGAGCACTTTGGGCAAATCACTTAGCTAGGCAGCTTTCAAACTCTCTCTCAAAAGAGAGCTGGGTTGGGAAGATTTGACTGAAGATGGGTTAGAAAAAAAAACAGAGAAAGCAAGGGCCCAGAGGGGCTGTTCCAAGGAGAAATATTAAGCAACTGGAGAATACGGCAAAGGAAGCTCTGTATAAAGAATTAGCTGCATGAAAGTCCATCCACTTTTTATATACTTACTTTGATTTTTTTCACACTCCAATACTGTTATTAACTACCTGAACCCATATTTCTCAACAGAAAAGATTTTTGTTTCTGAAAAGCGTATAAGTTTGAAAAACCCAGGCCTTACTTTGTCCCATTGCATCTACATAGTGACTGCAGTCAGGGCACAGGGTGACAAACTCTGCTGGGTGACAAACTCTGCTTGCTGCTTCCAGGACTGTGATCTTGAGTTAGTATAAAGCACATCAGATGCCACAGCAGATCATTTCAAACCAATGCACCTTCCTTCTGTGGCAGAGCAGCTAATTGACCTAACAGACAGAAGGGAAGGAATGGGGATGTGATGCACTAGGATGTTAGTAAGCCTTTTGATAACTTTCCGTAAGGAAATCCTATCTGGGCAAAAGCAGATTGGATTAAATCAATGTAAGATGGGAGAGGAAATACTTGCAAAAATCACTCTCAGTGCAGAGCCGTGTGTTGCAGTTAAATGGGGAACAGACTTTGAGGAGTTTTGAGCAGTTTGTCTTGAACCTGGTTCAAGCCGATGTTTTCATTAAGAGCGCATGGGACAGGAGACTGTACTTCTAGAAAAATGTGTGGATTGTGCCAAATTGAGATTAACTTTGGAGAATAGAGTCAGAATTCAAGTATCACCTTGATACATTGGAGAAGTAGCCTAAAATCAATAGAGTAGAATTCAGTAAAGATGAGTTTCTTGTGAGTGACATTCTGGAAAGAAAACTTAAGTGCACAGATAGAGAATGAAAAATTTTGAAGGCAGCAACACTGCAGGGAAGAAACAGGAATTTACAGTGAATACAAATTGAACATGAGTTAAGATTGCATGGGAAGTTTATAAAAAAAGCATCTTTCATTCTGGCTCTGAAGGGATGGCATTGGGAAGGGGTTGTTATGCCACTCCTCAGGTGGTGGACTGGAGCTAGTTCTCGGCACTGTGCTTAAGAAAACCACAGGAAAACTGGAAAAAAAGAAGGCAAGGAGGAAAAAAGAGATCCAGAGGAAAACAGTAAGGTTTAGAGGGGAAAATATTAACTATTAGGAGGATGGAGTGCATTTCTTTTGTGTTTTCTTACAAAAGAGAAGATCAGGTATTACACAGAAGCATGAAGGATGACTGACATGCATGAGTGCAGCATTCACAGACACAGAAATTTTTCTTTGGATGGTTGTGACCAGTTGTTCTGTGTGACCATTGGAGGAATGGCAAAAACCAACAGGTTTAACTTTGAGCAACAAAGGAAGGAAGAACTTCACTAGCTAGGGGAGCACTGGTAGTTAGGAATATTGTGCATGTTTAAGACCATGTTAGGCAAATGTCTGTAAGGACTAGTTTTGATATATTTGCTCCTGCCACAGAGCAGATAGACAGATTTGAGGTCTTTAGAGATGCTTCCTGGCCCTGAAGTCACTGATTTATATGACAGCAGTATTTTCACATTAAAATGATGCTTGACTGCTCGAGTGTCTTCTAAGCAAAGACTTTTGGAATCATATTCTGTCCTCATCTGTGCATCTGCAGTCACTGAATTAATTTCTGTATATGCATCGCAGGCTGTAGGCACAGGCACGTCGCTGACCTGAGATGGCAGGCTGTAGACAGTCTGTGTATTTTAACTCTAATTTAATTCCTCCGCTTCCACTTTTTGAGACCTGTTTGATTACCAATGGCATTACAAGTCATTGAGCGCTGTTAATAACCCCAGTTAATCACAGAAGCACATTTCCCCTTGAAGGAGTTCAAACAGTGAGAGCGAGCACAGCCAAGTTTAGTGCCTCCACTGCGGAGACGATGTCCTCCCGGCCCTGGCTGCTGGGCTTCGCTGCAGGGCCATCAGGAGCAGCAGAAAAAGAGCTGCAAATGCTTAGTGCCTCTGCGAGATGGCTCTTCTGTTGTTGTTCAGATGAGGCTGAAGATTTTCATATGGTTTTGGACCAGGATAATTATGATGCAGTTTGACACATGGAAATTTTTTTACTGTATATTTTTTTATTGCATTAAGATTCAAGCCTTGTGCCACATCCTGTTATTGTTAGAGCCCTGTGTATATAACGTATTGTAGCCACTTATAAGTCTTTAATAGCACTAACAGTTAGATTACTTAGATCTTTATGAATCGTCGTCTTCATCTACATTACAACACAGATTTCCAATAGTATTTGGATGTGGAAAGATGCTTACAGAAGCTTTGTGGGATTTACAGATGTGCTTAAATGACTTAGGCACCTAATTCCCTTTGACACTCAGTGGGAGCTAGGTGCCAAAGCTGTTTCATAACCTTAGTAAGTAAACTAACTACATGTCAAAGCTGCTAAATATCTGTCTTGGGAGATGGGCATCCAAGCATGTACTGTGCTCCGGTACAGTCTGTCTGTGGCAGTAATTAAAGTAGGAAAGACAGATGCTTTTAGGTCTAAAAATCCAGGGCCAGATTTCCACTTATGGCCATCCCCTGTAATAATACATGTACAGATCTGAAGCTGTTAAACTTGGGGCTTATTACTGAACTGAAGACAAAATTCAAAAAGCTAGTCAAAATCAATTAATTTTAATGCCAAGGGTCTCTGACCCTCAAACCTGAATCCACTTCTGGCACAGAAAATGGCATGAATTTGTTCCAGGCCAAACTTAGCAAGGTATGAGCTCCTCTGCGAAGTAGCTGTGGAGCAAAGGAAAGGAAAATATTATGTAAAAAATGAGGTGATTAATATTCATGCAGGTGCTAGGGAGTGACATTTTGATTCTTTAACACCAGTATTAGCATTTTGCTTTTTGTCAGCAAACCTGAATTGATTTTTGGCTCAGTTTTGCCCTTTGAGGTAAATCCATGGTAATAAAGTTGTACTTTCACAGCTTACTGGGTATGCATGCATGCGTTAGAAAAAGGTGGCTGTTTCAATGTAAAATAAGAGTCTGCATAAAAAGTAATGTAGCAAGAAACCTTTTAGTAATAGCCATTTCTGTTAGCCACTGGTTTGTATTTGCATGCTAGCTGGATAGCCTTGGGGCCAGGAATGTGCAGGATAACAAAAGTCCATCTTGCCAAATTCAGATGGAAACTCAAACAGGTAGAATGACCATGGAAAGCATCTGGAAGGACCAGCGGGATGCTCAGACAGGCAATGCCGTGCTCTGTTACAGCTCCATCCTGCAGGAAGAGCCAGCTGCAAGGGCTGTGCCTGGAGCGGGGCTGTCACGGCACAGAGGTCCCCGGAGTAATTACTTGGGAGCCAGATTTGTGAGAGGTTATTTGCCCTGCTGTTTAGGTTATTTGTCTCGGTTTAAAGAGCTGTACAGTGAAAATATCGTTATTGGCAAAAGATCTCAGAAGAATGAGTATCTTACAGTGCAGCTGAGCGTTCACTGCCTGCTGATCAGCTGCAGGACCTTTACGCTCTGATTAGAAGCTGAGTGTGACACTTTTTTGTTTTCAGAAACTCCCAATTTAAATTAATCAAACACAGGAGCACACTCTGGCTGGCAGAACACTCAGAAAATCAACTGGGAGCCAGGATGATATCTCCAGTTCTCATCTTGTTTCACTTTTACTGCCATTGCTTGGTGACTCTTGATTTGAAAAATATTGGCTTAGCAGAAATGGGCTTGTCACCTGTCCAAATAGCCAATCTCCGATATTCTGAATGTCTAAAGGATTTTCACTAGGCGTGACGGAAGGGTTCATCAATAATATAGAAACAGCATTTAAAATACAGAGGAAAGTTTTGTCAAGGGATCTTCAAGGTCAAGGGAGATGAGAAAAGTTTTACCCGTCTGTGGGTAGTGTACTTGTCTTCTTTGAAGGCATATAAAATTGCAATTAATATTATACCTGTATTGACAGAACAGGAAATCCTGCTGTCTGCCACAGCCAGCTGCAACCTGTCCCCTCCTTGGCAGAAGCAGAGACCGTCCAAGAATGACCTCCAGTGTCTCCAGCTAACATCAAAATGGTTGCAACTTCTCCTAGGCAGCATCAGACCAAGGTGAATGTTCAGAATCTGATGAGGTCCTTGATGCCTCCTTTGAAGAAGGAGACTCAGTGAGGGTACCCAGGGTTAGTTTAACGCATGTCGGTGTCTTTTCCAGTCCCAACACCATCAATTAAATATTCAGACTTTGGCAATCATTGCCCTAAATACTCCTTTATTTACAGGAGGGATCACTCTGACATCGTAAATTCCCTGGAGAGTCTGGTCCCTGATTTCTCTCAATGAGTATGTGAATTTGGACAAAACCAAACCTAAAAAGCACAAACCGTGTAACCCGCTGGCACCAAACTTGCTGTCTGTGCAGAGAGCCTCTATTAGAAATAAGCCTTTCTCCTGGAGCTGTCAGGTCCCCTGCTTTGTCATAGAGCTGCCCTGGTGTGACGGCACATGGAGGCTGTGTCTCTGCCAGCCACGCTCCTTCCTCTGTCACCTTTTCCATCCATAATAGACCATGCCCAGGTGGTTTTATTAGATTTTTTTTTTTGATGGCACACAACTGTATTGGTTTTACTAAAGAGAAAACAGATGAGAAGCAAGGACCTGAATGTGTCTGCTGGACCCTGAGCTGGATTAGGAATTTACCTTCTCTTGCTTTCTTTCACCAGTGGCAGTGTTGCCTTCACTGAGGCTGAGGTCTAGTCTTAGTGTGGTTGTCCTGGGAAGACTGGTGTTTGGGTAAGGTGGGAATCAATGAGCAAGAGTTACTGAAATTATCCCTAGTGACCTGCTCTTAAACACAGGGATAAACAGAAGAGAGGAGCTGCCTCTGTCTGCTTGCAGGGTCCAGGCACATTTTGCATATCTGTTGTTGCATTTTTAGGCTAAAGATGTGATGAGCCCGGTAGCTGGGGGAGGTGATTATATAAAAGCAATTTCCTACAAGGAGAAAAAAGTACTTTTCCTACTCTGTATGTGCAGGTGCTGCGGGGTTGCGGATAGAAGTCCACGCTGCCAAATCAGTGGGATTATCTTTTGGAGGAAGGCAGGTCTGAGGTTGCTTTGTGTTTCAATTTCATATTATCCTTCTATGTGAACATGGGTCTGCCCACAGTGCACTCCCAGCTCTGGATTTGCCATCATTGCATGCTGCAGAGGAGAGCGGCCAGGCCACAGCACGTGAGCTCTGCTCTCCCATCCTTTCCTTTTCTCCTAAGGGCACTGGCAGCCTCCTTGCACTGGGACCATTACATGCAAACCCCACTGGGTCCTGGCCATCCACTCAGGGTCTGAATTTCTGAGTACTGTTGCTCCTGAGCATCAATCGTTGCACACTATTTCTAACTTTCTTTCCTTGGAAACAGCTTTTTCGTGGAAATTAACCTGTTTGACCAAAGATTTTCACTGCTGCCATTTGGATTATTTTCAACAGAGTGAGTTGACAGCAACAGCAATAAACTGTCATGTTGTTTGGGCAGGAGCCGCTTACCAGCTGTTGCGAGGGTTGCATGTGGTGTGGAGGAGTTGGGGGGTAGACCTGGGGGTTCCTGGCTGCAGAAGTGTGCCAGCAGGACAGAACAGTCCTTTTCCACATTGGAATTTCCCCTGGGCAGAAGCAGAGAGGTTTGGCTATTGCTGAGGTTTCATCCAGGGTAGCAAATATCCAGACATCCCACGCAAGCAGCTGCTCCCTGTGTGTAGGTGGCACAATGTATACATGTCGGTCCTGTGTATCTAAAATGCAGCATGTGCTGAACTCTTTATGCAGCACCTGTGCAGCACTGATGCACTAGGACAGATTGACTATCTGTGTCTGCTGCATATGTTCCTATTTCCCACAGGGGAGTGATGGGAATGGAGAAGCCTTGCACAGTGTGGCAAGGACTCCCACATTCCATGAGGCTGCAGGGATGGTGTAGCTGTTGGGCTGCCCTACTCACCTGTAAGTGGGTCAGGACTGAGGAAGATCCCCCAGGAGGGTCCCTGCTGGCTCGCAGGGTGGTTTGAAAAGTGCAGAGTCTGAGTATCTGCTTCTTCAGAGACTCTTTGCCAAATTCCTGCCAATAGAAATAAGGGGAGGTGTTGAGGGCTGCTTACATACCAAGGACTGCAGGTCTGAAAGCAAAGTGGAGATAGGAAACCCCTGTGCCATCCCATAGTGGGCACCAGGTGCCCTTATAGCCCAGTCTAGACCAGTTCACAGCTCCTAGCTCCAGTGTTGCCCCGTGTGATTAGGCTGCCAGCTGAGGGGCCTCTGTCTGTCACTGCTCTGTGCTCCGATGCAGGATGGCAGCAGAGAGGCTGATATGCTGCCATCAGTTGCATGAAACTTATTTCACGTGTGTAGCACTTGGAGATTTCTTGCTGACTGCCAGGGTTGAGGCTCTCTGTGTTGGGATGAGACGTTGACAGTGACCTTGGTCCTGATACTTTCTTGCTCCATCATGCCAGCAAAGTGGCATGGGAGAACAATATGTCCCTTTCTCATTATGCTTAAAAAGCTCTTTTCCTGTCTCACATTTCTGTGTGATGGAAGTGGCCAAAGAGAAGTTGCTTCTTACAGTCAATTGAAGTTGAAACAGAGAGGGTTTCTGTCTAAATATGTATAGAGTACGGCACAGTGTGTGTGACCTGTGCCTGAAGGACCCGTCAGAGCAGCTGAATTTCTGGGTGATCTCATTTGTCAAAAACTGTGGCTCAGGAACAGAAGCCTGCTGTGGTCAAATAAAGTGCCAGGGAATAAAGAAGAAGGAATCAGAAGTGGGAAAAAGATAATGTAAGTTATGAATTAAAGGAAGGGGAAAAAGTTGGTGTGATGTGGCATTGCCCATGTTAGGAGACTGAAGAGACAAGTCTGGGGTTTTAGAGCAAACTGGTATCCTGAAAAGCATGGGGAGAGCACACCCCTCTCCCAGTCCGAACAGCCCTAAGAAGAAACTCCCTGCAGGGTCATCCCTGGAAAGGCTGCTGTCGGATATGATGAAGATGAAATGACTGTGCTTCCCTGCTGTCCCCAGCACATTTCTCCTGAAAGTGTGGTCAGTGCAGTTGTTCTGCATGACCTGTGAATGCCAACACATCTCCCTGGTGCCCTGTCCATGAGTGCTCACCGTTAGCTTTCAAATGGCCTCTGGAGCTGTGGGATCGCCTGCCACACCTCAGGTATCCGCAGCTGCTCTGCAGTCATCAGATTTTCATAAATGGCCTGGTTTCAGTAGTTCCCCTTATAAACACTCCTAACTATCTGACCGTAGATTTTCCTAACCCTCCAGTATTCTAGTCATTGTCTGCACACATTCATCCTCTGTCCCAGCGTTGCATAGGGGTGTCGAGCAGCTAATTAATACAGGGGGAATTTGCTTTATGAATGATTCATGTTAGGATGACCCTCATCCCATTCAATTCAAAATCAACCCCAAGAAATGACACAATTAGAAGTGGGACAAGAAGAAGCCCTTGAGGCACTGTGGCCATCCCATATGGCCTGTCATCGCTTTCTCTGTTTCTCTGGTTTGTGTCTTCACGTGGAGCTGAGGGATGCGGCACCACCTCATCTCGGGGCCTTCTGAGGAGCCACAGCTTCGAGGGATTGTGCTGGTGAAGCAGCGAGCGGCTCTGTTTTGGCTTTTGATCAGCGGGAGCTGCGTGTGTCGAAGTGCAGCAGCAAGAATGACAGTGCGCTTCATTCTTCTGCCTACAGGGACAACAGCCCACTGCTTGAAGCACATGATGTTCAGGAGCTTGCCACATTGATTAAGGGAAAGCATATCAGGCTTTGACAAGTTACACTGGAGGCTGAACATTGTCAGCTGTGGAGTACATGCTAGCACATATACTGCATGCATAAAAAGCTCTTTATCTTTGCAAAGGGAGAAGCTGCTGCTGACGATAGGGAATTCATTTCCATGGACCTTTTGGGGCTTTTTGATGTGTGTGTGCTCGGTGTCACTGCTGAACAACTTTGTGTTTCCCGACCATTGATGCTACTACTGCTAGAGTCAGAAAAAAGAGACAGGGCACAGTTGTGCCTCAGTGACGGGCGGGTGATGCAGAGTAAAGGGCAAGCTGGACGTAAAGGGCAGCGTTTTGTGGCTGCAAGGGATCCTGCTCTGGTGTGCAGTTGCCTTCCCATACTGGCCTGAATGGGGCAGAGAAAAGCTCTTACACTGAAAACACTGGGCTAGGATTCAAGAAATCCAGGTTCTGACTCTGACACAGACATTCCAAGGATCTTATGCAACTGACCTCGTTTCTCTGTGTCCTTTACATCCTCACTGTGGTGGGACTTTCTCCACCTAGTAGGACCCTTTTGTGAGTGAGGTAGCTGAAACTACTCAGTTGCTCTGCTGATAGGCACCATTTGGTTCCCTAAAGGAACAAACCTCCATCCTTACTTACAGCATTGTGGGGTTGATCCTGCTTCTGGTTGAACTGCTCTTCCAGGCTGAGCCCCATCAGGAAACCTCCCTCCCATCACATTTCCCTGGAGTCTCTCCTGGCTCAGACCCATCTTGCCTCTCCCCAGGGAGCTACATCAGCTTCTGCACCTTGCTCTGAACACGCAATGCCTGCCACACTTGTTGCGTTCCCATGGGAAGCCAGATGCTTTCCCTGAGCACCAGAGCACTGTCACCGGATCTGGCAGGCCTGAGCTTCCCACCGCTGGGAGCAAGGAGGAGCTTTCATGACAAGTTTGTCCTAGTTTTATACCTTTCCTTAGGCACTGGTACTGGACACTGCCAGACTGCTGGTCTGGCTCAGTACAGCTCTTCTTAAGTCAGTTTTAATAAGTGTGTTTGAGGCAGAGATGACTCGCTGGAGAAGTTGATATCCTCAGGAATGCTGCTCCATCGCACAGCATGCCTGTTGTGAGCGTATGTCTGGCGTCGGGATGAAACCCACAGCGCTGGCTGTGAGGCTGCGGCATGGAGAAGGCTGCCAGCTGTCCGCAAAAAGCAGCTGATGGATCAGCGTTGCCAGCAGACATTGTCCACTGCATCACGGCCAGTAATTGGTACATGGGGCTGCGCTGTCCTTTTATAATAATCGCTTCTTTTATTGCCCTCTTCAAAGGTGGCTTTGCATACAAGACCAAGAGCAAAACCATAGCTCATTATTTGATTGCATAATTACATTCTGCTACAGTGTAATTTGGTTATGGAGGTAATTAAAAGGATCAAGGTCAGCAGTAGGGCTCTGGACACAAGTGAGGGGAAAAAAAGGTTGAGAACTTGTTAGTAAAGAATATAATCTTGTTGGCATATTTTGCAACTCAAGTTAGAAGCCCTACTGCTTGTCCCTCTGGCCTCACGGGCGAGATGTGATGCTTTTCACATGGCCATGAGGTGGCCAGCAGCAGCACCAAGATTGGCTGGCTGTTGGGGTGCAGGCAGTCAGTTTGTTTGAAGATTCCGCTTGCCTTCCTTGCAAAGCCTTTCCACAGAAATCCCTGGAGACTCCTGAACCTAACACCTGTGTCACTGGGGGCTTTAGGCTAGGTTTTGGCTGGAAAGCAGAAGACTTGTAGCTCTTGGAGATGCTGGCTTCCTAAAGATCTTTGTAGTATGAGTTGTGGGGGAAAGAAATCAGAGGGTTATGAATGGAGCTTTATTGGGAACTGATGTTGTGCCGCAGCAAGGACTGGATCAAATAATTCAGAGCGCCTCTTCCACACTGCAGGTTCTCTGTCCTGGGTTGGAGTATGGGCTGTGCTGCACCACAGCAGCTGCTTCCTGGACTAGACATTACTGGGTGCACAGACTTTTTTTTCCTCTTTCACAAAATTAGGGAAAGAAGGAACAAAAGGTTTTAGTATAGATCAAGACTTGTAAAAATGAATGTACATCCCTCAGAATGGTAACTGAAAGTAATTAATGCAACAAAGTTTATGAGAGTTGAGGCCTTCAGAACAACCTAGTCTTTCTGCAGGCTTCCAGAGCCTGATATGAATAAATAATTTAATGGCTATTAATGTGAATGCTGCTGACTTTAAGTCTCAATTCCTACTGTATTAAACCCTACAGCCAGCTCTGCCTTTAAGGAGCGCTATTTCTGAAAGGGCTTTCTATCCATGCAAATGTTATCTGCACCCTCTGAAGAGGCTAGAGCTAAAAAATGGCTTTTGAAAATGTAAGCGCCAGGATTATCACGCTTCATTTTTTGTCAAGTTTATGCTAACGAAAAAAAACAAAAGAATAAGACCCAAGACTTTTCAATATCAAAGTTAAATTTAGAAAGTGGACTTTTTAGGGCATCCTTGTCGGTTGAAAGCTTTTTTTTTTTTTATGACCAGCTTAAAAAGCAAAATCTCACAGCTCTCATTATTTTTCTTTTGTGCCTCATATGCCTCATATTTTTTTACTGCCCTCTTCTAAGTAAAATGATCCCCATGGTGCTCTTACTTTCTGCGTGTTCTTCCAAGTGCACAGGCTTGGCGCATGTGTTTCTGTGTGTATTAGCACTGTGCTAATACAGTTTGGCTAGGTCAGTAGAGATGCAGTAGTGTAAAACTAGTAAATAAAGCCCAATGATTTTATAAGCATTCTCCCACTTGCCTGATTGAATTTCTGCTTCACAGGTTTTCACCTTCCAAATGCTTTCGTGTGGTGAAATACGCTGACAGGCTTTCATGGCTACACTGTTTGTTGCCTGTGTGACAGATCTGGAGAGAGTGGGACACTGTGTGCCTATTGCTGATCCCAATACCACAGATTGTAGGGGCAGAAGTGATTGTTCAGGTCCGTTAGTATGAATACATCCTTAGATAAAGGAGTTTTGCTAAATCATTATCTTTGCATGAAGTCCCTACCTTTGGTTAAGTTAAATCAGACACTTTGGGACAGGTTATCTTTGTGTCTTTTTCTCCAAGCAGCCGAAGTTATGTTCCCACAGGACTTCTAATCTTCTCCTTCATTTCCCTTGTTATGAAAGTGATCATATCCATTTTAATTGAAACATTCATGAATCAGTGTTTATTCCTTGAACAGAATGTGTAGTCCAGCTTTAGTGATTCTTAGAGGATCCAATTCTGCTCTTGTTGCTGCACTAATGATTCTAGACTTAGCATTGCTGAAAACATGCAAAAACTATGAAACATTGCAGATAGTGAGAGGGGACTGTTATGTCCATGAGCAAATGATTTCTTTTGTGGGTTGTTGGTTTTTTTTCTTCAATTTTTTTTTTTCTCCACCTGTTCTGGACTAGCACAGAAGAAAGCAGTAATGACACATTCCTTCTTCAAGTGATATAGTCAGGACGGCCCGGAGGTTTTCTTCCCCCTCTTAATGTGTTTGTTAGAACAGAGGAACATGATTTCTTTAAAATTTATCATGCTAGAGTAAAGTATTTTCAGATTTCTGGAGGATCCAGCTGTGACATGTAGTGAACTCTAGTCTTTCTGCAAGCAAAGAACTGAGATTCAAATAGGTGGGCTTAACAGCTGACCTTTTCTGTTATTGTTGCTAATGCGGCTGTTTGTGGGTGTTGGTGGTAAGTGGTTTTTGGAAGGCTTCTTTTTCCTATACTCAGTGTGGCTATGAGGCATTTCAGAACATAAAGGAACAATTTGAAGTGCAAACTCTGCATGCCAGGAGAAGAGGACCTTATGCACAGCCACCACCCAGGTTACAGCATGCTGCTCGCGTCCCTGTTATCCATTGCGTGTTCAGACCAGAGCGCATACAGTGCCCTCAGCTCCTTTGAAGGATCACCAATGTGCAGTAGGTCACTAACGTTTCACATCTATCACATGCCTACTTTATTATACCCCACTGCAGTAAGGCAACTCTCCCAGCCATCTCTGGGATCAGTGTTTTGGTTCAGACCTGGAATGCCTTTTTGGAGCAAGTCCTCCAGTCATCCTCACATACAGCTCTTCAGTTTGCACCACAGAGTAGCCATAGGCTGTGCAAACTGGATTCCTTTTGGATGAAGCTAAACAGAAGGGTGCCCTCCAGGAGTGCCCCTGAGGTGCTAGATGTTCAGGCAATGGGACCGGGTGGCAGCCAGAACAGACTGAACCCATCCTGAAATGTGTACAGTGCAAGCCTCCAGCCCTTGCCACCAACAGTTTCATCCTGCATGTTCAGTCATGACATGACTGAACACAGTCATGTGGACACAGCCTCTGGAAAATAAAATAAAACACGTACAAATCTAATTGTAAATTGTGGATTTCACTGGGACTGCATGCTGCAATAAGTAGCTACAAACAGGATATAGCAATTTTTAACTCTGGATTGCTTTGTTGATGTATTTTGGGTCATATAATTTAAAGACAGTTGCACAGTCTTCTGTGTACTGGTAACACAATAAAATGGTCTCCTGCTTTACTGTGCGTTGTGCCAAATAGAGTTAGTGTATTCTGTTACTCTCTCTCGAGTGACTCTATTATCTTAGATTGGAACTTGCATTCATTAGTTGGCTTCTGAACAGGATCAGATGCCAAAGCTAATGTGAGTTCTCTAGCAAAGTGTGCAACAGAGTGAAAAATTTCACTATAGCCACCACTACAAAATCCCTGATGATATACTTCCATCTGTCTGATTTCTGGGAAGCAAAGCGTCAGCTACAATGGGTCACTTGGCTGCATACGCTGGAACAATCAGATCTAAGCTGTGGCATAGTTCGGGTCCATTCAAAATGTTTGTACATTGTCCATGGGTTGTTTCACATCAAAAGGAAACGAACAGGAAAAAAAGCAAGTCAGGTTGTCAGCGCATACGTATGGTGGAAATCCATTCAAGGTATAAATAAGCCCAGTCTTTGTAAAGCTGTTTTGGGCTGTGAGATTTGTCAGCTCTTTCAGGCTATGCAGAAATACTGTGGTCAGTATGTGGATGGGACTGCTATGACAGCAAAGCTGGCTGATTTTCTGAATTTCCAGAAAATAAATGAACAAAGGGCTGTCTGCACTTCGTGCCAAACACTTTCCTTCTCCTCTATTTCTCTCTGAAAAATGTTCTGAGGAGCTGGAGGCTCATTCATTTCTCAGGCTGAATATCCCTCTATTGTATACAACCAAAGACAGACTCTTCATACACAATGAGCAATTTAAAGAATATTAGATGGGACGCTAGCCCAAAATGTCTGTCTCAAGGACACAGAGCCTGGAGGAGTCAGGACCAGCAGAGGAGCCTGCTCTCAGGAATTAAAATCCAGTGCCTCAGTTACATGACAGGTGTTCATCAACAAGCTCTATCCACTAGCAGCAAATTATGCTCAGGACCAACAGAAATGTGCCTGCAGCCCCTCTTCGCAGTCTGTTTTATAGCACATACCCACCCTCACTTGTGGTTGGGATGATGAGCAGAGGGGTTTGAAGTGTTGGCCATGTGGTCTTCTTGGCTGCGGTAAAGCAGCCCCCAGCAGAGAAGGGGCAGACACCTCAGGGTCATCCTGGTAGATTTTAAGGAAACATCATTGGCATTTTTTGCTCACTTTGTCAGCAGAAATGTTGCGGGGACTCAGATTTTGAAACACAGATCTTGGTGGGTTCCCTTTGGCTCTCCCAGTGGGCAGCAGAACTGGCCTTCACCCAAGAATATGCCATGAACTTTTCCTGTTCTCTGTGTAGGCACTGCAGCAGCTGGTACAAGGGGGAGGGAAGAGCCACATAAATTGTCACACTTCATAACATTTTGACTTGGTTATAAGATCCTGCCTGTCCAACAGCAGCTCACCCCAGCCTCAGTGGATGCTTTAGACCACAAGGCTTGCTGTTAATTGGCCAGTTGTAGCCAACCTGTCAGTACACTGTCAAAATATTGATAGTCTAGCACTACTCATTTTCAGGATGGAAGTCTTAGCAGCAAAGAAATTGAATTTCTAGCCCTGGTCATGACAGCTCTGAAATTGGTTTAATGCAGGAGAGATCTTTCCAGCATTAGGAAAGATAGGGAGAGTGTCAGAGATGGTATGTTTCCACCAAGTCTGGCAGTTTGAATTTAAGAGTCAAAGAGGCTATCTCAGTACATCAGCAGCTTATGGCTGTAATAGGCCTCGGCAAGTCCTCTTATCTTCTGCCCAAGTGAAATGTTACTTCAAAAAAATGAACACTCAAAATTGTATAAGGCCGTTTTCTTTCCTCAGACCTGCACTCTGTGCCCAGCTCTTGGGTAAGAGCAAGAACGATTTTCTCCGTATGCTAAACCACCGTCCCGTGGAGACTCTGCCTTACGAGGACTGGG
Organism: Tetrax tetrax; assembly: GCA_009806455.1. NCBI lineage: Eukaryota > Metazoa > Chordata > Aves > Otidiformes > Otididae > Tetrax > Tetrax tetrax. The sequence goes on from WHYT01017635.1 coordinate 141,584, forward strand.
ATTCTCTCGCAGCCCCCTTCTCCTTGACCCTGTTATAACTGCATTATTTCACTTACATCAGAAAGAGAGGGCTTTTGACTAAGAAACTGTACTGGAACATGAGGGAAATAAGTTCCTCTACTAACTCTGACACCTCTTGTTTTAAACACCTAGCAAGCCAGTTGGTCTTTCGGTACTCAGGATCTCAGCACAAAAATGTAGGAAATAAGAGGTATTCCTTCTACTCCTATCACGGTGAGGACATTTTTATTAAATGCCCAAGGCATTCATACTCTGGTTTGAGCATTTGAGGGTAATTTTAATATAAATAATAGCATGATAAATCTAATATTGACTGCTAATTTTTCTCTAAGAGGTTTCTTTTGACTATCAGAAAAAAATAGCATCATGTTTATGAATGCATAATCATTATTTTTAGTTTCTATATTGTTGTTGTTATTATCAACTGTCATAAAAATAGCAATATTGCAAAAGTAACAAAAGGCTACAAATCAATTTATTGTACCCTGTGTGCAGGCGCAAATTGATGCCAAGAAACTCTTTCTGGCCATGTAGAGAGATCACAGGTTCAAAGCATCCCATCTGGCTGTGATTCTAGGGTTCTTACGTTATTATTTTTCTTCATAGTTATTTCAGGCTTTAGCAGATGAAGCAGTAAGATGCTAATTTAGGAAATCTGTTTTTCTTATATGCAGCTAACATATCTTCATCTTGTCCGATCTTGTCTTATGATTATTATCTCTGAATGCAAACATGTATTTCTGGATCCTGTTTTGAAGTAAGCAGAGTTGATAACATTGTTATCAATTTCAGACACTTTGTCAGAAAAACAGAATGTAGACAAGGCAAAGGATGAGCTGGGATTCCTAGGTTAGAAATTATCCTGAGGTTCACAAGTTCCTCAGGCTGCTGGGAATGAAATACCAGAGACAATGCTGTTAGAAAACCCGCTTTGTAGGAAGCAGCTGCTTTCCTAGAAGAGTGCTGCTGAACTGGATGGGCCAGGTGCCATGTCAATGAGCTGTGCTGCCATCAGTACTCCAGTTCATAACAGCTCCAAATTTTAAAAGGCTTTAAAATTTCAGCTTGAAAGGAGATACAAAATGAAAGAACAAATCAATCAATTAAAATCCAAATATACCTTGTATTTTAAAAAGAAGGGATGAAAATTTATTCCATCCAACCATGAATTTGATATTGGGGTTCATCATTAAGAAAAAGTGAAGCAAAAAACCAAAATATGTCACTTGCTCTGTGTGCCCCATCGATGAGTTGCTCAATGCACAGACTTCCCTGGATAACACTGTACACGGAGGTACGCAGTTGTTGGTACCCAAATCTTACTCCCGGAGCGTGTTGTCTCAGCCTACCCAGGCTCTCCAGAGAGGTGTGGAAGTGAGCAGCCCAGTTTGAAGAGTCATCTCGAGTTATGTTCTTGTCAGCACTCATTAAATTGAAAACTGTTCTCATCAGAATTGCATGAGCAGCTTGCCAAAGGGCAATGCAGTGAATTTGGGCATTTTTATCTTTATGATGTATTTGGTAAAAATGTGCCTGCATGATGGACTGACCGAGAGCTGAAAGCAGAAAAACATGATACTGAGGTATGGTGGAATGGACAGGTCTGAAGTTTATTGGGTTCATCTGCTTTGTAGCCCAATGTGAGACCATGGCTCATGTGGATCTATATGAGCCTATTTCAATCTGCATAACCTGCTAGCCAGGGCAGAATGGAGCTCAGCATGTCTTGCAGAACCTGCCACAAATTTTGGTCAGTACTCTGCTGTGTGCCCCGGCAGATGTCCTTGCTGCTGCAGGGTTACCTTGGGCACATAATCACCGCAATCACACCTTTGTCTTCAGCATTCACCTACTTTCTCTGCAGTGACATGGATAATTTAATCAGTCCTTGAACATGAAAAGGTGCTTTAGGACAGCTTGTATCCACATCTAAAGATCCTCAAATTAATTACAGAGGGTCATCTGGCACTTTATTTTTTTGCCTGTCTAGGAATATTGGGTCAACTTGCAAGACTTAGCAGACCTGCACACCACCTCTTGCTTGGGTGTTTTAAAATGAAGCCAACTGAACATATACCTTGAGCACAGAGAGTTCTCACAAAAGTCAGGACAGATAACCCTTCAGTTATGTTTTTCAGAGGCAATAAGTTAGATTTCTTGCTAATGCTGCTTCTCAGCTCCCAGAGCTGGGAACCAGACCTGCATGCATGGTGATTTATTTGAAAATATGCTCCCTCCAACCCACAGATGGTCCAAGCAGAGTCAGAATACTTGCAGATACCATATTGTCTCATCAAATGAGTCTCTGCTCTGCAGCAGGGCTGTACACTCCCATGTAGCAGCTTGTTATTTTAAAACATATCTGCTCTCTCCTACTTCTAAAAGGCCACCAAGAAGACTTGTCACCAATCTCTTATGGAGCTAGAAGGAGGAGGAAAAGTGGAGTGTGAACAGTAGAATATCACCTACCATCTGGATAAAGATGTGATGAGATGTAAAGTTTGGATGCACATTTGCGGTTCTCTATTACATGCCAAGAGAGAGCTCAGCTACATTTCTTGTAAAGAATTTCCAGACAGATGCAACCCTAGGTCATGGAAGAAGCTACACTGAGTCAGGAGGACACTGGATTAAATTAGGCTCTACACAAGGCATCATCGGCTGTGGGAGTGCTGCTGTGGTCTGCATGGGGGTTATCCTGTGAACAGGACCTACGTGGTTCAAGACCTGTCCTGGGAATAAGGGTATGCCAAGATCAAGTGCTATGGTATGAGGTTTGTGGTCACAAATTCTTAGATATTCAAAGACACGTTTAGTCTCTGAACTTCCACGGGTTTAAATGGGAGTTAGGCATTTGCATTTCATCTGTGAGCCCAACTGTCTTCAAGAATCTGGTATCTTTTTTTGTCCACATAGGTCTATGCGCATGCTGTTGACATCAGAGGGCTGTTGATTAAACCCTGCTCTGGCTGAGGTCAGTGGGCAATGTAGAACGGGCTTTGCTGAGTAAAGAACACCATAAAGCAGATGCCCTTCTGCAGTGCCATACTTTCCCCTGGGATGGAGTAGCGTTTATACAGATATAGTGAACATGATCCAGTATTTCCATGATCTGCCTCCCCAGCCACAATGAAACACACTGCTGATAGCTGTGATGATATTTATGATTCCTACTTAATATGTTTTAAATAACTTGGTGAGCTCTAATTAGTAACACTAACATCAGTAAGTATCCTGAGCCAGATTCTCTGGGAGGAAAGCCTCGCCGTGCTATAGACTTTGGTGCAGTTTGTGCTTTTATCCCATCTGAAGATCTGGCTCAGTAATTGTGCAGAACATAAAAGAGAAACCTGTAAGTGCTGTAAACAAAGGAAAGCTGTTACTCTGGGAGTGTGTTAGTTAGATATTTCAACACTCATAATTAACATCTCTTTCCTAAACCGTGGCACAAACTACTTGCAGAATGGGCTTTTTCTTTTACTGCTGCTAGTTTCAGTGACTAAATTTATTAAGTCATTAGGTTTGCACGTGGATGTGTGTATTTGCTATTCTCCTTTGGGTTATAATAAAAGGAGATCTTGAGGGGGGAAAAAAAAAAGAGGTCTTTATTTATCTGGCAATTTTGAGAGTGTTTGCAGGGAAATGGCAAGCAATATAAAGAAGTGGCCCAGTCCTGGGGGGACGCTGAGCCAGCAGCTGGGTTTGAATACAACAGCTAGTGACAGTCTTCTGCTGGCTTCCTGGCTGTCCCTGAGCACTGCACATTGAAACCTGTCACTGTTTCTGCCATGATCTGGGGACATCGGGGGTTCTGTGCCAGTCAGAGCTTGATCTAATAAAAAAATGGAACAAATTGCTTGCTCTCATGATCAGTACCCACGAGCACCATGCTAATGCTTATGGTGGGACCTTTCTTTGCACCTCCTGGCTGTGGATGCTCAGGGTGCCAGTAGCACTGATGCCCCCATCCTGGTACAGGCAGTCTGGCACTGCTCTCTCTTGCTTAGAGCAGCACTAGGGCTGTCCACTGGTGTCACTGCCATGACTGCACCACGGCTGTGACACCATTGCATCAGCATTTTTTGAAGGAGCCAAGACACCCGAGGGTGGCAGTGCATTACCTGAATACTCTGCAGCCTCACGTCCCCATGGTTTTACAGCAATGCTTCTCCATTGATGACTATAGAGCTCCTCCAGCTTTACAGAAGTCCAAAGGAGAGTTCAGGGCCAAGAGGCTGGGTGTCCTGGTTCTGACTAGGACAGAGTTAATTTTCACTGGAGCTGGGAGAGGAACTGGAGCTGGTGGCACCTGTGGCTGGGGGACACAGCTGGGATAGGTCACTAATTAGTCAACAGCAGGGATAGGTTATGCAAATTGGCCAAAGGGTCATTCCATCCCATGTGATCTCATCCTCAATATATAAGTGAGGAGGGTGGTGAGGGGCAGGTTTTTGCTACTCAGAAGGGAGCTGGGCACTAGGATCAACTGTGAGCTATTGTACTGTAAATTATATGTTTAAGTACATTCTGTTATTGTTTTGGTTTTCCATTTCTGTTTTCTTTTCCTCTGTTGTTTTCTTAAACTGTTTTTATCTTGACCCAGAAGTTTTGCCACCTTCTCTTTCCTGATTCTCTGTGCTATGGTGAAGGCAGTTGGGTCCAAACATACCCAACACCTCCCTGAAGGACCAGACTGGCCCAGTTGATAGAGAGACTGATTTGTGCTTGGAAATCCTGTCCACACTTCCATCTACAGGTGGTGGAAGACCCTACTAGGATCAAGGATAAACAGAACATCTTGTTTTTCTAAACCAGGTGTAGCTTTTGGGCCAATCCATGGTACCTTATACCTTCCCTGAGCCAGTCTGACACACTGAATCCCTGCCCAAATGGCAGTTGCATCCATTTGGCTCCTTTCTTTGATTCCAAGTGTCATTGAATGAGATCTCCCTAGTTTTTGGTATAATAGCTCCCATTTTATTTTTTTCTAGATTGTACAATTTCCAATAAAACTGGAGTTAGTACAAACCAGACCTATGTTTGTTTTTCAAAGTAAATCTAATTACTCTTCTTACTGGAATTGCCTTTTGTTCAAAGGATTGGATTGAGACACAGAAAACAAGTTGCGGGCAGATACTCATCATTTTGCATGTAAATTACTAACATTTCTTTTACAAATATTTCATGCAAGCTTTTAGTTTAACAATTAAAAAAAAGATCTGCTTTTTCAAACTGCTTTCAATGATATGTATAGACATTTAACAAAATGCCTCAGGCTCTAAATCTTCAAATAGGAAACAAATAAATGTATTTATTTACTTTGTATGCAAAAATAATTTAGTCAAACCCATATATTTCACACAAAGATAAAAAACAGACAAATGTCTTTTTCTTTTTTTTTCTCTCCAATCACAAGAATACTCTTTAATGAGGAGAAGTGGTGGATTTTCTGAGCTGAGGTGCTGGTGCTGATAGGGAACCAAATCTTTGTATTTTGTACAGAAAATAGAGTTATAATTTATTTCTTTGTTTAAAGACAGAAAAAAAAAGACGGGGATTAAAAGATGAAGCCATCTGTCCTCTCAGTCTTGTACTTGGTCATGCTATTTCTGTCACAGAGAGAAGTGGGAAAGTAATTGAATGGGGTTTGTTATAAGCCCATTTCAAAAGTTCCCTGCACCAAGTGAGAGAGTGAAGTGGGATCTCCTGACCCCAGGATGTACCATAACATTACCTCTGGAGCAGGATGTCCTTACATCCTATCAAAAGCACGTGGGGGACTCACCCTGAGGATCCTTTTGCTGTTTTTACCCACTCTGTATCCATGGGATGAAGAGAAAGTATCGGACACCAGGTCTGCCCATCAGGTACATTTCATCAACACTGAATTAATATAATAAAAACAAAACAAACAAAAAAAGCTTGCATGCTCCAGAAATTTGGCCAAGAGATCAGTGATTTTCCAAAAATACCTTCAGTTATCTCAGATTTCATTCTGTGCAGCAGTGGCCACAAAGAACTGCTTTATTAGTGTAAAGTCTGTTAAGCTCACCTGCACTTTCCTCTTTCTTCTCAGCCCAAGACAAGTGAAACAGCAGTTCCTACCTCTTGTGACATAATTGCTACAATTAATTTTGACAGTAAAGCTCGTAGAGAGGTTCTGCTGTTAATATCCCAAGAGTTTTTTGTTATTGTTAGCTCCAAAGCAATCAGCAAGAGGCACCTGCAGAAACTAAGTGACATGATGTAGCTGAAGGCTTGGCCATGGAAAAGATATCAAGGAAGAAAAACATAAGGGTTTTCACATTAAGTAGATTTAGAGGACACTCCAAATATCCTCAGGCAATGCTTGGGAGAGTGGCCTGTGTCCTGCTTGTCTGTCCCATCTCCTTTCTGGTCAACTGTGTTTTCCTTCTCCGTCTCTTTACTCATTGTGTCACATCTGCACGTGGTAGTGCCCACATGAAAGATTTTTTGTGTTCAAACCTGTGAAGGCCCTGCGGCACGTGAGTTTGGTGGTACAGTGAACTGAGTCCTGGTGTGTATTTGTTCCTACGCAGCACAGTGGGGCACTAGCTGTTCCTGCAGAGGTGATATATATATATATATAAGAAGGATAATATAGTGAATAAAAATGGCATTATTTAACTAGCACTTAGCTGTCAGATCTGTGGGTTTTCTAAACTGCCGAATGGACAGAGCTGGGATGTTTCTTGTTGATGTTGCCATGGTTAGTGAGTGTCCTGAAGTGCTATTTCAACTGAGTTGTGGGGGATGAGGAATCAACTAGCCAACTCACAAAAACAATGCAACAGGTTTGTTTGCTTGTGGGGGAGCTTAAACATTTAAAGGAAATCACTATTTTTCCTGTGTTTTTCTTAAATCTTCATTAGGTTGATGTCTTTAAATACATTTGCTTTAAAATAATATCATTTTGTTGCTTTATTGGTACAAGTAGATATTCAATACAGTATCTGCTTTTATGAACTACTGCTGCATGTCATAAAATACTATACTGCAGTAATTTTAAAATAGATATTTATCTGAAAACTTGATTTTCAATAACTTTTAAATAGAATCTAGATTTTTTTTCTTTCTGAAACAACATTTTCAAAATGCATTAGCTTTTATGTTTCTTCTTCATTGAAAAAAAAAAACCAGTCTTTGTTCCACACTGAAATTAAAAGAGACATTGAAGATTCAGGTATCTCATGCACAGTAAATGCCATGTTTTGGTCAAGTTGGTAGCTATCCTTCAGAGCTCAGCAACTTTTCAGTCCTCCTAAAGGGAATTTTCTTGATAAGTGTTTATTAATGGAGTAACCAATGCATGGGAGAGGGGATTGAGTTGTCCAGTTTGGTTTTAGAGATGCTCTGCATCGCGGGGTTTGCTGCCTGGCTGGGCCTGATGTGGGGGCGAGCCCCTGAGTTGGTCGGTCACGGGCTGTGAACTGTGTCTTCCAAGGCAAGACAAAGCCTGGAGATAAAGAGCAGATTTAAGGAGCGCTTAAACACTGATCTTTTGGGAAGCTACTTCAAACACTGTTTTATAGTGCGCTAAGTCATCTAGATCTCTCTTAACTTGTTTCACTCTCTTCCTAAAATATTTATTTCTCCAGCAAGAAAGACTCCTTCAGATAGGGCAAAATGACCCGCTGGGCCAACAGCGTTTTTATCTGTGTGGCACTAATGATTGATGCAAACTTCACGTGTACAGCACAGCTCTGCACTTTCTGCTGCACTTTATCTTCCATGGCTTCAAGCCTGCCTGGCTCCGTGGGTCTTTGCGCCCTGGATTTATTGTCAGAGCAGCAACACTTTATATAACCCCAGAGCACTCGGGAATAGATACCTGAGTATTGCTGAATGTTCAGAATGCTCAGTCTTAAATGAGATCTGCAGTAAATATGTGGCGTTACTCCAGATGCGTTGCTCAGATGTTGATCGTGGGTTTTCCATTAACAAGATTGAAGAAGCTCCCAAAGACTTCTCTGTGGCAAGGGCTTGGGAGAGAGCATCGCTTGCCTGTAGCAGCACCTCACTCACTGGGTTCTGAGATACCTTGTCTGAGTCCTAGAAAAAGGGATTTTTTTTTTTTCTTAAAATGATTTTTCTTTAGAAAATGCATATTCATTGTGGCTTGAGCCCTTTTTTGCAAGAATGTCATAGTTTTAAGGAACCCAGTAGGAGAATTTGTTTGTCCAGGATGAATTTTCTGCTTGAAATCAAAGTCTGGGGAAAAACACAACCAACAATCACATCTGACTCAGTGAAGGTTTGGAAGCCCACTGCCAGAGTCCCCTGGCCAGCCAGCTCTTTTAAAAGAGGTTTAATATTTCACTGTTGTTAAAAATCTTGAAAGGTTACTGGGACATGCCAAGTTTTGGTCCATAGCTGAGCGTAGTGTCCTCCTTGAGACTTTATGCAAAGCCAGCATGAGTTGCAAAGACACGGAGACCCCTCAGCTGGTGCAGGCTCAAGGGATGTCTTCGACAGACCCATGTCTTCTCTGTTGCTGGGCAGGTGTGGGACCAGTTCTCAGTATCTGAAGAAATACTTGTCAGAAATCTTTAAAATTACTTCTTTCTCTTTATTGCAAGATTTCCAGGCTTTGTGCCAGCATTTCTTCCCATTGCTTTTGAAAATAAATACATTGTTTACTTGCTTTTGTACTCTCATTTCTCCGAATCCATTTAAACCCCCCTGACAAACTTCCTTTTGCCCATAAGAATTTGAAGAAGCCGCAGAGTTTTAGGCAATGACCATTGCACCGTTCTTGCCCATTGCAGGGAAGGTAAGAGCAAATCCAGGGGAAGGCACTGGAGCAGCAGATGAGCAGCAAGGCTGTCTCTTTATTTCCCAGCTCTCTTTATTTTCTTTTCACTTAATATTTCACCCTTAATCCTGGGACTTCCCTGACTTTTCCTGCATGTTTTTCATGCCCATTCACTGTAGGCTGTTTTGCAAACCAGAGCTCTGCAAGGGAAGGAGAGCCTTCCCTTTCAGTGGGGAGTTTTCCAGATGTGTTACTGCCAGGAGCTGGTATTGCTGATGCCTGTTGTTTTCTATTGTTAAACTGCCTGCAACGTGTGACCATCATGTATCACTCAGTGACGCCCAATTTAGGAAATCAACAATTAATTCCTTCCATTGCTTTTTCTCTCTCTCTGCAGGATGTTTTCACACCAGAGTGCAAATTTAAGGAATCTGTCTTTGAAAACTACTACGTTATTTATTCTTCCACACTGTACCGGCAGCAAGAATCCGGCCGAGCATGGTTCCTGGGACTCAATAAAGAAGGTCAAATTATGAAAGGAAATCGAGTGAAAAAAACCAAACCCTCATCACATTTTGTACCCAAACCCATTGAAGGTATGGAATCTCCCTGCTCCCTCCATCAGTCGGGTATGGGGAGGGGGAATTTGAAACTGCAGATTTTGGGCTTCCTGGATCAGGGTGTTGGCTGCAAGACCAGAAAGCAAGGACAATATTTGTAACATTTCAAAAGGTGTTGGGCTGCACTGTTAGCATTTCATCTGCACTGCTTCCTATATAATAAACTTTGCACATCATCCCAAAGGTGTTTGTCAGCTTTGAGGTGCTAAGGGATGAACTTAAAAGCCCAGCAACATGAGAAGTTACTGGGAAAGGAAAGCAGCCCTCGAATGGAATCTGATCCAGTGGTGACAATAATGTTGGGTTTCATGTAGAGTTGATAGAGGTAGGATTTATCTCACCTGATTTTAGACTTTGACACTCTATAATAAGAGGAAAACGGGTCCTACCAGCACAGCTGTGGATGTACTTTATAAGTCTACCCTAAGGTGACTTAAATCTGTTTTTTTTTCTCATGTGTAAAGACATTCTAGTTAGTCACTGGTGGGCAGAGAAACCTTATCATAGACTTCCAAAGTTGGATGAGATGTTGTCACGCCATATGTCTTCATCACAGTGTGAGGCTTCGGTGAAAGTCATGGGGTTGAAGTTTTGCCCTCATGCTGCTGACCGTACGCTACTGGATTGTGCTGCAGGCTGCTGCCAGGGCATTCTGCTTTTTATGGACTGGCTCTTGACAAACAGAGAGATGCAGTGTGATGAGCCTAGTAGTTAACAGGTACTAACTTGATTTTGGAAACAAGGACACCTCTTTTTTTTTCCATTGCTTGCACAAAGCAGTACTTCTTGATCCTCAAACTAGGTACACCTTTCTGACCCCATCTCAGATCTACCAGTGGTCACCTCAAGGATGCAGAAGCCTGGGAGCGGCCTTGGCTGCATGGCTCTGTGCCCTCTCTCACTAGCCTCATGTTGGCTGTGGGGACAGGGCTGGATGTGTGGAGAGAAGGAATGGACTGATGCTCTCATGACAGGTATCACTCACGAGCGGTGGAGGCCACAGCTGAGTCCATGCACTAGTAGCTGTTCTAACAGCTTCCCAGCTGAGGCACAGGGGCAGACAAGTGTGTGTGTGCGAGTGAAAGGCCAATTCAGGAAGGCAGGCTGACATCATCTATTGGACCACTGAAGCAAAGCACAATGAGAGAAATTAAACTCTGCATTCCTAGAGTGTCTGTGACCTTTGCACAGAGGATGGAGATGTTGGAATGGCCTTGAGCCTCTTGTCCTGTGCTTGTTTTCAACAGCTTTTCTGCAGGCAGGAGCCTTTTCATGGCTACCTGAGGTATTAGTGGGACTGGTGCCCCAAGCCCTCATTGAGTTTGGCTGAAGAACAGGGCCTACTCCAGGCCTGGAGTCAGTCACCAGCTTCTCTTCTGCTTTCTCTCCTGCCCTAGCTGGGAGGAGTCTTTTGCAAGTGCTACCTTTCACAGCTGGATTTCCAGCTCCTTCTGGTATTTCCTTGCTGCCTGGCTGGGTGTTTGCACTGATCAGTGAGTTCCTTTGAATCTGAGCTTCTTTTTTAATGTAGCGTGTATGGTGAATGTCTCAATAGTTGCCTTTTGCATGCATTAAACTAGGCCATTCCTGTGGCTCTCCTCATGGAAAGCTTTGCTTTAATAGAGGTGCCTGACCCACAGCAGAGTTCTCATTGCAGCAAATGCTGCTCTGGCTTTCATTTTGAAAAACCCAGCCCAGCTCAAGAGCTTCCCCTTCCTGCAGTTGCATCCTCCCACGCTTGCTTCAATCACAGCTGTCACATAACCTCCCGAGCGAGTGAGCGCTTTGGAAGTTGGCAGCCAAATTAAGGGCTCCTCCACCCCTTCCCTCCTCCACATGCTTTGCAGTCAGCCTCTGAGCACTGCTGCATCAAAGAGCTGGCAGTCTCCCAAGCCGAGGCACGTGTCAGCTTCCCAAAGCGTTCAGCTGTCTGGGACAGTGACTCTAGGCAGAGGACTCTGTTCCCAAGCTTAAGATTCATTGTAGGTAGCAGAGGCTTGTGAAGAGGCTTGGAGTAAAATGCACTCAGCTCCGTGCAGCTTCTTTGTGCTGCATGTGTCAAAGTCTCCACAAGCAGAGGTGTTACAGAAAAGGGGCAATTCCTTCCCTGTTTTAACTGCTTCTTTCTCTTTGTCATATCTCCAAGGAAGTATTCAAAGCACTTCCCTGCTATATTTGCATGTCCCTTCTGCTAAAGGCTGTGATGTGCTCCGGCTGTGGGCTGTGCTTATTCAGGTTGGTACCATGCAGCTTTCCGCTGCAGAAATGCACCCAGGTTTCCTTTTGCTCCGGCACCACCACCAGCGTTAACCCTGCCACATGATGGCTGACACAGTGATGGATGCAGGGAGGAATCTGGTCCCCTGGGAAGGAGAGGTGTTACTTAGATTGCTAGGAATATCTTCACCCACCACTTCAATGGCAATTATCTCTGAGATGAAACTTCCCAGTTGTTTGCTGTATGCAGAAAAATGATGCAGCAGCTTAATGAATAGAGTGTTTGCAGGGAAAGGCAACACACACACACACAAAAAAAAAAGCCTAGATTGCTCCCAGAGCACATTTGACTCCCATTGCTTCATTCTACTTTCCAAATCCCCAAGTCCTCTCCTTTGAGTAGCAAATGGACAAATGTTGGAGGTGTTCTCTGTGAAAGTCACTAGATACCAACTGGAAAAATTTCGGGTTCTGTTTGGTAGGACGGGTTTTTTTAGTTTATTGTAGGTAGGATTTGTTTGATTTTGGACATAGCATTAAGCTTAATCAATATAAAAGCACAAAAAAACTTACTAAGTAATAACAAGGGAAATGTTAAGTTCCTCTCCCATCTGTGCACAGGCAAAGCCAAGGCAAACAGCCTGGCAGGCAGCAGCTCATGTACTGTGTGGTGCCAGTTTTGGTTAAAAACACACATACGCAGCACATTTCTTTTGATATTTTAATTTCTGATCATTGATCATTCGAGCTAAATGAGTCCTTAAAGTGCAGACATATAGATTGAACCAGACTACACAAGAAATTAGCTTGACTATAATTCTCACTTGGACACCAAGCAATCTTTTAGAGCAATTTCAGTCTCTTTAAGTGTCTGCAGTGATTAGTGCTGGACAAACACTACCGTCCTTAGTGTCACTTATTCTTGTAAATATCCAAGCCCATCCAAAACAACAGGAGACTTTTCCAGTTACTTAAGTGAGAATTTTATCAGATGCTTATTGTGGGTGTACTCTGTTATTTATATTTCATTCTCCTTGAAGATGACATTTCCAGATTGCTTTCTCAAAAGAACTACATTTTATTCCTCACCTGTCCCAGGGCAGAATTTATTTGAGGTGGCAAATCTGGCCACAGAAAGCAGAAGACAACTCTCCCTCCATCTGAGTCAGCAGAGCTGCCCCTAACTCCAAACTCATGGTGCTTCAGCACTCATGATGGGAACATGTCTCAGATATGAAGGTGACCTGTTAAGGACTAGTCTGATCCATTTGCTACCACTGAAGAATATCCATGTGCAAGGAACAGCAGTCAAATCTTGCACAGTGTGTTTTTGCAGGGATACAACATGCCAATGTTGTTAAAGCAGCATCCTCAGATGTTGCAAAGAATAACAAAACATTGTTGAGTAGGAAGATGTGGTAGGTCTAGTGAAAATGCTTCAAAGGTATCACCTTAATCCACAAATCATCCTAAAATGTGTGTTCTTTAAAAAACCCCACAATCCTACCTCTACATTCTTTGTCAGTCTTTGTTAACATGGCTCTTTCTGTCTTTCAAGTGGGCAGGCTTTGGTATGTTTTCAATCCCACACTAACTCACTTGCTCATCTATCAAACTCCTAATCATCTTATTAGATGGCAAATGCAATGTATTTTAACCATGCTTTTACTTGGCTTTTTGTCATCCTGTGCTGCGTTTTTTACCTGAGCAAACTGTGATTCCATCTGGCAGCACCCTGTGCGTTTAGCTGCCAGATAGACGGTGAGCAGAAATGCCTCTGAAATGCATCAGCTGGGACCGGGCTTTGAACACGGTAATTAGAGGCAGAAAACGAGGGTGCATAATCACTTGCTCCCTTCTCCCCCTAGCTGCTGCTCAGACAATTAATTCTCTCCACTGAAGCATTAGCTAATGCAGCTGCTCCTGCCCATACCCACACCCCGAGCTGTGGCATCCGTCAGGAAAGAACCCATATCCCAGGCTGCTGGCTAGATGATGTGCTCCCAGCCCTGCCCAGACATCACTGCAGGCTGCCGTTGCGGAGCGTGGTAATCCTGCCGGGCTAATGACCTGCCTACCTGCTGAACAGCAACTTGGGAAAAGTTCGGTTCCTCCAAACTCACTAGGATCTGGGGCAGGGAAAGCCAGAAGTGAATCTGGATGGATAGGATATGTCTGAGGACCTTTAATGAGTTTGTCCCAGTATTCTAGAGAAAGGAAATGGAGTTTGTTGCATCCCTTCAAGCTCCCCGACTTGCTGCACTGCCAAGTGAGAAATGCTATGATCAGGACACAAAGTGGTGCGTGCTTCCCAAGCTCAGGCAGTCCCTGACGCCCAGGGAAGCCGCATAGGGTGATTTCGGTTTCTCTGTGTGGGTGGTGTGCCAGTGCCGTGCCTGGGAAGCAGAGATGAGGCTGGGATCCTGTGCCAGTGCATGGGCAAGAGATGGAGCTGTTCCTGGGTGATGGGCAGCCCCCTCCTTGCCTTTGGAAAGGATGCTCCGTGCTGCTCTCTTCCCCCTTGCTTGTACCTCCAATCTCCTTCCTGCTAATCTGGGAGTTGTTTCTTTGTGGAAAATCGTTTCCTTGTGCATGTGAGTGGCACCACTGCTGGTTTGCAGAGAAAGCAGGGAATCAAAAGCTTAAAGAACCAGATATGGGCACAGCTCCACTGCCGCTCACCCCCTTCCATTTATGCCTGTGGCTCTTCAGCAGATCAAGCAAACGACACTTTCCAATTAAAGCATGAATATGGATGTGTTGATTAGAATCTGGGACATAGGAGCTGATTATCTGATTGAAGCTCCAAAGCGTTAGCTTGGTTTCCAGACATTAAGGGCTGTATTTGGCTTGGTGTGTGGGTGTGGGTGGGTGGGAGAAGCAAGGCAAAGCAGGGAGGGGACTCTTGTTCCAGCCAAATTGCTCATCCTTCCAAAGCTGCCGTGTGCTGTGTGCACCAGCAGACCTCCCAATGCTGACTCGCACTGCTGCTAGTTTACCTTGATGCAGGTGACAGGGGCAGTGTGTGTCTTCACACACACACTCACAGGTACCCCAAACAGATTTGTCAGTGAGTGCTGCTAGTCCTGAACCCCAAAGATTGACTTTAAAGCTGTGAAGATCTGGGCACTCACAATAGTCCATTTGCAAACACTCCCCCACCAGTCCATGACTAACAACTAACTGCGCGTGAGTCGCACACAAGCTTCCTCACTACAACTAACAATCTGCAATCCAAGAGCCTGTGTTGCACAACATGTCACACTGTCCTTAAAACCCTGGGTGTGTGTGTCTGTGTGTGCACACACCTGAGCGTCGCAGTACACGTGGGTTTGCAGCTGCCACCAAGTGATGGCTGTGGCTCAGCACATGCGGTCGAGCCTCTTGTGTAGGAGAATATCCAGGTACTATCTTGTGTGTGATGCCATAGAAATACTGTGTACATTGATACTGCAGGTGTATCTAAACATTGAAAATGTGCTTGTCCTGTGCTGCTGCAGATTTTCTGGCATGGTCTGTTGGCACTGCCTGTCTCGTAAAGAGGCTTTGACAGCTGCCTAAAAAGCACAGTGTGAGCAGCCTCCAGCCGTGCCCCGTGTCTGTACTTGTATCATGCACTAGACTGGAAGATAAACTTATAATTCCTGCCCTATTTGCTTGCTAGGTACAGAGTTTCCTTAATTTTTAGCTACAAATGTTGTTTACTTCTGTAGCCTGATTTATATTCATTACTCTGTGGGCCCTCAGAGGGGGGGGCTCAGTTTTTACCAGCTCAACGTTTTTGCCTAAAGGCCATGGTGAGAGGCAGGGAGCTGAGGAGAGGCAATGGGCTGTAGTGCTGCTTCTGTGGGCTTTGCTCAGGCTCAGCTCTTGTGGTCCCAGCCCGATGGGTATTGGGGATGGGTGCAGGTGAGGTGAGCTTAGTAGGTGCAGCTGCCTGGGGGAAGGAGTTCATGGAGGTTCCTTTCAGCTTGGGACCAGAGAGGTTAGGGAGAAGACAACACTGCACTTGAGGCAGAGCTTTGGGTACGGAATGGCAGGGGCACTGGGACAATGCTGGCACAAATACTTGATTCTGCTGGGCAAACATCACATCGGAGAAAAAGGTTAGTCACAGAGGTGATGTGCATCCTCAGCATTGTCTAAAGGCTTTGCAACTCAGGCTGAGAAACCGTGAGGGTACAGATTTTTCTCAGTTGTTAACCTTTCCATAGTTCTTCAAGCTTTTACTACGTGCTTCTCTGCAACCAGCGAATTCACTGTCACCAGGCTGTTCAGTGACAGTCAGCAAGGTACAAGGGGCAGCTCAGCAGCTGAAAGGGGATGTGAGATCCCTTTTCCTTCTGTTACCGCCTTGCTACACAATTTCTTTGCACCATTCAGACAGCACTGATAGTCTGGGCAGCCAATGGGAAGTCCTGGCATTGCTCATCCTGGCTGAGACCCACGGGAGAAGTAATTAATTTTCTCCTTTTTTCTCATTTTCATTAAAAAAAAAATGTCTCCAGTAGCAATAACAGTTTGCAGATTGGTACCTGCCTTGCAGCCACACTGGGAGGCCCAGCTAGAGCTTGTGTTCAAACTGCTTTGAAAGCCTTGCATGAAAAATGCTGTACGGGAAAAGTAATATTTTTTCACTGCTCATATATTCAATGCAATATACCTCCTATTAATACACAGTTGACTGCACTTTATCTCTGTATTGTTGCACACTGCTATAACTGTTTATCTAGCTAGAAGTAAAGTGCAGAGCAATAATGTCATTTGCAGCCTGCCTCTAATTGCCAGGATTTATTTGCAAATCAGGGGAAGTTATAAATATAAGTGTTTACATCACCTTTTTATACATGGGGTATTTTTTTCATTTCTTCAGATAATTTTTGAAATTTTGTTCTTGTTGATTACCCAGAACCAAAACTGGTGGGCTCTATCCCCTGTGTTTGAGCTCTGTGCCATTGCTTGTGACATGGCAGCTTTACAAAATGAAGCCATGCACAATAATTTCTTTCTATCCTAATTTTTGTGAAGATCTGGGCATGACATTTGCAGTCTGGACATACCTCAAGTTCTCAATTCCAATGTACCTGCCCTTGAGATGCCTCACTATTTCAATCACATCTACACCCCACCACATTTGCGATGAGCTCATCAGAGATGCCCGCTTTGGTGTGAGACACTGAGTGCTCAGCATGTGCTCCTGCTCTGGCACACCTCATAAGGCAGAAGGACAGCCATGAGGACTTAGTCCACATGGTGAGTTGCATAAATGTGTTACACTGCACAGGACATGGGGATGTGCCGTGCCTTGGGCAGACATTGCCTTCTCAGGCTGTCTAGGTGCCAGCAAGTACATTTTGTAGGAGCCACATTGTTTAGGCAGGGTCTGGAGAGAAGGTGGCCTCCATTCACCCTCTACTCAGGTGCTGCCAGGTGACCACACAGAGCAGAGATGGCTCCTGGCTTGCTGTTACTGAACTCATCCCCATGTGACTGCTCACGGCCTTGGCCTTTGTTGGTTGTCTTGATATACAGGGAAAAAAATAAGAAGCGCTGAGAGCAGATCTCAGCTCTTGGCCAAAGGAGCCAAACAGGCTTGAGTTCCCACTTCCAGATCCAGACCTCAACACCCAGAAGGCTTGGATGGCTCAGATGCAAACATAGTTTAGATTTGAGACTCTCAAGGGCTTCTTGTTGGAGGTTAAGGGCTGGGGATCGGGTCATTCTCAGACCTGTTACTAGATGATAATCAGCATCTTGACACAATAGAGTGTGCTGTGAACAGGAATGTTTATTTTTTATATATGAATATAACATGAAAAAACCAGTAAAGCACAGAACACCTAGAAAGACTTATCTGTGAGAAATCTCTTGTTTCTATCTGTGCCTTTGGAAGCAGCCAGACACAGAAGAAGGATCTGACCGGCGGCGAGGGCAGGTAACAGATCCTGCTTGGTAACAGGATCTGCCACTGGGTCACTGAGGTTTCTGTAAGTGTGTGTATGTTTGTACTGGGGCTGGAATTTCAGCCTCATATGCAAATAAATAATTCATTATGGTCACTAATGTCTGAAACTTCAGGGCTGTTAATGGGTGTCTTTTCTGTTTGCAGTGTGCATGTACAGAGAGCCATCGCTGCATGAAATTGGAGAAAAACAAGGACGCTCAAGAAAAAGTTCAGGGACACCAACCATGAATGGAGGCAAAGTTGTTAACCAAGACTCGACATAGCTGACAAATACCCTCCCTTCTTCCAACTTCTCCCCTCCCACCCACCTACCCACCCCACCTGGTGAAACCACACTGAGACAACGACAACTGAGCAAGGCAGGACCTACCGTTAGTGGCTAGGAGTCTGAACTCCAGAATCTTTCTTTGTGTAGGACGAGGAAATCAAACCCCAGATCCTGCCTGTTGCAACGTTTTAAAAAACAAAAACAACAACAAAAAAAAAGTGAAGAAAAAAATGTTTTAAATCAGGACTCCATTAACATTTTCAAAAGCAAACTGTTTGCTCTGTGATCAAAGGGGGAAAAAAAAAATCTCATCTCTGCATAATAATAATAACAACAACTAATAAATATAATAATAATAATAATAAAGATGTTACCTTTAAAAATAAAACAAAGCTTTTGGAAAATTGAACTTAGCATATGATGTGCGAGAAATGTGGGAAACGCAGGCTGGGACTGTGCTTTCTGTCTTATACTTTCAACTCACGTTCACACCACTGTTTTTTCCATCCCTGCTTCTCTGGGGATGGATGGGATTTTTCACAAAGCAGGAAAGGTAGGGATGGATTATGACTGTGTTTGCTCTGCTATCAATAAAATATGGCCTGTCCGAATTAGGAGTCTGACAGTTATGGGCAACAAACTAGGTACTCTCTATTCAGCTCTTTCCATCTACATTCAAACACTGTATAGTTATTTGTTGCTAGTGTCACTGTGTGAGTATGTTTGACCCAAGTCTGGCATTTTATGCCCTTTTTTCATAATTATTTATATTTATCGGCTTGTTTTATTGTATTAGTTGCCATGGGAATTTCAGAAATGGGTTTTCAGGTCTCGCAGGATGAAGTGATCATATTTATTAGAGTTATAAGATAAAGAGAAGGAGGGATGGCTGCCTGCTTTAAAATACAAACTGGAGCAAGAAACGCTACTGAAATCCTTGCTGTTGGATGGAAACGATGAGGCACGTGCTATGTGGGGGAGGTGACAGGGATTTCAGCGATGGGAAGAGGGATGGGGAGGGAGTCAGTGGGGCATGCAGCAGAGGGGCAGCTACAGGGGACCGTGGGTGGTTGTGCATTCTCAGCGGTGCCAGGGTGAGGAGATGCTGCCGTTTCCTTCTAGCAGCCAGGATGTCTGTACATGTTAAGCTTCCACACACATCTCATTTTACACATGTTCAAAGCCAAGACTGCAAACCCCTCTAATCCAAAGCCTTACCACCACCAAGCCCACTATGGGATGAGAATCCTGAGATGCTGCAGCAACCTGGGTAGGCTGTGGGTCCTGTGAGCACTGGGGCTGCAGAGGCTGGAGAAGTACTTCAGAGGTAATGACTGTGCAGACAAGGAAAGGCAAGGAAGAGGGCAATGGGGTAAGGGATGCTCAGCATTGAGCCCATCTGCAGCAGCTGGGGCATTAGTGAAGATTTGCAAGTCTCTCCCTGGCTGGTGCTTTTGCTCCTTGTAGTTTGGGGGTCAGTGGTGAACCACACACCCTCGCTCCCATGGGCAGTACTGACACAGATGCCTTTTCTCTGCCCACACCTTACCTTCAGTCTCTGACCCCTTTCAGCACCCAGCGCTTGCAGGCAGGAGCAGCAAACAGTAGAGGTGATAAATTTGCTGTTACAAAAACAGGGACTGCCCTGGCTGAGGCATCTGGGAAATTTTTGCTGCTCAGGCCATGGTTATAGCACCTCTGAGAGGTGAAAAGCAAAATGAATAAGCAAACACCCAAGGGCCTGGAGAGGGATAAAGGGTCAGAATAGTTATGTGAGAAAACAGCCTAAACCCTTGCTGTTACAAGCCAGGCAGGAGTGTTTGTGTCATTCATAAAGTATGGGCAAACATAAAATACCAAATATCACCTTAATTTGTGCTGTTTGCTGAGAAGCGGTTGCTGGCCGGATGTCTCCAGCCCCATGGCACATGCCGGCGCTGATGTGGAGCTGGGCTTGGTAAGCAGCTCTTTACAGGCACAGAGCAAGCAGGGAAAGCTAAGGAGAGAGCCAAATTTCAAGGTTATGGACAACTCCCAGGATCAGCATGAAGGAATGAATTTCAAGCATGTCCTTCTGTGTGTCAAAAAGCTGAAACCTTGAGCCGCTTACCATTGTTCTGCTGCCTAATGCTGCACCTGCAGGCCGTGCCCCCCCCAACCCCCAGCCCCCTCTCATACAATCCATTGCTAACATTTCAGGCCCTCCTCACAAACAGAGGAGCTGCTTGCTTGCTAGTGAGCTACACAGTCAAAGAAATAGACCCTCAAGACCAACATGTTGTTGAGCTAGCAGGGCTCTGAACTAACCAAGCCACCAACACCCAGGCCATGGTTTGGGCACAGAGCCATTGCCATTCTCAGCTGCCCTCCTGGAGGGAAAGCCCAGCACCCAGCACAGACAAAAGCATCCATGGCACCTTGGTACCACAAGCCTCTTTCGCCCCAGCCATGGGCAACTTGCCAAGGTCACAGATGTCATCTAGAATAGATCCAGCATGAACAACCAAGTGACCATGTATGCAGGACACCCTTTGCCTAAGGACGGCCTCAGAAAGCTGTGGGCAACAGCAGATACAGTCCTGCCATGTGTTTAGTTTTCTATTATGTGTCTCACCACTTTCCACACTAGGCTTTTGCCTTGATAATTTTCTTTGGTTAAATCATTGCAAGAGTCCCTGGAAATGCAACATACAGGCCTAAATGCCAAAATAATTTGCTCCTTTGGTCCATTATGTTTGAGCTAATCACTTCCATGCAACACTCACTGAGCTATATATAATGAGAGCTAATTAATCCTGCTCATACCTAGGGGCTGCACTACCTCAGAGCAGGTCTTCTGCCATGTGCTCAAAGTGCTGGCCTTCCTTCCTGCCTGCTCAGCCCTGGCAAACCATGAGCCACATATGGTGGCACAAACCATAATAAAAAAAACCTTCCTACACACCTTCAGAAAACCATGCGCTTCTTCACCTCTAAGGATGCTGCAGAAATCAGCTCATGGTGTAATGCAGGGACTCCTGACCTCAGGACACCCAGAAAACCAGTGACAATGCACAGCCCAGTGCACCACCTGCACCAGCTCCTGACTGGGAGCTGCTCAGCTCCAGGTGCCCAAATACCCTCCAGGTGCCTGGGATAGCCCAGGGAGATCCACAGCTGGATCCAGGTACCACACAGGGCTTCACGCTTTTTTTTTTAACTCAAATGTCTTGCAAACTTTTTCCCAAGCCATAGCTCGAGGTACAGTGAGTTTTGTTGAATATCCATCTGCCACTTCCCAATCTGCAGATAAAAGGGGAGGCCACAGATATTTTTCTTTCTTTGAAATTCTTACAGTGTCTTCCTTGCTTCTCTCTGTTATTGCTCAGTGTCAAAGTCCTATTGAGTGACATTTCTTTCATTATCCATGCTTCCTATAACTATTTAGGGAGCTTTGTGACTCAGTTTAACATTATAGCAACTACTTTGTCTGGCCTACATGTGATAATAGCAGGAAAATGCCCTTCTTAGGTATGTTGGCATGGCATTGGGCAAATATCTAGAACAGAAAAGGGCCAAGAAAAGCAAAAGGTAAAAAAGAAGAATGTTTTCATCTCGCCTAGCCCATGGTAACTGTTAACTCTGCTAAGTCTGCAGCAAACTTCTGCCCTCTAAATAACAGATGCTGCTATGGAAGAACAGACATTAGAAGTCCAGCAGTAGAAAACACTTCACAGCACAGAAATATGGGTAAATTTAAAGCATTCATTATTGTTTCACCCTAGTTTGGTTTTTAATTGTGATGTCAGCACTGTTCTGGCAGTATATGCTATGCAACACAGCTCTTCCCATGTATACCTCAAGGGCAAAAGCTGATAACATGGCTCCAGTTTGGACCATCAGGAATTTACTAAGAAAAAAATGCAGAAAAACATACCAGCATGACAAGCACAGCATACGGTGCCAGCAAGTTATGCCACAAGTGTCAGCACTGGCATGCGACAAAGTGCTATAAAGTGGACACTCTAGAAAGCAATTTATGAAAGTTGTTTGTCAACAGCATTTTTGTTTGTTTGTTTGCTCTCAGCTAGGGTCTGGCTGATAGAGCCCCACACACTCGTTCAAGCTGTCACAGGCCTCACTTTACACCTTTACATCTTAAGCAGCACTGATGATTGTGCACCATGAGTGTTACTGCCCTAGAAAGACATCATTGCCACAATCTCTGAGCAAAGCTGAAGCAAGCCGTGGTGTAAGCTCCTCAGGCTGATTAGAGCTACCAGGAAACAAACTGTGCCATCCCTCATGGTGCAAAGCTGCAGCATATATATATATGGTAGAAATGAAAAAACCTGTCTTTCTGAGGACTACACTTTCTAAAAAAAAAAAAAAAGAATTATCATCAGTTACAGCAAACAAAACCAACTTTTACTGATGAGCATACACTAAAATACAATACTTTTAACATGGGAGGGGACATATTGGCCCGAAAATGTATCCAACACCAGACCTCTATTAACTGTGGCATAGCTTAGTCCTGGTCCTAGATGGCAGGGCTCAGTTTATATGTCACTTTGCATAAGGGGAAAACAAAAAAAAAAACCAAACAAAAAAACAACAACAACAAAAAAAAAGATAAAATAAAATAAAAAAGTGAGTGTCTTCATGATGAGATTCCTCTCCAAAAACTGGAACACAATCTTTAGTTACTGCTATGAGATCAGCTACTGCAAGCACATATTAGTAAAATCAAAAGAAACACCACTGCACTTCCTCAGTGAACCAGAGAGGTTTCCATGACATTCATGTCTTCCCTCTTCCACTGCCAATGCTTCAGCCTTCAGGGTGACCGAAAGCCGTTTCCATGGAGTAAAAGGGAGCAAGGCTTACATCCTCCTCACCAGCATGGAGTAAAACCTGGCTGCTCTGCTTTGACTGCTGAGCAGCAATCATGGCATCAACCAATTTCCCCATGTTCTTCTTGGACACCTTGATTAAGGACCAAAAAAAAAAAAAAAAAAATCCCATAGCCAGACTGATATGTTTTTAGCTTCACATTTAAGCATATCAACATCTCATTAACAGCTCAAACCTTTGTAGCCACGAAGTCAAAGCTAAGCAACTACCATTTCAGGACAGAGCATTTCTTTTCACAATACTTGTGTAACTAGCTTCTGCATGCACAAAAAGTTGGACATCTTCTCATCCTGCTTCTATCTTGGACTTCAGGCACCTTCCCTTTGGCAAAGGAGGCCTAGGGCAGCATGGCTCCAGGGCTCATTTCACCAATGCAAACACTATGGGTTATTGCTGTGGTACAAGGAGCTCATACAGGCTCCAGAGCATTCCCACATGAGGCAACTAGAGGATCAGTGCAGGCCTTTTATTGTCTTCTGGAAAGGACAGGAGCTCTGGTCAAACAGCGGCTTGGAACGGAAAAAGTTGCTTGTTTTATTGCTTGTTTTATTCAAGCAATGCTCTGGTGCAGGCATAGGGATAATTCATCTTTGGGAAATGCCATTAATATTTACTATGCAATACAAATGGATCTGGGCTCTCTGGAAATAAAAAAAAAAAAAGGCATTACCAATTATTAAAAAAAAAAAAAGTGGGTACGGGATCTGAGGAGAAGCAGAGGATAACCCTCCCAAGAGTCTGTTAAGAATGGGTTATATATTGTTCCATTTTCCATGCTCATTACAATCACTGCCCCAATAGTAGCTGCATGCTGTGCCTTTTTCTATTCTAGTACAGTTTTCCCCATGGGAACTAGATATCTCAGTTTAAATACTGAGTAGATCTGGTAGAAGAAGGCAATATGCTTCTGCTGTGCTAAACTTGCATGTAATCTGCACCTTAGGTAGCTGGTTGCTACCCTTCTTTCTCATTGTTTGATACAAAAAAAAAAATGAAGGGAGGGAGGAAAATATTGGTCAAACAGTCAAACTAAATGACATTGTGAAGGTGAAAGTCTGTCAGACTTAATATCTTTCAGAAATTAAAGCTTTGGTGCATTTTAATTCCTCAAGCTCTAAGAAAAATTGCAGGGAGAAAAGGAATCAGTGGCTCTATCTTAGCACCAGCCCCTAAACTAGGACTTTGGTGACATTTAAGTCTCTATATTCAGCTCCTGGCTTGGCTCCCACATGCAGTGGTGCTTTCCTTTTCTCAAGGGTCAGATTTTCCTTGGGAGCTGGTACTGAGCTGGTCCTCAGAACATCCCAGTCCATACACAGCAGAGTAGTTTCTGCTTGGGCAGCAGTGGGATCGCAAACCAGGTACCCTGCTCAGGCTTTCAGCTGATGGACCAGCCCAGAGGGGCACCTCACAGAGTCCTACCCACGGCACCACACACCTCCTCCACACGTGTCGGGAAAGACAAGAAACAAGGCTCAATATCCTGGACAATTCTTCTTCCAAGGACCCTGATTTGTGCAGAGCCCATAGAAAGAACCCCAAAATCTGAAACAGAGATGTCAGCCCTTCTGTTACACTGTTCCTAGTCTATGCCTGTGGTAACCAAAGTCTCCAACCAACAGGAACCAACCCTGCCACAGAGGTGTCATGAGGATCACAACACTTTGGCTTATGAAGTGGTCTGATCGTATGATAACAGGACCCCACAAAGGCAAAGAGCTTCCAACTCATCTGTGTCTTGGAGGAGTCACTTACACGCTGTGACTCTGACACTGCCTCTAATTAATTTTATTTTCCAACTTAGTGAACATAGTTCCACTCAATTCACTGTTAAACAAAGAGGCAAGTTAGCACATAGAGCACAAGCATTGCTTGACATTAACTCAATTTGAAGATCAAAAAGAGGTGTGTTTAACTTTGCATTATCTGCATTTTTAATTTCCACTATTTTCTACGCTTCCTGCTACCAGACAGAACAGAAAGCAGAACTAATAGGAAGCAATGCACTGGGAAAAGTTTGAAATCTGGTGTGGAAGCATCACAAATAGATGGATACTCTGGTGATTCCCACTCAGTCATACATCTACAAAAGTTTCTCTAAGCTTCAGATGGATTGTTTTTATATGAGTATGTGAACTTTCACAAGGTAATACTTAGGGCACTGCAAGGCTCGCCCTTCACCAGTGAGTTCAAGTGATTTTCCTAGCAAGGTCAATACTCTGCAATGTAGGACCTAAATCAGAATTCAAATTCTGCGGGCTCTGTGTGTAACCAAACCTTCCCAGGGAAAGCTCCCCACAGGGGCTCAGAGATCTACATTTGCCATGGAAGAGGCTCTAGTTGAAACTAATCATCTTCCAATTCCCCTTTCATATTTTTCCCTCTAAAACCAAACCCAATTTCTAAATCCTATGTTCACTTCTCTTTGCTTGAATCTCCAAATACAAAATCTGAAGTTTCAGAATTTTATTCCATCTATAGAATTGACTGGGCTTTTTATAAAGTGGTAGCATTTAAAACAAGGAAAAAAGTGAAATATCTGATTGCCAAGGAGCACGATAACCTAGCTCTAAAAATGCCCAAGCCTTGGAGTCGACATCCATGTAGAAATGTAACTTTTACTGTTGCAGCTTAAGCCCATCTATTATTTATTCAGTATAACCATTTTTGTGTTCAGAAACACGTTCCCTGGAAGAAGCTTCCGCAAACACATCAGCAGGTCGTGGCTTCAGAGAGACCGAATGGATGTACTCCTGAGAGTCCAAGCTGGGTACTTTAAACAAAAAGACAAGCTCATCAATTAAGTGAAATTTTTCCAAAGGCAGCATGAGCTTGTTCCAGCCTTTACCTTTTCTTTGTAAAACAGTTGCCTGCTCTTGCAGATCTGCAGGAGTAAGTTTTAAACCATGCTAGCTTGTACTAAAAAATTGGCAAAACAAACAAAAAGCCCCATTGGTTCCATATTGCCGCCCTCTTGGATTTTGCTTTGTTTTGGAAACTTTAAGGATTTGAGAATCAAACTCACCCTCAGGGCAACTCCAATGAAATCAATGTGCAACCCTGGGAATTAATCTGGCCCAAGCCTCATTTTCTCTTTAACTGCAGAAGCCAAGGTCATTTTCCCATCTGGATTTTGCAGATGCTTCTGCACATACTGATGAGTTATACCTTTTATCAAACCTTGACCATCATTTTCAGGGCTAAAAAATGATTGCACAGTGTCAGAGGATCACAGGAAATAGCAGGAAAACTCTTGGTGTTAAAATCCAGACCTTATATTTTCTATGTGCCACTTTTTCTGTGTTCCCCCAACCCATATATAATATTTGGACAGAATATCCACAGGGCAGTGCAGGTCTTTGTTCTCCTTTGTTTCCAAAACCTCTCCCTTAATGCTAGACAACAGCACTCATCTTCTATGTTAACTTAAGGGAAGCTCTTTTTTTCCCCACATCTTTAGGATTTATCTAACAGTGTGACCAGCATTTTTCTGCTGTTTGAAGGACTGAGAAGGACAAACTGTAAGCATAACTTTTTTTTTTTTTTTGGAGGAAGAGCGTGTCTGTCTGTCTATGCCTATAGCCTTGTTCCCCTCTTATTTCCTCTGTGACGTACCTTGTACCAGTACATGTGATGTCTGGGTGGATCTGACCCTGCAGGAACCTCTGATGACAACAGAGCATCTTGCAGTCAGCCTGCCTTAGACCTTGACTTGGTCAGCACCTTAAAAACTGCTTTGAGAAGTTGAGGGCAAAGACCTAGTGCAAACATGCAATTAGGGTAATTCCAAAATTTTAAAAAAGTAGATGGGTCAAAAATGCTGCAAAGATTGGCTACAGACACCCTCTCTGTCACAAGGTCTGTGTCAGACATGCTGGCCAAGGCTCTGCTTGATACATCCAGCAATACCTCACCCCATGATGGTGAAGAAGGCATGCTATTCAAACACGGCAGTGGCTATAAGTCAATATATTGGAGAGAAAGGGTCAGCAAAAGCAATTCCTGCCTGGAAGCAGACTGCACAAGGCTGTCCTGTGCAGTCCCTTACCCTAGGATTAGTATGAGCATGTCACCTCCTCAGTCTCTGACTGGGGTGCTAAAACACACAGACGCCAGCCACAAAGTCGTAACACTGGGAAATTTGCAGTTTGTGATATTTTAATATCTTGAGCAGAGGATTATTTGCTGTTTAGTGTACTTTAAAATGTTCTCCTTCTGCACAATTGATAGCTTTACTGCTCCTGGACAGAATAACAAACAGCTGTGCCATTAAAATGAAAGAAATCCTTCGGATCATCTCAGGGCAGCATCTTGGCAGCCTTGGAGCCACAATGACTTGTGGAAAGGGTGAGTGGTTGTGGGGCAGTTTTGCCAGCTGGTGCAGGCACTTGCAGCTGCTTAGAGTTCATGTAAAAAAGATGTCATCACAGATTACTGAGGGCAGAAAAGACAGTTGTAAGTCATGGAGTCTTATTTCTTATATAACAGAGACTTATGGCCAGAAGTCATAGACGAACTTGACCAGAGGTACCCACAGCTGGGCAATGGAAACGCTGCTGTAGGTCGCTGGAATTTCACACGCCAATGTTGTATTTACAGGATGCAGCAGAATGTTTATCCAGAGAAGGGAGACCAGGTGATCAGATTCTATACGTGTTTACGTCTTGATTGTTTATTCAATAAGGATCACATCAAAAACCCACTGGAGGCAGTGAGAGACTCCTGTTGACTTTGCAGCAGTCTGAATCAGACCTGAAGCGTTCAGAGTTTTAATTTGCACAACTGGAATTTGGTACCAACGCTTCCAAATGTCTGTATCAAATCATGAGCTCCCTTTGGAATAACATGTTCATCGCACATCTATACCTACCTGGGGGTAACCTCTTATAACCTGTCCTGCCTGGACTGACACTTCCTCAGAAGAGCTATGAACCAGGATCACTTACTAACCTCCTTCCATGTAAAAATGATTTCTTGGCCCAAGTGAAGGAAAGCATGGCTGGCGAGGCTGGCAGAAAAGATGGAGCTGCAACTCAAGAGATATAGAAAGAGCTCCAGATGGCTTTGTGTGAAGTTTCAGCTAACATTATCTGATCCCGTTCTTCTGTTTCCCCTTCAAGACAGGACACCACAGGCACTCCTTCCTCCCCTTCTCTCATATCCCCATTCCCCTCTAGCAACACCTGAATGCTGTCTTCTGCCACAGCTGCTGGGGTCCCTGAAGTGCACAGCGGAGTGGAGAAACAGCTCGTACTGGTGAACTCTGGGGTAAAACCTGTCTGGGTCCAGCTTCAAACAAGTCAAGTAAAGATGTGAGCCCTGTAGCCAGTAACCCTTGCTCTGTGAAAAGGGACCAAAGGGAATGATCTGTCAAGGTTTGGGCACATTAGATGTGGAGCCAGAACTGGTTATATTGTCTGTTGACCACTTGATAATGAAAGTTATTTGCCCAGTCTATATAAGTTTGAAAATCTAGGTAATATTTTCTGGCGCAACAGTATTCTTTCAATGAGAAGAAATAGAGTCTCCAATTTGTATTCCTCTGACTTGAAATCATTCATTTTAAATGACTGTTTGTTCTGCTAATTTAGAATCCGTGCAGGCATGGAAACAATTTATTTTTGTTTGTGAAAGGAGCTGAGCTTGAGTTTGTTAAGCGCATATATATTTTGTTGCTTTGGGATGCAATGCAACTCCCTGGTAGAATAAGATTTCTTAGGTGGCAGGAGCTCCATAGTGAGCTCCATGATGACATCATGAGTGAGGGACCTGTCCTTTGCCTTCCCCGAGCTTTGGAGCAGACCAGTGATAGCTGGGTTGGTGTGGCTCACCTTCAAGGAACAGCTCCACACACCCTTTGTGGAAGGTGTGAGGGTGGGATTTGGCCCTATAATGCACCCACAGCACTGGGAGGTACCTGGTGAGGTGACAGGGTGTGACCAAAAGCATACGGCTGTGGTCCCCTGACTGACACAGCGTGCGGAGCAGCATGGTATTGCGTGCCCTAAATGCATTGGCCAGATGCAGTGGCCCAGGAGTGGAGATTGCTTTGTCCTCTCCCTCCTTGCAGTCACACAGCATGAGAGCCCTAGTAGCTGCTGAGACATCACATTTTGCACTCACTCCTCCTCAAACTGAAGCATCAGTTGGTGTCCAGGAAGAGGCTTCTTGCTGCAGGCTCTTCCCCGCAGGCTCAACGCTGTGATGGAGCCAAAGGCTCTTTGCAGCATTTCTTCCACCTTCCTGATTAACCTAAGAAAGGTAGATTGAACATCAGATCTGTTGCATCTCGCTTTGTCTCCTCTCAAGTGTTTTTGTCTAACAGTCTCTTAATGTACCAAACCTTTTTCAGACGGCCAAAGTGACTTTCACACCCATCCCTACATGGTGTAACCCAGACTGTACACAGGAGCACAGCCCAACTTGGACCTTCTGGCTGAACTCCTCTTCTTAAATGAGGACTACTTGTCTCCAAATCCCAGTGTGAGCTCTCCTCTGCTGCAATGGAGAAATCCTCGTGCTTCTCATAGTCTCATAGGAAACTTAATGTCTTGCTGCTGGAAACTTGGGAACGCTTTCAAAAAGCCTACTCATGCAGATGCTGATAAACCAGGATTTTGACATCTCTAACAATGCTGCTATCCCAGTAAATAAATTATCAGCATTCACTTATAATTACTTTTGTTATACTTGTGCCTCCCTCACAGCGAATTTCCCAAGACAGAGAGTTCTGGTGTCTGTTAACTCTATTTTCCCTAATGTCTAAGCAAAACCTATTTTTTTTTTAAATGTTCCTTATTATTTGAAGCAGAAAAGTAATTGGTATTGAACAAAAGCTGGATAATATTGTCTTCCGTGATATGCTGAGCAATGACTTGGACTACAGCAACGTTACATGAAGCGAGGATTTGTTTAAGTAGCTTTCATTCCGGTTTGCCACTAAACCTCAATAATAGTACGTTAAATACATGTATTTCAGCACCCCAGCACAGACATTTTGTTCTGTAACTCAAAATGTTTTATCTTACTGCTGTGAGGATTCTTGCCAGTTGGCAGCTTTGCATGTGTGCTAAATTGCTAAATTTTTAGCATTTACCCATGTATCTAGTTTGACACAGGACGCTTGCACAAGGCAGAGGGATTTGGGCCTGGGAATATGGGTAGTGCACTTTCAGTGTTGTAGACACTTAAATTGGCACTCTGTAGTCAGATAGCATGGCAATGGGCCCCTTGCAATTAAACTGATAAACAACAAAATATGTTTAGAAGCTGGATGAATTGAAACCATAGCCACCTAACAGCAGAATGATTTGCAAGAGAGATTGCACTGTCAGGGAGAGTCATAAGCGAAACCTGCCTGATTTACTGCAGACAGCTCATCCTCTTTGAAACCCAACAGTGATCTCATGCCATATCTTTGCATGAGCCACCCATGGGTCTGAAGTCGGGTTTGGTCCAAAACCAGCAAAGAGTTTGTCTCCATGTCTTGGATTCAGCTAAACTGGTGTGGCAATCAGCTGCTGCCAAACTAGGGCTGGGGCTGTCCCTCACGCTCATGCTGCCTCTCTTATCCATAGTGTCAAACCATGACCTCAGCACCTGTTATCCTCATTGCAGACAGAACAGTCAGATCAGGAGACTGTGGAAGATTTCTAACCACCATCAGCTTAACAAGACAACCGCAGTCCTAGGCTGGCTTTTGCTCTGTACCAGAGACTTTCCTTTCTCTGTTGACTGGTATCAGAAATGAAAATTAACAACAACGCATGAACAGAAGCACATTAAAGCTATGCAGCTACTCTGAACACACAGAGACAGGGTAATCTCACCACAGATGGCCACTCTGAGTATTTCTAGCATTGTTGCTAACAAACTGTACCAGAAACAGCTAGGACCCCAGCAGATCTCTAGATTCCCCAGCCATGGGGGGTAGTCTGCAGAGAGAAATGCATGACGGCAGCCGGCTGACAGCCTGTCCAGTCTTCGTGACAGCAAATAAACTGCCTAGACTTCATAGCAGCGTTGTGCCAAGCTGCCAGCTGTGCTCAGCTCTGTCCTGGGTGCAGCAGGTACGCTGTTCCAACCGTGCCCATCCTGACAGGTGTCAGAGCAGGGAGCAAATCTGGTTCAGAGAGAGGCCCCGAGTATCCAACACAGGCAGCACAGACTCAGCTGTCTTCCCAGAGAGGAAAATTGGCTTTTACAGTCCCTTGCAAAAATAAATAAATAAATGCATTGCTTTATTCAAAAGTGAGAGTGGCTTGTGGCCAAAATGTCACATTTTGCAGTATTTCAGAGAGGTCTAGTCTTTGTTCTGGCCTGCAACTCCAGCCCAGTTGGCACAAGCCCCATGGGTGTCAGGGAAGCTATGATTTCATTCTCCAACCTACACTGCCGAAATCACTGGCTTTATAAAAGGTGAACAGCTTCTAAGAAATGGGCTAGAGGCAGACCTGGACTTCCTTATCACTGTTTCCCAGGGCTTAGTGCTAGTGGCAGGTGATTAGCTAGCTGTGAAAAGAATCCACAGTAACAGCAGAGTCCCAAGGGCTGCTTGAGGGAAAAGCTCCAACCCATCTCCCCACATAGCCCTGTTTGGGGTGCACAATAACATCACAATAAGATTGCTCATAAGAAGCTTTATAGGGAAAGAGTTGAACTACACCTCTTCTGCTGGGGTTTTCACCTTTTTAATAATCGCAGGTTGTGAGTTTCAAAGGATTATTTATCCTCCATGCAAAACAGTCTCACCGTTTCTTCTGGTAAATAACAGCATATTCATGACATCAAATTGAAATAGCAGTTCTCCCATTGTTTCAACATCAGAGCTGTGCAAGGGAAAAAAAACTGTTGCTAACTAATCTGTTGTTCTGAATCTTCACAACCACCAAAGGCTTGAATGCTGGAATGAATACCCCTGGCTCTGAGAATCTGCTTCCACCAGCAGCACCAGGTATGCCTGCCCTCACCCTCCACTCCCCACCCACCCCTGGGAGTGACTGGGTCTGGTGCCCGCTCTGTTGGCTTCAAACCAAGGTAAGCTGGGCTTCATTCCCAGATCTCCCACTGCTTCCCGATGCTGTGTAGCTCAGCTCCCTTCTCTGAGCCTCAGTCTCCCCATCTGTAACAAAAGAGTGAGCCTTTGGTCTCTCTTGGAAAGCTCCTGGTAAGCAATGCAAGAGTAGAGAGAGGGAAGGACTGGGATTATCCAAACTGCTGCTCCATATTCAATGGCCTGGGCTCAAGATGGTGAGAATTGTATTCCAGCTACCCTCCAGCTCTGGTTTAGGAAGCAAACACCCTCGTTGCTGAGGATGCATAAATCTAAATCTCCTTCCTTCTGCACTTTTGCCTTTTTCTATGGTGCCTGCGAAAATTACAATTTTGTCATTTGAAAACAAAAGTGCTTAGCTGGCAAGAAAGACTCCATAAAGAAGGAATGGAAGCTGTCACATCTGTACTGTCTGAACACCATCTGTCTCCCAAGTTTACTCTGAAAGAAAGCAAATCCCATCCAGTTCTCCTGCTATATATCAGTAAAATGCTTAGCAGTGGCACTTGGAAAAGAAATGAACACATTTCAATTAGACAATGGCATCATAAAACACCAACTCAGTAAATGAAAACCTGGAGGTTAGCATTTGTAGAGATTAAGCAGTCTGTTAAGTAAAGTTTACCATGGCATTTTAGGGTTTTTGTAATACATAGTTACATACATGTAGCATCCAAAATCAGCTCCTTAGCCTACTTTTCAGAATTATTTTTGCTTTAAGCATATGTAATTGCCTCTCAAGAGTTACTTGAGATTCAGACACTGGTTTGGAGTTGTAGAAACCTGCAGAAATAGGTGTATCACTTTTGGTAGAGAAAGGAAGGACAGCAGAGTGACGGACAGGGAAAGCAGGATCACAGACGGTTTGTGTTGGAAGAGACATTTAAAGACCAAAAAGGCAAATCTTGTCTTTGCTTAAGGGGCTGGTGACAAATGCTGGAAACAGAAGGTAACTGCTGCAAGCAGGCTAGTTACCATTCAGAAAAACCTAATTGCCGGGTGAGATGAAACTGAATGTTCGGAGCCCTGAAGTATATGCATCACCACTAATTTCCAAGACTCTGCAACCACTGTGGTTGTGAGGTTACAACTTAACTGTTTTCCCCTTTGTAAATTTCAAAATAGCCTCACAGATATTTAGTCCTGGAAGGATGGAGCAACAGCTGTATACACTGCAAGCCTAAGCTAAGAGGAGAATCCACTGTTTCTTGCCTTGCATCCACAGCAGAGCAAACCTGGGCAGGCTTCAACTTCTTCCAAACTCAGATAAATGGTTTTGATTAAGATAAAGCAGTACAAATACTTAAGAAAGGCTGCTCCTGCAGAGTGCTCCTGGGGTAGCAGGTCTCTGTGTGCACAGGCAGGTCTCACAGTGTTTTTCAGAGCAGCGTCCTTTGTCAGCTTCAATAAATGGCTGCTTAGAGCTACCATCACTGTGAGCCTCCGTTGACTTTATGAGCAAGACTTGGTACAGAACTTCTTCAAAGCACCTCGTGCACACACCTTCAGCGTGAAAGCCACCAGTACATTCACATTGCAGTGAACTGGGACTCACAAACAGCCAAAAACATTGGTCCCATCTTATACACGGTGAAACGAGTCTCAGACAAACACAGTCTGTGACAATGCACCTTCCACCACGCTCCAGTACACTGTACCAGATCCACCTGGTGCCAGTACTCACTTTTCCCCCCTGCTTCAGCATCGTTTTTCCCCGCCTCATGAGCTGAGAGATTATCTCAATTATTCCAGCTGTTGGGCTACACCACACTGAACATAATCGAAGCTAACAAAGCACGCTTTGCTGGCTCCGTTGTCATATGGCACTGAATGCTGAAGATCCTAAACGAACAGTGCTTAAGCTGATGTCATACTCGAGGGAGTTCAGCAGGTGGGGGGAAGAAAAAAGCAATAAAGCTGCGGATTTTACACAGCTGGGCTTTTTATTATCATTAGGAAACTTCAGAAGCTGTGATTCTGGGGGTTATCAATCTTGACATCTTTTTGAAATGCAGTCTTCTTAGACAAATATCCCCAAGAATACTTCAGATTATGAATGCAGATTTACCTGGGACTGTGCTCATCAAGGCCCTGCATAGTCCTGCAAATTCATTCATTTATGCTGATACAGACAAGATGCAGCCTTCCACTTTAAACACCATGATTAGCACAGCAACATCGTCAAGGCATCCATCTGAAACAAAATGAAAAGAAAAAGAAAGAAAAGACTGATGCAGAGCCCACATTATACATATTCCAGCTCATTTCCCTAAGCAGAGAACTTCAGACTCACCAGCACCAGGGTGGATAATAAGTAAGGGTAACAGCCTTAGGCAAAACAAAGTCCATCTGCTCACCTGCCTCCACTCAAGCTTGCAGCAGTCAATGCACAAAGGTGTTCAGAGTGGGAAGGGGGAATGGAAATAATTTGCCAAACTGTTGGTAGATAGAAGACTGACACTGGATCCTAAACAAGTGACCAAATGGTGAGAAGAAGCATTGGTTTAGCAGGAGCAGCAGCTGAAGCTGTTCTCTGTGCTAGGACTTGCCCTGGTCCTGCTTATCTAACTGTGTGTAACCCTGAAAGCCTCTGCCAGTGCATTACAGGTGTGTGGTCCCAATCCACTTCTACTTTTTTGGCACCTAAACCTTGTTGTAAAAAACTAAGAATACACCACATGCCCATGAAATGGCACTCCCCTCCCACGGTTGTTTTTTTCAGGTGCTATTGGGGTCCACATCACATCAGCCGAGAGCAGCTAAGTGAGACACTCTAAAAGCCTGGCACTCTGGGCACGCTAAGGTCCTCTCCAAGGAGCAAGAGAGAAACAATTTCCAAAACACAAATGATCAAAATTCTTCACAGCATGGCCATGTTTTTACAGACTCTTCTCTGTTATCATCCTCTAGTACTGCACCCAGGGATGTACAATCCAGGGGCATTGACAGCTTGATGGTAAGCATGGAATAATCTCCCTAAATCTAGGCTCACATTGCCCAGAATGAAAGAAAGGACCCGCTGTATGTTGTGGAACTATGGCACACAACTGAAGAGGCCAATCTCCATGTTATACAGAGCAGAATTAAACATATATGGAGCAAGTTTTATGGAAAATTCATACACCCCTCTGTAAGACATCATACAAAGGTGATGCCCACATGCAGACACAGAGCTCTCTAACACCCAGTACCTGAAGTGTTAATCCAGCACAGCAGAAACGAGGCAATCTCTGAAATGGGGACAGTGCTCCAAGAACAGATCGATCCAGGGTTGCCCTTCAGTTCCCAGTTGCTGACAGACAGAAAATTGATCACAGCGTGGTTTGAATTTCTCTCCTGACAATTCAGGCAGGAGAGGGCCAGGAGCTCTGTAAACGCGTAATCCGTGCCTGGCACTCACTCACTACGTCCTGAGCAACAATCAAATCTTTGGAGCAAGCTGTTTCTCCTCCAGCCAGTTAACATTTGTATCCAGCTGAACTCCTGAGGTGATAAGTACAGCAGACCTCCTCCTCTGAGGCAGATAAATAAAACATACTGTAAAGAAAAGTACAGGGTTTTGGTACCTCTCTCCTAAAGACGCTGTTAGCAGCTGAGTGCTGCCGTCCCCATGAATACAAGGAAGGAGAGGGGTATTTTCTCCAAGGAGCCTTTGCTCTCTCTCTCTACCTTCCTCACGAATAAAGGATCTTTTATTTTTTGTTCCTCCTTTCCCCTGGCTTGGTGTGCAGGGAGCCATGCCCTGACACAGGCCACAGTAGCATCTTTGTTAATTCTCAAAGTGCCACCTACAGTTTGTGTGAGTGTATGTGTGAGTGCAAACGTTCATAGGCAGAGATGGAGACAGCTATAAATGGAGAGAGAGAGAGATATGAGTACTGAGACATGACCAAACCAGTCCAGAGCTCACACATGGGAGGACAGAAATCAGCCTGGAAATGCTTCTGCTCTTCTGGGGAGCCGGTCCTCTGCCTACAGGGCAAAGCAGGCATTGAGCACACAAACTCTGCAGGAGCACAAGCCTTGCAGGGCATGAAATAGGGTCACTCTGCACCTCGTATACTTTGTGAGTAGTCCTCAGTTCCTAGCTCAGAAGTGCCACAATCACAAAAAAAAAAGGCACCTGATCTAGTCAGGGAGTTCCCTGCTTCTTGCAGGGGGGTTGGACTAGATGACCTTTGAAAGTCCCTTCCAACTCTAATCATTCTATGATTCTATGATTCTATTTTCCTCCATGATCAAATACACCAGTGGGTCTGGCAGTACCAGCTCCCCAGAGGTGCCATAAAAATGATGGTAAGTGCTAGAGTGGAGCAGTGCAGCAGTTTCAATAGTTGTAGTGATTTAGGAATCACCACCACCACCTCCATTCCACCCCCGAGCAAAAGGACCCTGCACAGTGGAGAAGCTTTTTTTAGATGGGAAGGCAAACAAGGCAAAGGAAATGAATGCAACAGCTGAGAGGCTCTGAGAGGCTTAGGATTTAATCAGAGCTGGGTTTCTACTGCTTGCCTGCTTTCTTCACTTATTTTAAAGGGAAAACGTCCATGTCTATAGAAAATATAGAAGGTTTAAAAAAAAAAAAAAAAAAAAAAAAAAAAAAAAAAAAAAAAAGATATCAGGAACAGAAAAATACAGCTATTTTGCAAAGAAATCCAGGCAGGGCTTCCTTGAACACAGGTTTTCATTCACCCAACACTTTTATTTGAAAGAATCTGACCACAAGCACAACGCCACCTGACTGTGATGGCTCAAGACCCAGAGTCCCTGAAATGGTAGCAAGTTTTCTCTTTGGCTATGACTCAACGTAGATCTCACCCTAGGCAGCTGGCAAGGAACATACCCCGTGGAATGAATATTAGCTGTGCCATCTGATCAAGGATCACAGCACTGCTTCCTCCAGGTTGACATGTACCCGATCAGCAAAATCCAACGCCTAATATTTGACAGACCCTCCACCCAGAATACGCCCACCAAATTTCCACTACACAGAATCAGTAACTGCTGCTTACTCTACAGGAACGTGCTTTATTTTGCAATACCAGTTATACATTATTTGAATAGAATGTAAAGGAATATGTGATTACAGGTTAATACAGTGATGTCATAGACTAAATCAAAGTCATCACCACAGTCCATTGCGTTTTCATGACTCTTGGACAACTGTTCTCCTAGCCAAAACCTTTATAGCAGAGAGTAGTAACACACAATTCAACAATTCATCTACTTACTTGCACAACAAGAACAAAAAAACAATTAACTTTCTAATGTGTATGCAAACCCAGGATTACTTTTGCCCATTACTATCATGGGACTGAGTAATCTACACTAACAGGAGGACAGAAAGTCACATCTGATAGAATCTGTTAGACGTCTCGTTTGCAAAAAGAACTCGAGAAAATTTAACTTGTATGGTACCTATATGCTCATATGCAGAGAGTATTAAGTTACCACATGCTTTTTAGCGTGTGGAAAGTACATGTTTAAAGCTCCCAGACTGCATCACTCAAACCCTGCTCAATAGCCATTCCACCTTTACTTGGTTTTATTTCCCCTT
Source organism: Tetrax tetrax (assembly GCA_009806455.1). Lineage (NCBI taxonomy): Eukaryota > Metazoa > Chordata > Aves > Otidiformes > Otididae > Tetrax > Tetrax tetrax. Next base: position 178,956 of record WHYT01017635.1, read on the forward strand.
GAGAATTTTGTCATGCAAGTGGGGAGAATTTTGTTCTGATTTTGACCCACGGTTTGTGCCTTACCAGTACTACTCCTTGCACTTAAATGTGCTAAGGTTGTAAGTCACCATCTTTTAATCATCTTTACTTTTCCATTAAAGGAGAGCACACTGTATTTGGCCTATTAAGCAGAATTTATTTTTCAAGAAATCAAACAGAGTTTCAAACTGCAAAACAGCGAGGGAAGCAGAGCTCCAAAATGGAAGAATTTTCTATGATCCTCCAACAGCTGTTAGGGGTCCCCCTCAATATGTGCAGAAAAATAGTATTAATTGGGCTACACCAAGTTAGTGCACTCATTCTCATTATATAGATCTTAAAAGTTTTCACTACAAAAAACACCACAGGTTGTTAGTTATTACAGTAAGACAGTTACTGCCCTAGTTAACAGCACATAACTAGGTCTTCTACAGTTTATGTACTCTTTCAACATGCAGGTGGTAAGGTATAGACATGTCCACGGAACCCCAACTCTTTATTTCTTCATTTCTGCTCAGATTCCTTATCTCAGTCTTGAAGATATAGAATACTTTGAGCATAGTAACAAATGCTCTTAGGTTTGTGTAGTCACACTGATACTGAATAAATAAGTTAATAATAATGAATTCTCTGCTTCATAAGAACTGAAACATGAAACTCCTATTGTGACACTGACCTCTGAAAATAATTCAAAGATTACAATTCTGCATGTTTTGAAGTGTCCATGCAGCAGCAACGGCTGTCAGTTAAGAAATTAAAACTCAGGCAACTGTATTCCAATGCAGAGAAGCCCTTACCACTGCTAAGCAGACACTCTTACTCTGAAGCATCATTCTCAGATGCTTCACTGGTAAATCTCAGTCCTAGAGGTTTTTTGTTTCTTATCTGATGAAATTCAGCAGGTGGCCTCAAAGGAAGGAAATACAGAATAATTCAAGAAAATTCAGTGATATGGGCAAACTGTTAGGTAAGAGGCATCAAAATGTTGGAGGTTCAGTGATCCTGCAATACTGGAAGAAGAGCCACAACTGGCCTTACAGCAACTCTAGCAGGTTTCCAACTAAATCAGGAATTGGCCTTCCTTGACACACTGATCAGCATGCTCGAGTTTATTCATAAGTGCGCTGACCTCTTATTTCGGTTGGGCTTTGGGTTTTGTTTGGGGTTGGGTTTTTTTTTCTTTCTTTTTTTTTTTTTTTTT
>WHYT01017635.1:190348-233616 GCA_009806455.1 Tetrax tetrax
AAAAAATATAAAAGGTTTAAAAAAAAAAAAAAAACAAAAAAAAACCAACCAACCCTATTCCCTGCTCCCTTTGTAGGACTGAAATAGAAGAACAAAGGTGAGGCTTTTTTAAAATCGTTTTCTTGCAGAGGTGTTTCAAAAGAAATAAAAGAGGACTTCACTGGTTGTATGCTGTCCTATAACAGCGAGGTTAGCTGGGGTGCTCACAAAAGCCATCCCCACATCCATAGGAAAAACAATGGCCAAACACTCTCAGGCAGAGGCTTTCCTTGGAGATTTGCCTCGTGCACCTATGTATTTCCACAGCTCTGTTGCAATGGCTTTGTCTTTTTCTTGGGGTTTCATCCAACCCATAGAAAGCTGTGGTGAACTGACTCCATCAGGAGATTACACTGACCAGATTTCATTCAGTGTATGTGCAGACCTCAGAGAAGTCCCCCACATTTGCTGAAGAGCCTGATCTCAGCAGGAAGTCCACCCTTAGGCTCTAGCAGATATTTGCAGGAGAAGACCCCGGAGAGGCTTGAGTGCTCTGCTCTGGAGCTACTCATCCTTTCTGCTCCATGCCCCAACCAACCAACCCCAGAGAACCCAACGATACACCCTGTTTGGACAGGGACACACTTAAAAATGGTTATTTACAATGACTTCTCTTAGACTAACTGGAAAACAGGAGCACAGAATGGTTTTTAAATGCACCCTATGGCTAAGAGCCTGAAAGCAGCTGGCCTCTGGCCAGGCTGGGAAAATGAACAATGATATTTTGGGCCAGAGGCAGGGGTGAGCCCAGTTGCTTCTTGATATTATTTGACTTTTTAAAATATACATAAATGGAGAGATTAACTAACTGGATATCTCTCAGTTCAAGTCTTAGCTTTGGCTCATAATATAGTAGATATACAAACAGCACATTCCTAACACCCCCTTTTCAGTCATCAGTCATTCCTCTCAACTGTCAGTGTCTTTCTTTTTTTTTTTTTAAATGCTTCTTTGCTGTAAGTTTAAGCCTTTTGTGGGAAAGAGAAGATGGAAGAAACTTCTATTCCTTTCTGCTCATGAGAAACACTTCCATTCTGGATGTTAACTGATTTCTTGGCTTCGGAAGAAGTAAATAAAATGTTAAAAAGTCAAAATCAAAGATGAATATTGAAGTTGTCCTGACTCTGTTTCTTTTCCAAATCTGCCATCAACTATTTGATATTTTCACTTCTGTTTCAAAACACCAAGCAAGAAAATAATTTACAAACTCTTAAAAACTCCCACAGAAATGGGAAAAACATTCCTACGTAACCATCTGGACAACTACCGTGTCTGCTCCAGTTTGTGATTGTTGAGGGTCAGAGTCCAGCCTCCTCTCCGGTGAGGGAAGGCAAACAGCTCCATCCCACAGGTGATGGGACCACACTGACTCGTCCAGTTCCCACAAGGCAGGTGGCTGTGGTGCCATGTGACTTGTCTTGCACCATCCTACGCCAACAAAGGACACAACATTACTGAAGGTTGACCTAACACCACCAGGAATGGCACAGAAAGACTCCTTCAGGGTGAGCCTGGCAGGATTTGGGGTTAGGTGAGAATTTAAATTGCTGCTTCTGGGATAAGCTCTCAGCACTTTTGAACAATACAAGAATAGCTAAAGAGGCCTTTGATTATTATTTTTAACCTGCAGGGAGTCACTTATCTGGCAGATCTTTGCCATGCACACTACTCTCCTTATCTTTTTCTGCTAGAGGGAGACAGTTGATGGAGGTGAAGAGAAGGAAATAGAAAACGCCAAAGGAAAATTTGACTAGCCTACTCCTGCTTTTTGAAAACTCAAAATACATGCACGTATGAGTGAGCTGACTAGATAGGAGCTTAAATCTCAGATGTAGGTAGAGTCACCCAGCGATATCCTTATTTGTATCCTTCCTTCTTCCCTCCATCTAGTTCTCTTAATTTGCAGCCTTCCAGCCACTCATCGGGTCGATAAGAGCCCCAGAGAAAAGGGGGAGCCCTTGGTCAGGGAATTGGCTGGGGATGGTCCCGCAGATTCACAGCCACACACTGATGGAAACTGCTGACATCAGGTTTCGGAAGCTAAACCAGCCTGTCCTAGGAGGTGCCACAGATGAAGACAACCATGTGTAGCTGAAGGTCCCTGTATTTAACCACAACAAATGCATGGGGAGAACTCGCTCAGTCCACTTGTTGCTGCAGGGCTGAAAGGCAGAAAGACAGAAAAACTATCTTGTGGCAAGCCTAGCTGCCCCTATATTGCAGGGGAAAACATGGCTTTGGCAGTCACACTGCAATCCTGAACCCTTCTGCTGAAGTCTGTGCCTTATTTCAACCAGGTCTGTTGGAGCAGTAGAGGACAGGAGGGCAAGGGAGTTCCTATAGATTTTCTGAAAACAGGTATCTGGGTACAAGAGACAACAAAAGCCCTTCAAACAGGGGACAGACTATAGAGGTGTCAGAAATGGGAGACAGAGTGCCACACGAAGCTCCAACAAGACAAAAAGCCAGAGTCAGACCTTTTTTCCTTAGAGATCACAGTCAGCCAGACATGGGAAATGAGCCCGTAGGAAGCTAGACTTCATTAATTCCAGCTCTCACTCAGAGATTCCTGACCTGTTACACTTTACAATAGGATTGAGACATCCCAGCAAAAGAGCAAGTTCAGTGGATAAGAAAGCAGGCTGGAGCTCAAGAACAAGATATGGGACTACCACAACAGCTCGAACAAAAGCAAAGTACAAGTCCAGTGAGTCCAATGTCCTGGATCCAAACCCCAGTGTGGCCATGGAGCTGGTGTGTGGTCTTGTACAAACCCTCCTCCTCCAGTCTGCCAGTTTGGCTTGTTAGCACTTAATTGACAGGGATGCAGTTTGCTACCTGTTCTCACGGTGCCTTGCACAAGAGATTCCTCAAAAAGCTGCTGCAGTGGAAATAAAACAACAGAGGAGAGAGGGGGACAAGTTGGTGGTTGAAGTGGCAGTTTGCATTAGAGGCAGCAGTCTCCATTCACTGCCTGCTCAGCACTGCTGGGCTATCTAAGCTGGCTTCCTTTAGCAGAGATTAGCCTCAATCTGCCCCACTTGCGGAAATGGCTCTCTGTGTGCACATGTCCAAGCAGCTAGCAAGATTGGGAACTTCTCCCCTAAGTCATAAGACACTCATTGAACACAGCCTGGGGAACTGTGCAGATAAACAATACATGAAAATGTACATGAGGAGGAGTGTGCAAGACTGGATACACGGTGGGAGAAGAAAGGAGAACATGAAAAACCAGACATCTAACAAAGAAGGAGGAAAAATGATCAGGCAAAGCAGTGAGATGAGAGAGTTGTTATTAGAGCCAAGAAGCAAAAAGAGGCAAATTAAATACTAGTTCAAACCAGAGTAAAAATAGCACATGAGGAAAAGGAAAAAGAAAATACCTGCAAAAGAACACAATTGATGTCTTTCAGGAGGTGTTATCATGCTCACACATCTGCTCTGCCAGCTCTGCAGGGGAGCACGCCCTGAATTTAACTGCAGGGCAGCGGGGTCCCAGGGGACAATCCTGGCTGTAGCCCACTTTGCGGAGCTCCAACCCTCTCCTGGTGGAACACGTGAGGTAACAAACGTGGAGACTGCTGCTGGGTTACTGCACTTAGTTATTGCATCAATATTGAACAGTCACTGCAAAAACCCCTAGCTCTTCGGCTGCTTTTTGAGAAGCCTGCATCTCCCCTCATCCACAGAAGATGGAGTTTGGGCCACTGGAAACAAATCCAGCTAAAAGCAAAAGTTAAATCCAGATACACAATTAATTGGTGCAGAATTTTTCACATAGCAGTGTCAAGGAGGAGCAACTTTCTTAAGATATCTCAGAAAGTTAAGACAGACTCAAAGTCCATGTATTTATATTTGATTTCCATCCTGGTCACAAAATTAAAACTAGGAATGAGACCAAGATCAAAACTTAATCTTGGGACATGACCTCACAGCTCTGCCCCATGTCTAGCTGGATGTATAACAACAAGATGCATTAATCCCTGGGGACAGCAAAGAAAAATGAAAGCAAAGCAAAGTAGGAATTTATGTGTAACTAAGAACCATACGACACAGGGTGCAAAGCAATGATAATGCATCACTGCAAAAATCACAGCTGAGCAGACGCATACTGAGTTTGTCTCCCTAGTCCCTTCCCAAAGACACACGCTGAAATCAGCCAGGCTGCTAAAGACAGACAGAGGTGATGGTTGTTGGTGCTGTCCAAAATGTACAGGCATTCTCCGATGAGGATGTGCCCTAAGAGAAGAGGTGTTGTCATCCAGACCTGTCAGCATCTGCCACTGGGGTTGCAATGGGTGGGAGGAGAGCAGCTCCAGGGCAGGCAATGCAAGGCAGCAGCCAGGGAGAGGGCTGGGAAGAGGATCCAAAGTGGCTCTTTCCTTTGACTCCAGAGAAAGATGGAGAACAGAAGAGGGTCTCATTTCTGCTCCCCAGAACATGCCAGCATAAATCTAAAGCAAGTTCAGTGCCAAAGATGCAAACCGTTTTCACTCCCTGAGCCATTGGTGCCACCACCACAACTGGGAGCCTCACCTCCCAGCACCGAGTGAGGCTGGATGCCTTTTTTGAGAACCTTGTTCTTTCCATAAAGAACATCGTCTGTACCCATTCTCCCTCCTGCCCTCCCTGGTGTTGTTTCTCACCATGGGCATGGATCCATCCAAAGCAGCTTTGAAATGAAACTTGAGGGGATGCTTCGGCTTTGTCCTTATCCTAGGTGCCCAACTCAAAAGTAAGTGTTACCCGTACATATCCCATGAATGCAACTGGTACCGCTGTTACCTCTGGCTGATGCAGACACATCTGTTAGCATAAGGCACTGAAAGGGTAAAAGTGAGTTACAGTTACAGTGAGTTATGCCTGTGTGCCTGTCCTACTCAATCCTCATCCCCCACAGGATTAGTCTGATAGGCAGGAACATCTCTAAGGGTTTAAGAAAGCTGTTGTGTTTCCTTTTCTGCCTCTGGCTTTCCTACCTGACCTTTGCCAGGTGATTCTGCAGTTCAGCTGCCGCTCTGGAAAATTAGGATTACAGAACCCCTCTGCCCCAAGACAGCATTGCAAGAATAAATGCATTAACAACTGTATTAGGCACAGGAGTAATGAGAGATGGGATGAACATGGAAGATTACTGCACATCTGATTTCTAACTTTGTCTTCTAGACCAGATCGAGTAATCTGACTTCATGAAAGTGCTACTCACGCTGGCAGCCTCTGGAGAGTCAAAGAGCTCCAGCACGGAGACAGACAGACAAGTCTGCCTCCTTTGAATACTCTTCTCAGGATCCGAGTGGGGAGACCAGCCCTGGCTACTCCTTGGTTCTGCTGTCACTTCACCTACAGCGCTTCCTCACATTTCCAGGTACGCACACACTCCGATAGCTGAAGATCTGAGCAGAACGAAACATTGAGAGAAAACAAAGCCCTAGAACACAAATTTAGATGCAGTCATAAAAATACAGTTCTTTCTTTGATGATATATGAGCCTGACAATTTCTGGATGTAAATAAATGCTACTCCAGCTAATCTTAGGTGAATCCAGGCTTCCTCCTCTCCCTGCATCGCAGGCTGCGTCGCTGCTTTGCGTTGCGAGCTCTGTAACACCGTATCTCCTGATTCAGCTAACAGTTAAGGAAGGTCGCGCTGACCTTGCTGTGCACACGCTGTCTGGGTAGGGAGCCTACTGGGGACCGCGTGTGTCTGGCTAATACGGCTTCCCCGTGCAATACGGCTGCTATTGCAGAGTTAATATTCACACCCACTCTGTGCAGGGGTTGCAAATACCCAAGGAACAATTAACCTGCCACAAATGCTTGTTTTGTCATTTTTAATCCAAAGCGTGAACAGGAAAAATTATGGTTTTTCCTACTTAAAATAAGCAACACTGAAGTCTACAGATTTACTGATTAAATGTTTCCTAAAATAAATTCTCAAACAATTATCCCTCCACCTTCTGGCTTTCATATAGCAAGGAATTTAAATTTCCCGTGACTTATACCTGCTTTTGTGAGGGAAATGCCCTTTTAAAATGTGCCATTGCCTACTGACTGATGCAGCTGCCTTGCACTTAGAAAGAAACAGTTAAAAATAAATACATTAAATCTCGTGACAGAGCCAGACCTGCTGTCTCAATTCCTTTTAGTCAATCAGCACATTGTTGCTGCTGTAAATCAAAGGCAATTCTGCAGTACACCACCATTTTATTAAGCAGATACTGCCCTGCAAAGGTAAACGCATAGGCATATTAACTGTAAGAATTTATTCAAAGTTCATAACCTTCTAATGTTTTCTTTATAGTCTAACTGTTCAAACACATTATGTTAGCTGACATAGAATCATAGAATGGTTTGGGTTGGAAATGACCTTAAAGATTATCCTGGTTCCAACCCCCCTGCCTTGGGCAGGGACATCTTCCACCAGACCAGGTCGCTCAAAGCCCCATCCAACCTGGCCTTGAACACTTCCAGGGATGGGGCATCCACAACTTCTCTGGCCAACCTGGTCCTGTGTCTCGCCAGCCTCATAGTGAAGAATTTCTTCCTCGTATCTACCCTCTTCCAGTTTAAAGCCATTATCCCTCATTGTTTCACTACATGCCTTTGTCAAAAGTCCCTCTCCAGCTTTCCTGCATTCCCCCTTTAGGTACTGGAAGGCTGTTATAAGGTCTCCCCAGAGGCTTCTCTTCTCCAGGCTGAATCACCCCAACTCTCGCAGCCTGTCCTCATAAGAGAGGTGCTCCAGCTGTCTGATCATCTTCATGGCCTCCTCTGAATTTGCTCCAACAGATCCACATCCTTCTTATTTTGGGGACTCCAGACCTGGACGCAGTACTGCAGGTGCGGTCTCAGAAAGCGGAGTAGAGGGGGAAAATCCCCTCCCTTGACCTGCTGGCCATGCTTCTTCTGATGCAGAGCCCAAAATGTGGTTGGCTTTCTGGACTGCAAGCATGCATTGCCAGCTCATGTTGAGCTTCTGAAGTCTCTTTTATAAGCAAAATGCCAAAGATACGTATGTGTAGGCATATACTATGGGTGTGTAGATACATCCTCCGTACTTATTTATTTCACTACAGAAGATGATGGAATCATTGTTAAATCTCATGTAAGGCTGGATGCTGTTTCTGTAGATCATGATGACAACTTCTGTCGGAAAACTACAGGATATTAGCCTTGTATACTCTTAATAGGAAGCTCCAACATTTGCTAGAAACATTCAAGGCCAGGTTGGACGAGGCTCTGAGCAACCTGATCTGGTTGGAGATGTCCTTGCTCCTTCCAGAGGGGTTGGGCTAGATGGCCTTTAAAGGTCCCTTCCAACTCAAACCATTCTATGATTCTATTAATTCTCAGCTTTTGGAGGAGCTGCAAGGAAACAACTTATATTGAAGTTAAAACTGTTCCTCAAGAAATATGCATATACTGAATAGTATGATTTTTCAGCCAGTGTTAACTAAAGATTGTGAAGCAGAGGAAATATATGTGCAAAAGAGAAGACTGGAAAGCACCCTGATAATATTTGTATTGTTAATTACCAGATAGGAACAAAATAGTAGTGTTTTTAATTATCACTCTATGCTTTGATATCATATCGAAAATGAAACGAGGCTTAACAATTGTAGGTTTCTTCTACAAACCATTAGCTTACGATGAATTTGTCTCTGTGGTTCTTGCTCTTTAACTAGTAAAAGGGACACTCAGCAGCAGAAGCATGGCTTTACTGAGAAACTAGAGCACCTGTTCTGATTTGGAGTTCCCAAGTGTTTTAAAAAACTAGGTCCAGCCTGCTGCACCTCTCACTTTTCTGCAGTATGGGCACGTGAATGCATTACTTGAAGCTCCAGTGTGTACATTCTGAGCATCAGGAACCACAGAAACACCTTGCAAAACCCATCAGCGAGCACAAGGTGACTTATCCACAATGAAAGAGGGATCAACTGCTTCAACAGCACAACCCACACTCTGTGAGAACTGGCAACCTTATCATCTACCAGATCCTTTATGATGAGCAGAAATAAGCACAGCTATAGAAATGCTGTGCTCTGAGATGGCTCTCAGAGCGTATTTCACTGGATAAAGCACTGGAGTTCAGCCATACAAACCAAATGCTCATGGCATGAAGAATAAAGCAAGGGTATTTGCCAACTTTACCTTCAATCAGTGCCTCGGGTGCTGCACCAATTCCTTATACCTATCAGGGGAAGCACCTTGAATGCTGAAAACAGTGGGAGCTGAGCTCACAATAAATCTTTGTTACAGAGGCTGTCTAAGGCAATTGGCAATTTTGTAAGTACTGACACTTACGTGTATGTGGTCTGTGCAACTGCACTGGGTGTGCACATGGTGAATTCCATGCTAGAGGTTTATATAGACATGTATATGTGAGATAAACACACAGACCCAAAAAGATGTATTTTTCAATATAACCCATGGCCATCTCATATGACCCAGATAATTCAAGGACAGGAAAGCTACATAACATAGTATCTTTGCTGATAATAAAGCAATAATCCCCTTTCTGTGAGGAAATGACAGGTTTGAAATTGCCTTGTGTTCCCAGGCTTTAAACTTGGCAGTGTGTCGGTTCTTGTAAATGTTTAACTCCAGAAGAGCCTGGCTATCCATTATTAGTGGCTAATTCACTGTCAAGCATGTAGGCGACAGCATTTGGGCACAAATGGTGAGCCGCCAGCTGTTAGCCTGCTGCAACGCCCCACATGTTGAAGATCCAGGGATTTTCTGACATAGGAATGTATTTTGTGTATCCTGGGTCACTCTTCCATTGAGAACAGCAATTCAAATGAAGCCCGGGCTTTGCGGAGAATCTCTTTGCTCCTTTTAAGGCAGAGTACCACTGTCCCCTGTCCCATAGACAGAGGAAAAGGAGGTTATTTTACATGGTGAGAGGAGAAACGTGAGTGCTCAAAATCCATGTCAGCCTGAAAATCATTATTGTATTGGGTAAAAGTACAGGTGTCTACTAAGGCAATCTTACCCAGTAGCCAACTTGACTGGGACATTTTTGTTGATGGTAATTTCTGATAAACATATAGTTCGATTCCATCATAATGCTGTCTCTTTTTTAAACCAAGTAATTAACAGTAATGTACAATTAAAAATAGCTTTATAAATATCACCATGCTCTTAAACAGGAAATGACTAAATTCATTGTACAGCTTATCTGCCATAAAAAGATTCAGTCAGCTCTTCTATTTATAGCAGCATCTCCTTTGACTAATTAGCAGCATTAGCATTCACAGGCTGTTCACCAGTAGGATCCAAAGACCCTCATCACCTAGTCTGGCCCTGGATATTTTGCATCATATTCTCATTAGCTCCTGGGAACCTTCTAGTAGTGTCCTCAGTAAGTCAAGATTCCCTCATCTCTTGTCATGCTTTTGTCACAGCCAATGCATTGTTCTGCCATGAGGTCACATCTCTGTGCACACAGCATGGAAATTCTGGCCAAACTCACCACCACAAGTCCTCAGTCCCATTGGCTATATTATCTCCCATTCTTTTGCAGAGCTGCTCCGCAGGCATAATATTAGATTGTTGCCTATGCCAGTGATAGAGAGAAAAGAAAATTATTTCCAGAGTAGATGGGGAAAGCCAAATTATTCTGAATATTTGCTAAGAGCAAGAGGGATGCTTTGAAAAGAGATTTTGATAGCAGATTGAAGCAAAGGAGGGGAATGAGGAGGACTAAGTCCTAAAATATTTCCTTTTGCTGGGTTATCTGCCCTCTAGGAATTAACAGACTGAGATTGCACTGGAAACCCATCTCAGACTGCGAAAAAGAGGAAGAGATCAGAAATCATGTGGATTTGGCAGCAGTGCAGTAAAGGAGAGGTAGAAATTCCATCCCAGATTTGACACTCAGGAAACTGCAAAACTGTGCATGGAATAGAAATCAGGCAGCTCTTAAAAAATGGGTTGGGAAATCCAGCAAAGATACAAGCTGTGAGACGGTTGCTATAAAGACGGGACCTCCGAGAAGAGGGTGGCTAGCATTTGCATTGCAGGAAGGATGCAGAAAGCATTGCACTGTGCTCAGACTATTTACATGGTGATTTTCCTGGCTTCAGGAAGCGTTCAGGTTGTCCCTCTGAATAGCTCATTTTGTATTTATGAGGTTTTATGAACTTGCAAAATCTTTCAGAAATTCTGATCTGTGCATAATTTCCCGTGCTTTTCTTCAAGTGCTTTTCCTCTCCACAAAAATGTGTTGTTAACTTTCAAAATCTTACCACATGACTGTTAAATTCAGGGGAGGCTTCAGAGCATTGAGACTCAGAGTTGGAAACTGGTCCATTGGCACTGAAGGAAGAAAATGTTCTGAGAAACAAGAGAGGGCAGCAGGGTATTCTGCATATGAAGAAAAGAAAGTGGGAATTGTTTAACAAGGCAAGCACACAGCCTTGTGTTTTTGCCTCACAGGGGGAAGGCACAGTGAAGCCAAAGATCAAAAAGGGTGAAGGAACAAGTTTTTGTCCTTCTCTGAATCGTTCTTCATGATGCAGGCTGGCTATTATGAAACCTATTCATGCATGTTCTCAGGACATGTTGTTTCATGGCCAATATTTAATCTGCAGCCAAACAAATGCACACAAGCATCCAGACTTTCCCCAGTATGTTGCTAGGTTCCTGGTGAGCAGATTTGTCACACATCAAAAAATGCAGCCCACAAATCCATTTCCCAGCCATCCCAGGTTTCAAAGGTTTGTAGATGCCAAAGGCAGAGCAAAGCACTCGCATTCCCTGTGCAATACAGACCAGAGAATATCAGTTGGCACATCTTAGATCAGTAAAGTAATTCTGGTTAGTACCAGCTTATCATCAGGAAAGTAATCTAGTTGGAAGAAAAAAAAAAAAAAGAAGCGATGGAGAATTTACTCTATCACTTGTCTCTCTGTTCCAGTACTAATTCCCTTCTTGCTGAACATTTGAACTCTGCGTTTAGATTCAATTTTTCTAGCTTTGGAAATCATAGAAGTGCCTGGGTGAGATTCTCCAACTCTGATTATAAGAGCATTTTTAGCTTGAACGTCTCTGTCTCTGAAAATACTATGAATTTTCACAGGTTTTCAATACGTTTGTCCGCCCACAGATCTGATGTCATCTCACTTGCTGAAGGAAACTATAAAGGAAAGATGTCCTTTGGCTCAAGAAACGTGTCTGAGTAGTGGCAAAGTCTGTCCTTCCACAGCCATTTCAGCTAGCAGGGAATAGCCTGAGACTCCACAGGCTGTTATATGCAATCAGTGGCCAGAAACAATTAAAGAGCTTGGCTGGGCATTTCTTCAGCCTGCATCGCTCTGAAAGCCCAGCTATCACCAGTGGTAGGAGCCAGCACTGTCTCTTTCTGCAGTATGTTATTAAAAAGCATCCTCTCATCCCCTGACACAAGGTTATCGCTGGATATGAATGGAATGACAAGTCAGACCTGGTGACATTGAGGGGATGGGAGCACTATTAAAGTCCAGATCAGCCAAATAAGCCGATCTCCAGCCGCTCCATCACTGCCAATAACATACAGCCAGCCAACTCAGAAACAGCCCTGTTCCCAACACCTTCTCCTCTCTTTGCATCTCCTCCTGTGCAATACCTTCCCCGTGGAGGGGCACACCTCAAACAAAGCAGCTCTGGTGCCACGTGTGTCTGTCCGTGACACTCAGTCCCTTGTCTGTCACTTGTTGTGCTGGGTGTTTTGCATATTCCTAAGTTTTAAGACAGACTCCTGCCTTCATCCCCACACTGGATACTTCCCCCGCCCTTAATTAGACTTCGTCACCCATGTTAAAAATTGTGATATTGAGGCGTCTCACTTTTTGTGACGTTACTAATGGAACAGGAGAGAAACCCTAGCACTGACCTGCACCTTGGGCATGCCACGAAACCTGGGAGGCACGTTCCCCTGGTTCCTCTGGTGCCATGCATCTTGATCTTCCAGCCCTGTTTGGGAGGGAAGGGAAGAAATGGGGAGGGCTGATTTTGACTCTTTCTACCTGCAGCTTAGAAATATAAGGGCTGTAAAACTAATCAGTGTTTTAAATCAGTTGGTGAAATTTTCCACTGTCAGAGTCACAGCCAGTCAGATAAATGCAGAATAGGTGTTAGAAAAAGATGGATGTGGCAGGTGTGATTAATCCAGGCACTTTTCTTGAATAACAATAATTGGGGGGTTAGCATGGCTATACGTATAAAATCAAATTTAATCAGTAAATGGACTGCCTCCAAACATACTGCCAACCCACTCCCACATTTATCTAGGGCTACCGCTATAATTTCATTGAAATTGGAGTTTTCATCCTGAAAATTTATTCTCTCACCTTTGATGACATTTAAATCCTTTCCTTCACAGAATGCAGATTTGGATTTTCGCTTTTAAGAAGTGAAGATGCATACCTGTGCCCTGGTCTTGTCCAGTGGCACGAAAGATCAGTGAACTTCACCTCACCTGTGGCTACAAGAGTCTGCTAATCCGCAGCTTAGAAAGAGAAAACGATAAGGTTTCTGACTGTCAGCTGGGGCTGCGAACAGGAAAATTTACCTGAATACACAAACTGGAGGAATTGGTTAAACCAACTCAAGGAGAAGCCCTGTGAGCTGCTAATTGTAGTTAGCCTTTGTTTCCAATGGCTTTCTCTGTTACAGTAGATGTAATATGGCTCATTAGTACTGCAGCACATAGGTGTTTAATTGTAATTGCAATAATTACTTATCTCAACTATCCCAATCATGAGCACCATAACCATCACCGACACCTTAGAGAGTCAGGTGTCCTGAAGAGGACACCTGAAATGCATCCCGCTCTTGTGACGACATGGAAGATCAATCAGAGATTCTCCAAGTGCTTGTGAGGCAGCTTCAAGGCACTCAATATACCTTGTTATTTGTTTACCTGATACATGAATTTGAGTGGGTCAACAAGCAGTCTGCTGCCCCACCAAGTCAATCCAACCCAAACTGTGCTCCAAGAGGAAGATAAATCCAGCAAACCAGAGTTCAGACCTTTCTGGTCAACAGTTGGTAGCTGTGACTTGACCCCAGCTCCTGAATCTCTTAGAAGACCCCTTGCATCCCAATGTGCCTGGTTTGGTTCTGGCCTTTGACTCGCTTGCAGACACCAGACAGTTTCTGATCTCCAGCCAGGCACTGGTTAATGACCTGGATTGCCTGTCTAGGGTCAAGAGATTTGATCCAGCACCCAGAGGAAAAGGAGCTATGCAAACAGCTCCCCTCAACTGAGGAGCTTTAAATCAGGGAGCTGGTCCCACACATTTCTAAGAGTGTGTTCCTTGCTTTCAGACCAAGCAAATGAAGTGAGGAGGCCTGGGAGGAAATAAAACAATGGTATAGGAGAAAAAATAGAAAAAATATCCATACCCTTAAATTCATAAATCTATAATTCTGAGTAAAATTATGGGGAAAAAAATAGATCAATGTACATAGATATATTCCTCTTTACATGCAATGCTTATTGTAGAATTGCTTACTCTTGCTGTCCACACAGAAGTATATTAAGATTTGCATACTGTATGTTTTACTGAACCTACACAGCAACATGTCTGCAGATTTTGTTGTTTGCTCGAGGATTTTTGAGTTTTGTCTGAGAGCGGGCCCTTGTGGCATGACCCTGAGTCCTGGGATCTGTTAGTGTTCTGGAAGGAAGCCAGACCTACCATTTTCTGTCTAGGCGTTTCCTCTGGGTCTCCATTCTTTTTGGGTGTTTTGTAATTAATTTGCGATTTATTGCTTTATAAAGACACTTGCAAGTATTCTTTTTATAACAAGATGTGCAAAGGCAATTCTGGGGTAATAGCTCAGGAATATCCTTGTGTTTGTATTGGGGAGAAATTTGCTGCTGGAGTTTCTTGGATGATTAAGCTCCTAATTTGCAGGCAATTCCTGTTCATAAATATTAAATGACCATCCAAATAACAAACTTCCCAGTAATTATTGATTTCTAGTTTAAATAAGCCATTGACTCTTATACCAATAAATCTCATCCAGTGTCTTAAGAAAACAAAATAATCTGATATAGCCCTTTTACTTCCAAATAGTGAAGACCTTAAGATCGGCTGTGGTTACACTGCTTTTTTTTTGAGCAAATCCCAGTGACCCTGGGACCTGGTTCTCCCCTCTACCTGTCCTGCAGCAGCTGGGACAAGTACAATGGAGCACATCCTACTCTTTATCATTTTGAAAAGCTGCCTATAAAAAGCATGTGGATAGAGCTGCAGGAAAGACGTTACATAGGACAAGCAATGGGTGGCACTCTGCATATCAGAAAAGTTAACAAAAATTTACTTTTCCATGGATAAAAACTTTTCTTGCTGTGCAACATGGGAGCAGTTCTGCAACAGGTACAGTGGTACAGTAGGATGGTGACCATCCAGTAGCATGGTAACGCACACTGATGTAGCACAGCTCTACCACTGCTTTGACACAGGAAGACCTTGGTCCAAGCTAGAATTTCTATCCTTAATCAGAAATAACATCTCTTCTAGGAACTTCCCACACCCACATGACCAAAATATAAGAATCCAACCTAGCAGGAAAAAAAAAAAAAAAAAAAAATAGGGCAAGATATTCCTGAAGCTCACTGGAGACTGTTTGTATCAAGCGCAGACTGCACACTTTTTCCTAGGGCTTACAATATTCACAGAACCATTTCCTTGTTTTATTACAAATTGCCCTGTATCATAACGCTAAGGATGAAACCACAAAACTTACATTTCCCCTTAAGCAAATCACATTGTAATTCAGGGGCTGGAAAGCAGAGGAGAGCTGGCAGCACTAGATGGCTCTATCATTTCCCGATACTTCTGCTGGGGGCTGGAAAGTGTTTAGTGCTGGCTGTGCTGAAAGAGACTAACTTGTGCTGACAACCCCCTACTCAGGGTGAAACACTGGAAGTCTGTGTGCTCCAGAGTGCTTCAGCACTAGAGATATCCTTTATCATCCACGCTCAGGGAAAACTTCTTTATTAGGTGCTTCGGGATCTGGGTAAACTATGTGAGAGCAGAGGTGGTGGCAGTACCCAAGTCTGGAGTCACATCCCACATCAGGGAAACCTGCAGCAAGGAAGCCCTTAATGGAAACGCTATGGCCAGTCGAATGAAAAATGTTACTTTGGATTGGTCATATTGTCTTTGTGAAGAGTGTCCTGAGCTTACCCCAGGACAGTGCTCCCCACTGAGCCCTGGAATATCAGCTCTGCTTTACACTGTCTGCCTGATGTGGTTAGAAATTGAACTACCTCTGCTAATAGTTGGCCTGCAGCTTGACAACAGGCAGGGCTGACACTCTGAGATGTGATTTTGGCAGTGCATTTAATGTTGCACCTTTTTGAATGAGGTCTGGCTATGAGACAATTGCTCTGGAAGCAGTTGGTGCCAGAAACATAATCTCACCTCCACACACTGGGCATACGCCCGTGCTTCAACACCAAGAGGCGATGCTCAACTCAGTCCATTGCATCTGGAGTTAGAACTAAACCCTTAAGATTCAATTTATGAATTTAAATGTAATACAAACAAAAGCATCTGGTGATGACACAAGCAGATCCTGCCAAACAGCTAATAGAAACCAAAAAATGTTATTGCTTCAGTCATTCAGTTATTAGGACAAACTGGTCCTGTCTGTGAGGCAGCTCAGGCACAGTAGATGACACAGTAGTGGCACTTGGTACTACTGTTAACTTTTTGAACCTGAACTGTAACTGGAAAAACAATAATTGAAGGAAGGGAGCACAGGCTTGAATGACATTTGTTTGGGTGACAAAGTGCATCGCAGAAGGCAACGAGCATTTCTCTCTATCAAAATGCTTATCCATTCAGATGGAAGAAATTCATAAACTACACATAATAGCATTGCTGAAAGACTCCCCAAAAGCCATTAAATGCAGCTAAAATTTGACATGATACTTGGAGCTTAGACCACTGCTGCTTCAGAACCACTTTGCAGAGTCCTTTGTTTATTAATGGCTGGAGATGCTGCCTACCTTTTCTTTTTTTCCATAATACATTAACAAAATCCCTGCCTTCATGGATGAACGATGGGATGCCTGTGCTTACAGCAAAAAATATACATGCTGGTAAAGACATACTTGCAACACAAAGATCTAGAGGTACCCATCCTACATTGAATGGCCACATAAGCCTGCTCAATATCAGAAAAGGCTGCCAGTGGAGAGGTGAGCTCTTGTGATATGGCCCCTTCTCTCCTAGAAATTATGCTAAAACTGAGATAAAATCTCATACAGACCCTAAAATTAATCTCTGAAGTTCATTTAAAATACCTAAGTACCTGTATTAAATTAGAGCACTTGAAATGGTACAGCATTATAATTCTCCCTCAACTTGAGACTAAATACTCATCTTTCCAGGATCTACAGATCACTTCTCCAACAATGCTATTCCCGTCTTTCGTCTTAAACTGGTACAGAACACAGAACATTTATTTTCTATTTTAAAAACACAGATTTTCAAATCTGAAACAAATCTCTCTTGGGCTCAAGAAATCTTCTCCAGGACTTATTTAGTTGTAAACCTGGACTTGTACAACTCTTATTAATTCCACTGTGATAAAGGACGTGAGATTATACCATCTTTATTTGATTATATTAGTTTGCTCTTCAGTGCCACAATGCTTAGCCATTACACAAACAGGCAGAGATAAGCTATAATTAGCAACTTCAGGAATGTTCTGAAGATCGCTTATAATTGGCGACAACAAAAAAGAAAACCCTAATTCATTTAATTAAGCATGTGATGGATATTATGACTTGTAAAATGTATCTAAGCTTATTGATAAAGAATAATTATTAAAAGCAGCTTCTGTTTACTAAAGGAACTGTAGCAGATACAATATAAACACAGTGTTAGATCTGTGAGTCTCTGATTAGGTTGGGTATTGTCTTTTCTCTCTTCTGTTCTGCTGTAGTGCTTCAAAGGGTCTACTGCATGGCATTGAGGGTAACACAACGTTTCTGCAAAGATTATGGGCGGCTCATACAAGCACTGATGACAAATTAGCTCAAGATCATGTCCAAAAGTGATATCTTCAGACCTGTGCCACAATAACACCTACATCCTGGAGACATAAAGTAAGTTTGTAGGCCCTCAGAAGACAGTTATTCCAAAATGCCAGGTATGATGACCTGAGCATTTTCATTTCAGATTAGTGAAGGATATTATCATTTGCACAAGCTCTGGAAATTGGTCTCACGCTGTGCTTTTAATGACAAGGGAATATCATGATTTGGAAATCTAAGCAGCTCATCAGGAGGCTGGGCTCTTAAATGACGTTTAAATTGAACGGTGGGTAAGATGTTCTCCAGAGCATCCTCTATCAGCTTTATGTTTTGAGTTTTGCCAATCTCAGGGTAAAAACTATAATTAATTTCTCCTTTTCGAACCTTTAATTTATAATTAAAGACAACATACATAATAAGAAAGTTTTCTCTTGATATTACATGCAATGTCGAAGTTAATTATTATAATTTTAGCTCAGGGTTTTTATCACTCAGAATGTTAATCTCTCTGTTACTCAGAGAGATTGAGGGAAACTGGAAAAAAATCAGGTTTTCCCCCCAAAAATGCTTCTGTGCACAACTTGAATGTAGCGTGCATCTAATTTTGACCAAAATATTTAATTGTCATTAACTGCAAAATAAACTTTTTTCTTGTTCTCAAGAGGTTTTCTCCCTGTGAGAACTACTTTCAGCAATTAAACAAAGGTGAAAGAATATCATACACAAAATTGCATGTGCTCATTAACTGGAATGTTGTACAGATTCAGCTGGATATAGCTTTTCTGGATTTTAGCTTTAACGGCTCATCTCCACAAGTGTTAATGCTCCCTCCGCAACTTTGTCCAAGGGAATGGCCCTGCTGAAGTCAGGGACACTATTTGGGACAGTCAACTTAAACAAGATTTCAAGTTTTGCAGGACCAGGGCTATGGTTTCTCTCTGGGAGCCACTAAATCAGTGTAACACTGCACTTCATTTTTATTACCTGTGCCATTTTATATTGCTTTCAAAACTGTTTGGTGGAGTGTTGCTAGCATCCTGGCAGAGGCTGCCTTACCAATAAAATTATTATGTTTATTGTTATGCTGTCAGGCAGCTCAGGAAGGCTCGTAGTGCCACAGGCTGTCAACTGCTTATTGTGGGACTGGATCAAAGGGCTTGGATTCAAATCTTGACTCTGTCATCAGGCAATCCACAGTCACAAAAAAAAGCTCCTGAATGGAAACTACCCACTCTGCTGCCCTCCCTTCTCCTCCCACTCTCAGAAGACAACCTGTATTTTGGTCCAGCACTGTAGGTGGGATGGTGGGATATGTTAGAGCATCCGCAACAGCTCAGTGTTGCCAACCCAGGTAACAGCAGCGACTCAAGAGGAGCAGCCCAGGTTTTGCCATGTTAGCAACCCGAATGTGGGCTCCAAGGCTCTGAGGATTTTTAGTGCCTGCATTTTGTTTTGTATTTCTGGACAGGTGACAGACACAGCTGTGATGATGATGGGGCTGGAGGGGAGATGAAACAGCCTCATTCCTGCTCTGCATTGGGAACTCAAATCCCACACTGGGCAGGTGTGCAACAGTCTTTCTCCCCTGTAAGCCCATGCATCTTACTGATTGACCTGAATTGGCTCTGCCTGCACAGAGGAGCCAAGCGCATGCGGTTGCTTGGCACTGTGATAACACATCCCCACGGGTCTGGTCAGCCTGGGCTGACAGAGTAAACTTCTGTCTGCCAGCAAAGAGCAGGCAGAAGTACTCACTGCTGCCAGCTGTGCCAAGTGTTTCTCTTCTGCACTTTTGTCAAGTCCAGTGGTGCTCCCAGGGAAAATTATAAAAGCACAGGACAGTCACAACCCATCCTTGGAGTTACAACTTTTTTCTCCGTTGTCTTACACCCATTGTCATTCACAACCCAGCAAACCTACCATCAAACCAGGAATAAATCCCATATGTGTGTTTTATTCTACCATACAGTATTTTTCAGACTAGTTTGGTTTTTTTTGTTTTTTTTTTTTTTTTCCTTTTCAGCATGAATACATCTTTGCCAGGAAAAACACTGTTGCAGTATCTATGGTATAAATGTCTACACTAATGCGGGTTGTGGGAACAAATTTATGCTGCTGCATGATTTAAATTCACAACTTAGAGATCTTTTTTTTAAGTCCTTCTCTTGCAGAAAAGGTAAAGCTTCTCCAAGTGGTGGGAGAAACTTTTGCTTCCATCACACTGGCCGCATCACAAGCAGTAAGGACTTAAATCTTTAAACTCAGGTTTTGCAAAGTCTCCTAGGACATGAACCTGAACCAGAAGAATGAATATAAAGCTCTGATGTGAACACAGAAGAGATAACACTTAGAAAAATGACTTGAAAAGAGAACACTGAAATATTATCTTGAACACAAGAGAACAACAACTTGCAAATCAAACCAACCCTGATGATGTTTTCCAGCACTGAAAGTGAATTTGCCTTTGCAGCCCACAACACTATGAAGTTGACTGACATCGTCTAGCATTTCATGGACATAATCTGGCCAAAGATTCTTTTTTTTAGACCAGGTACCTCTAAAACAGATTCTCTTAGATTTCTGGACAGAGCACATTCTTAGAGAAAAACTGATTTGTGGGCCCCGGTAACCTACTGAGCCACTATCTGAACTGTTTGTTAACCTGCCATTGCCACATCCAAACTGGGGTTGTGACACAGCAAACCTCAGCACATTTGCTGGTTTTGGTCCAGCTGCTTCAGCATTTGGGTCCCATGCTGGCTGAAGTATTCCAGCTCCAACAGATTGCAGAAGTTAACGAAGATGGCAGAGATTATCTATGCTACAAAGCTAATTCCTACCCAAACTTTCTCCACAAATGGAGGAGTTCCCAGTTCAGATTTTTCAGCATGACCATACATTCAGCTTGGCTCCTGGCCATCACCTTTGAAAAGCTCAAAAATATCAAGGTACAGGATTTGGACCTTTCTCTATTTCAAATCTCCCAGGACCACTTCCTACTTGACCTTCCTCTGCTTATGCCATGAGCAGTTTGAGAGCAGCCCATCATTCGGCACTGCTGTGCATCCCATGGCAATAAATGGTTCACCAGAGGAGGGAAATACAGCACAGGCTTAGCAAACATATTGTGCCCCCCATGTAGGAGTACCGAAAGGCCACCTCCCAGCCTCAGGCCAGCAAAGACTAGTCCCCCTCAAACTGAAAATCCAGGTTTCCCTGAAACAAAAATTGCAGCCTTCCTTTCCAACCTGCTGAAAAAAACAAACAGCTTTGGGGTCCTCCTCCCCTCCTTCACCTTCCAGAGCTGCACAACCCACTCTTGACTTAGACTTTATTCAGTGTGTCTTCTGGCATTCGTCCCTCTGAAGACAGAAGGGGCAATATTTTAGATCACCACTTGGTCACTTTAGAGGATAGCCCCTCCCTATAGCAGCCAGGAGTGCCTTGTCTTTCCCAGAGCCAAGATTTCCACCTTCAAGCACAGCATTTATGAAGCATCCTGGTTTACCAGTTAAAGAAATTACGTTTGATGCAGTGCCTCTGAACTGAGTGATTTGTCAAGGTAACTGCAGCAGGAGGACATAGCATTGCTAGAAGCTAATGTATTACTGTCCTGATAGATTCATGTCGTTAAATTGATGGCTGACATTGCTGGACCTTTCAGTGGAGAAACTGCCCAGGCCATCAAAAATGCCGTGTTAAAAATACTGATATTTATCACTTACAGGGTGCTTTATAGCCTTGGAGCTATTTACAAAAATTTACCAGGAGATCTCCTCCTGTTCCCATGGTGGATAGTCTGCATAAGTAACGCTACTCTCATCTTACAGAAGGAGAAATTGGGAGACCTCCTGAACTCAATTATCAGCACTGGCTGAGTACCCACAGATCCAGCTGAACACTGTAAGAGTAACAAGAAAAGTGCACCTGAGACTTAAACCTGTAAACACTGGGCTACAGTGAAAAGATTGTCACAAACAAAATTAAGTCATGTTCGTTCTCAAAGGAATATGAAAATATGCTCTTTGTTTTTAGAAATGTGATACCATATCTCTGTATTAGGAACAAAGAAGGAATTCTGAATTGGCAAAATTCCACCTGGTGTCGTATCCCAAATCCCATGGCCTGCCCAGGGAGGTGGTGGAGTCGCCGTCCCTGGCAGTGTTCAAGAGGCGGCTTGATGAGGAGCTACAAGATATGGTTTAGTAGCTCTGGCAGCAATGGTAGTGGGAAGACAGTTGGACTAGATGATCTCATAGGTCCCATCCAACCATGTGATTCTATGATTCTATGTCCTGTTAAGCTCTCTGCTTGTTAGCATCAGATGTCACAGAAATTCAGTCAGCTTCCTAATAGAAAAAAAAAAATACAAGCAGTGCAGTATCTGAGTGTTATTTTAAGTTCACCTTTTTTGGTAACTTTTGTGTCGGTCCCAGAACTTTACAGCAGACCACACAATACAGTCCCTTACTCCAGAAACCTCTCCATCAGTATCACATTTGCAAGTATCAAGCCTATTTTGAGAACAGATTAAAAACAAACATCCTGGCAATACCCAACCTCCTTTAACTGTCCAGTGACTCCTTCTATGCAGAAAAATAAAAAATGAGTTCTCCCTTGTAGGCTATCAAAACACTGGCAGTGCTGCAAGGCTGTTTGTAAGCGTTCCTCTCCAACGCCAGATTGCAAAACTGTGTTGTGCTCCTGGGAGCTCCCACACACCAATACAAGTGCTGTTTGTATTACTTATAAAAATAACGAGGTAATTTCTCCTTCTCCTTGTCCTTCCAGCTGTCACTACTGCACACTCCTGGCTGCAGAGGCCATTCCCCTAGCCTCTGTGGTTTTCCTCTCCAGTCACAGGTGCTACCAAAAGAGCTCTGGGAGCAGACATTATCGCTGCCTGGCATTTGCCTCTGCTGTTTTGCCTTTTCAAATTGCTGTGTTCCTAATAAAGGTGAGACTTTCAAAGCAAGCAAAGGGAATGTCGTACTACAGTGTATGAGGTCTTTAGGAACGGGAATTCAACACCTAAAACTCCATCTGTGTTTTTGATTAACCTCTGCCCCTGAAATGAAGATGAGTAGTGCAGTATTTTTGACATCTGCAAAGTAAACTACTGAATGGTCCAGCCTTCCCTACCTTTAACATTAACAGTGACTTTTCTTAATCCCCACTCTTGAAAAATGCATCAGGCCTATATCTCCATTTGCAGAGGACAAAACCCAAACCAGTCAGCCCAGAATAGCTTTGATCTTATTTATTGAAGTTGTCTTTGTGAAACATGTTCCTTTTAGAAGTCCGTTATTAGAAGTTCAGAATAATGAGACCATTAAAATAACTTAGCACAGGCTGGGATCAATTAAAATAAATGGGCAGGAATGAGGACTTTCAGAACAAGTTGCTTCATCAGGGAATTCTGCACTCAGCTGTGTCTACCTTGGTATCAGTATATACTGCATGTATATTCATAGCACCTCGATTCAGAGTTACATACAGCTAAATACCATGGTTATTGAATCAACTAAAATGTACTGTCTCTTTTTTTTAAGGTAGAAATATTGCTTTTTTTAAAAAAAAAGTGTGCACCAGTACACTGTCAATGAATGTTTAGCAGTCTCTTCTCTTTTACTACCAGATGTAATTACTGTACCAGCTTTCAGGTATATAAGCCTATGTTTTAGTTTATATTGATACAGTAAATCAGGTATTTAAGGCTAGACTATTCACAGGGCTGAATGATTTTCAGCAGGATTTAGGGAATTCAACCTCCCTTTGTTTAAAATTGCAGCCAAAGTACTTAACTGAATAGGGATAAACAAGCTTAACTGGAGATTTTTTAGCTCACCAAATATTCTGCTTTCTTGCCAAACTAGAACTAAATCTAAAGAAGGGGAGATGTTGCTGAATAGATCTTGCATAAAGAGATTTTTTTTCTGATGAAACATAGCCTAGATATGAAAGAAGTTATCAGCATGAAGAAGGGATCCAGAAAAAAAAAAAATACAGCAGCAAGGGAAAAAAACTTTGGAATAGGAAATTACGTGCACAGTCTCTCTTGTGGCTTGAAAGTAGGTAGAAGTCCTTTCTTTCTCGTTTACATTACAAATAGTAGAATAACTTTGCAGGAGTGCTTCAAGATCTGGATAATACTTTTATGTCTAAGACCTAGCATACCTTTCCAATCTAGGAAAGCAATCTAGAAAAATGAGGTTATAGCACTGTATGGGGACTCAGGAGAGCCCAGTAAGACTTTTCAGTGCAAGGGGTCAAACCACTAGTCTGTCCCCCAGGTTTTTTTGTCTGATTAATGTGACCTTTTTGTCTGTTCTTTGCTATAATCTTACTGTACCACAGCTGCCTTTCCATGCAGAGATAAAGATGATGTACATTGTGGGAGAATTAAGTTTATTTCATGGTACAGCTGGTTAAAGCAAAGAGGCAGCACTGGGAACAGATACTGGATTTTAGGCATCAATTGTCCCCCAGGTTGCCCACCTAGACCTGCAGACCCAACAGGTGCTGGATCGTGGGCTGGCACAGCCTCCTTGGGACAAGCCCTTCTGCTAGGGATCCAGGTCCATGCTTGAGCTGGAGTCATACTCTAGCCATCCCAGAGAAAGGCAGAGAATGGGAGACTAAGAAAAGCCACAGTTCCTCTATCTTGATCTAGAGGAGAAAAGACAAATGGTGGGGCAAGAGCTGCCAGGAGTAGGGGAAAACTGGAAAAATGATGGGATGTGGCATTTTCCTGTGCTTGAAGAAAGAACATTTGTTTTTAGCATACTTCAGCTTAATCTTAGAATTGCTTTCCACTAGTCTCCACTTGACCATCTATACCAGGTTTAGTTGAAAGAGCTTCCAGCTTTATTAGTTTTCCTTCAGGTGGTTTTCAGTAACTCTATGCATGAACACCATCCAAGCAAGAACTTGCATAATGAGAAATTGCATCTCAATAAAAAGCTTTCAGGAGGCAGGAGTTCTCCAAGGCAGGGAGTTATTAATGTATTTGAGCATGCTAGTTAAGCAAGGTAATTAATATATCTCTGAACATTAGGTATGCATGGCCAACTCTGATATCTGTCAGCAAAACATAATCTGGGTAATTTCTAGCATATAAATTGAATCTATTCTTGAAAAACAATTTCTAATTATGAAGACTAATTAATTTTCAGGAAAAGAGCTTGCTTTTGTTTAACTAGAACAATAAATTTAATTATGATAACAAACACCCAGTGGACAAACAGTTCTGAAGAACATCATCTCTGTCCACAAATAATCAGTTTTCTTTTATTTAAAACTTGATCCTGTTATGTCAGCAAGAAAAAAAAATAACTGCTTATTTCAAAGACGAACATGATTTCCTGAGTTATATTTAGGGATGCATCTGGCATTAAACACATTTGTAATGTTGCCAACAGGATACACATATGCAGTTAGGTATCACAACCTGCTCGGTGCTCAAAAGTGTGGGTGAGATTCAATAACGCAGACAATTGATGAAAAACAAGTAGCTGGAACAGAAGGTATTTTTTAATTATCAGCTTCCAGCAGCTGGGGTAGTAAATAGAAAGCAGTGAGAAAAGAAAGTTGAGCTATGCCAAACTTTCTTTTTTTCTCCTCAGGACAGCAGTCACCCTTAAAAACTAGCAAGGCATGAATCAGAGCCTACCCTTCTTTGTCCCTCCTTACATTCAGTAATGTTCTGTTCAGATGCACTCTTTCATGGCTGGGGCAAAACATGTATTTCGGTGGTCCCAGTGCCAGTCCCTTGAGCAGGAGTTGCTGGGGACCCCATTTCAAATAAAGCTGCAAGTTTGCAATTGTTAACCTCTCAGCTCTCCCAGCACTTCCCTATTTTTGTCTGTTTTCTTCTCTTCCCTGAGCAATAGGTGAGGACTGTTTGGTGAGCAATAGGTGAGTCCAATATCAGAAGACACAGGCTTGCAGAAAGCAAATATTCTGAAGGTTGGGCTGGGCAGGCTAAGGGAGGAATGAGCACTGATGGGGAAGGCTGATGGAGAAAAACCTGCTTCCATAGTTGGGGAACAAACCATGCGAGTATAGTGGTGTCATCAAACACCCCTTGGCAAAACAGAAGAAACCCTGGCTCTGTGCAGGCATGCCATGCAGGACCATTTCTGCCACAGGAAACAGACCACGCTTCCCCTCTGCCTCCCATCATCTGTCCTCAAGCGTGGGGAGGTGGCAGTGATTTCACACTGCCACCTCCATGCAGCTGGATGTGCTATCAGTCAGGTCATTTTTGTTCCTCTCTTTCCTCCTTTCTGGAAGGCTTGTGCCACATGGCAGAGTTGCACTGTGATGCCCGCCGTATAGCAGTTTTCAAAATACAATATCTTTCTTTTGCCCACGGCTGATAGCTGTTTTTATTTACTCTGAAGTGTTACACTCCGCCCTAGTTAGCGTGGGATTTGAGATTAGAAAGTGAAGTTCAAACAACCAGTTAAAATTGCTGAGATCTGGAAAGGGAGCAGCACAAGAAGCTCGGATTCCCCTGAAGCAGGACAACAAGCCTTTGAAGTCTTTTTCTTTCGCTCAGCCATCTGACTTGTGTGCAATTCGTGGCCCTTGGGGTTAAGATTTGCATCCCAAAAGAAAGACTTGAGAAGTAGCTGGTTTCAGGCAACCCAGAGACTTCACAGGCTTCATGGATGGCTGCGATGTTTCTCCAAGGCCTCCCTAACCTTGGTGCTAAGGAGTTACTCCTGTCAGAAACCCTGCGCACAGCGCTGAGTCAGGTGAAACATCAGCAGGGAGGTGGCAAACTTGCTTACTCTTATTTTTTTTCATGATCATTGCTTTCCCTTGCTGAGTACCTGGCTTATCAGGGAAAGTTCTTCACAAAGGAGTGCTTCAGCAATGAGACATGCACTCAGATGACACAGGAAATAAAGTAAAGGGAAGGAGAAAAGGGGACTTGGGCTGTCTGAATCTCCGCTAACGGCAGCTTGGAAGCATGTAGAGCCTTTAAAACGCTTGGGATGAAATGCAGTTTTAACGTTGAAGTACTGTGTATGTAAGCTAAGGATCATCCTGAAGGAGAGACAAATACATCCTTCTTCCTCCCTCAAAAGCTCTTTCTTCCCACATTTGCTGTTTCACCTCCTGCTACATTAACCTCATCACAGCTGGAAGTTTCTGAGCTGTATTCCCAGGAGTCACCACCTATGAACTTGAGGAGAATTGCATGATTTGCTGTCCTCATGCTCAGGGTTAAAGTAGGTACTGGATTTGGGACCTACCCATTCGTCCTTCAGCCTCTCATTTGGCCTCAGGCAAGTCACCATAGATAGTACTTTCAGAAATCTCCCAGAAATTTCAGAGCCCAATTAAAACAAGAAGTTAAATAGAGCTGACAAAGCATGCAAAACTTGTTTGGTAAAAAGAAGAATGTTATCAGCATCTGTCAAACCCAGCTGGGTAGGTCTGCTGCACCAAGGGGCTTCTGAAACAGTGACAAGTGAACCTGGGAGGACAGGCTGGGCAATTTAAGAGAGAGCTGAGAAAAGACACGCTTTGTCACAGAGCACCCCTGTTGTCAGACAAATCAGAGCACAGATAATTGCAGTATTAAAACATCTCTAACAGAGAAAGGCATTTGGAAAGAACTGGGAGTAAATGGAAAGATAAAAAGAAAAGTTCTGCAGATGCTTAGTATAAAACATCATCACCCTGATACCACAAGTGAGTGCAACAGGAGGGAAATTTCCATCACTCTGCAGCACTACCAGCATTTCCTGGGGGAGAAGGGAATCCCTGCAGAGTGAGAAACAGCAGCATCTGGCTCTGGGCTGAATTCCCAAGGTCGTTGTTAAGCAGAGCAAGAATTTGGCTGCTGCTGAGACTTGAAATTCTGCAAAAAGCCCAGTGTTGGGCCGGCAGAAGCACATGGAAGGTACCCATGCAGACCTCTGCCAGAAAGCAGCAGTACAAAGGGGGAGGCACGTACCACAGCCACAAAAGTCCTCCTCTCTCCTTACTGAAGCACCACAGCACTTCAAGTCCATGTCTCCAAACACACTGAACTGGCTGCAAGGATCCTGTCCATCCAGGAAAGTACCCAAGAATGTGCTGTGGGGTGGAAGCGGCTGAAGATTTTATCATTAATGCTGCAATTATATTTAATTATTTCACATTCTAACCAAAGCAACTGGCTCTCAGGTCGTCTGCCATACAAGGAGTGCCAAGACTTGACTGCTTTCAGTGAAAAATCACTGCAATTACAAGATTCCTGGAAAACGTCTCATTTCAAGAAAGCAGAATTTTCTGGTTGGGAGCACGATACAGGTCAATTCCAGCCAGCAGTAAATGCGATCCCCTTTCTGTAGAGATCCAAGATATATAAGGCAGTTTTCACTAGAGAGTTCACAGGAAGGCAAGTTGCACAAGGAAGATCCTGACTGCATTGATTGCTTCAGGTACACAAGGGCAATTCTCATTAGCAAGAAAGTCATTATTTAAAATAATCTTTATGTTCTCCTTGAAGAGAGAACCGGTATGTAACTGAAGGCTTTGTTTCCCCACCCATCAGCCCGGCCCCAGAGACATCTTAAAACTCCTCATTTGCTTTCCTGCAGGACTCTCATCACAGAATTTACATGCTTCATAAAGATTAATGAAAGTTTTACCCCCACTTTTACGCACTTTGAAGACGCAGGCAACACTACAGACTTGTTTTAAGTGCCCGATATGAGACAACATGGGTCTCATGGGTTTCTAGGGAACCTAATTTTTTTTTTATCTCTAAGAGCAGCTCCTAGAGAATTCTGTTAAAGACATGACTACGAAACATTAGGAACAGAAAAAAAGATGTGATTTAACCTCATCATATCCAACTTCAGGCACCTTACAGAAGCTGAAGTCAGCTTTTATTTGCTTTAACCTTCTTCCATAGTCTCTGAAGAGAAATAAAGTAACCTGTATCTACATGGCTCTCCAACACCTACCCTCGGTCTCCTCTCTCCATCTGTCTTCCTCTAGAGAGAGACGCGCATTTCCTCAAAAGTAATAGTGAGCATATTTCCAACAGCTTTTCTGGTTCAGCTCCCTCTAGCTCAGCACTGCTTCATTGCCCTTATGGAGTCAACAGTGCTTCCAAAAGGACTGGCTGCAATGCAGCGGTTCCCATTATTATTACAACGCGCTTGTCTACCTTTGCTTTTAATACTGCACAAGCCTACAATAAAATGCCAGTCTGTGCTCCAACAGATTGATAATTACAAAGGACCTCTCTGTTCTCCTGATAAAATAGCGATGAAGAGAATCAGAAGGACCAGTCTGTGATGCTGTCCATTTATCACAAAGATGTTAATTAAATTTCATTAAATATTTGATGGTCTAGCTATTTGCAAAGGAGTGCTGTCACTGTTTCTAGCCATGAGTATAAGGTGTGGTCTCTAGCAATGAGGCAGAAGTACTTTTTTCCTGAATATGCTTGCTTCTTTTTTTTTTAAAAAAAAAAAAAAAAAAAAAAAAAAAAAAAAAAAAAAAAAAAAAAAAAAAAAAAAAAAAAGGAATTCCCATATTACATGTGAATAGCTGGGGCTTAAATCTTTCCAGAACAAGAAGAATTAAAGGTCAGTTTATGACTTACAGAAGAAATAATTTCATTTAATTTTTTTAGAAGGTTTAATAGTTTAATCCAGAGCATTGCTTTAATCACAGCCTAGGACTGTACCTCAAATAGGGCTGAATACCACAGTAGAATGGATAACCACATGTGTGAGCACTTCCAAAAAGGGACAGAATAACAGCCAGTAGATAAGATACAGTTTTGTAAAGATACTTCTCAAGCTAGGAGATCATTCCTGTGAGCGGCTGCCATATTTTTAATGGATGTATCTGTTCTGTTTGTGGAAAGTTTTGTGCTCTTGTTGAGTCTGCTCCTGAGCAGTTCTGGTGCTTCACAGCCCAGCCAAGGGGAGAAAAGCACTTAAGAGATACAGATCACCCTCTGTCTGGTGATGTAGATTACCTGAACTTCTCTGCTTTTCACTCACACTTTCTAGCAATTTCCTGTCTTGACTCAATCTTTAAAAATGAACTCTATTTAAATAATGATGCTTCTCTGGCAGTCAATTTCTTTCTCCAAGTGAGCTGATGTAAATCGAGTAGGTGGCTTGTCATCATACCACAGAAACATCAGAGAGATGTAGCAAACTTCAGCAGGCTGCAATTAGTGTTTTCAGAGCAATTTATGTGGTTATTTGCTACTGCCTCTGCTGGTTACTCCTACACAGTGAGGGTTTCTCTTCATGGTTACAGATGTTACTCAAAGTAATTTTAATACTTTTCCTTCCTTTACAGTCACTCAATTTATGAGATTCTGTATCACACATATGGGCAACTGAATAAGTTGGAAATAATTTGGAAGGCAAAATGTACCCTTTTCCAATTCAGAAAGTGCCTGTGTACAGAATATCATCCTCTCAGACATAGTATGCAAAATTATTTGTTGACTTATTTCTAAGAATGATGACAGCCTTACAGCTTGTTAGTGAGAAGTCTGTAGCAAGGACTCGGTATTTCACGTCTGACCTTTGGATGGGAAACAACAGTTGGAGCAGTTATTTCTTGTCATTGAATAAATTAAAGTAATCCTTAGAGCTAGGACTGCAGTTTGGATTCTCAAGAGCCCCCCCAAAAAAAAGGCCTTTCTGCAAGTCTCCTCTTGAAGTTTTTATTCAACCAGTGTTTGCTGCGGTAATTGCCTGTAGTTATTTTTCAATGCTCATTGCAACTGAGTGGAACCAGAAGCAAGGCAGACACTTTGTGGCAGACAGCCCCTGTAACAAGCTGATAGAGCAGACAGCCTCGGGAAGGCAGAGCAGAGGCACCGACTCCCTCCCGGTCCCAGCCAGCTCATCAGCCGCACTGACAGCAAACATCTGGCTGGGACTCCTCACGTGAAGCCCCAGTAAGCATCCTTCCCCTCTCTTCCCCTCAAAGGAGTCTCTGGGAGGATGATTTCTTCCCAGATTATGACTGAGGAGATTTTGATGAAAGAAGCAATCAAAGGAGAGAGTTTAAGTGTTGAGAGGATAATACTCAACAATCTGCTTTAAAAAGGGAAGAAAATAAAGATGCTCTCTTTAAATGACAGAGGTACATGAGTTTATTTGGCTAAAAAAGCCCTGAGGCATTTGCTCCTTGATGGGAAGGCAGAAGGAAATGACAGTAGAGTAGTAACCTGGGGGGAATAATAGGCACCACAAGGACTGATGACATTAAAAACTGCAGTGCCAGCATCCTTCCACTGCAAAACAAGCTCACACTTTAGATCCCTCCCTTTTCTCTACAGCATTTCTAAACATTTCTAAAAGTGGCTACCTTTATGCTGAGGTGAGAGGACCACAGATCAGTGTCTCGGATATGAATGTTTTAGATAGCAGAAGCTGCTCATCAGGACTATTTCCTAAGGAGCTTCTCATAAAATAGTCACCTAACAGCATATATTAGCAAGGGGAACGTGTGACCATGGGCTACTATTTCATTTTGCTGAATACTCAGGTAAACTATATTTGGGATGAGGCCCCCAACTGCATTCTTAAAAGGCAAGAAATAGTAAGGATCCAGTTGCTGCCACTGAAGAAAGAAAAAATTAGACTGAATGGAGACGTTTAACAGTTCAGGTAAATAACCATGGGAACAGAGCATCTGGGGAGTCTGTGAGTGGGAGCTGCGTTACAAAAAACACAAGGTAGTTCAAACAAAATTTTAGTCTGGTGTTTTGTTTTTTTTTTTTTTTTTTAAAAAAAAAAGAAGGATTATGAGCTTGAGGAAGGTAAAAATAATTTTAAGGTTTCTCCTGTCTTTGTTTTGCAGTTCAGAGTAGATAGTAAAAATGGTTGTCCCTTTCTTCGATATCAGTGATAGGATCCATCCGTGGAAACATTCAAGACCAGGTTGGACGGGGCTCTGAGCAACCTGATCTGGTTGGAGATGTCCCTGTTCTTTGCAGGGGGTTGGACTGGATGGCCTTTAGAAGGTCCCTTCCAACCCAAACTATTCTATGATTCTGTTTTTATCATCTGGTCTGACCTTGGATTTCTTTGATAATGATGGTATCCTTGGTTGTGATAAGGTGTTAAGAGAAGTCACGTGTCATTAGCATGGTAGAGGTGTCTCAGAGGATGCAATCTCTGCCTCATCTGGGGGTTCTGCCCATCTCAGAGCCAGACTGGAGGCTGCTGGAGAAGAGAGGTTGAAGATCAGATGCTAGCCCAGCTGCAAAAGCTTCCACAATGAAGGAAGCAGCCTGTCCACACTCCAGTGCTTGGTGTGAGCCAGTGCACATCAGTGGCATGATGGGACTTTGTGCTAAATGGTATGAAAGGCTACAAAGCATCCAGCAAGCACACTCCATCTGCCACTGTCCCAGAGCATATCCAGAATAGGTACTGCTGTAGATCAAGGACACCTGAGGACACAAAGGCCCGGATTTGCCACCACATCAAACCTCATTTGACATTTTCACCTGTGCAAAATATTATGCATAAAATCATGCTGCACACACGCATGATGCTTTCTCCAGCTGACAAGTAGATGACAAGGGAATGTGTTTGCAGCAAACCAAGACACTGAAAGTGTGACATTCAGGCCCTTTCACCAGTAAATCCATTGAAGACAGGCCCTAAATCTTCATCATCTTTCTCTAGGGAGAACAGGGAAAAAAAAGGGTTTCATATCTTGGTAACCACCTTTACAGGAGTCCCTGGATTTCAAAAGTTTAAAGAGAGGAATTTTTTTACCATTTTGGAGGACATTAAGACAAAGCCTTCAAACGACCCAGGACATTTCTAACTCTCAATGTTTTACTCATACTCTAAATAAATTAAGTCACTGTGAAAGTTTTGCATCCAGTGTCCATTCTGCCCTCATGAAAATCAGATCCAATATTTATTTACTTATATAAGATTGTCTCCTCTGGGCACTGGGCCCAAGTGTAACAATCATCCTCTATTGAGGAGATGGCTTTGAACCAAGCCATCTTGATGAAGTATTTCTCATAGCCTCATTTACAGCTGTGTATCAGCCAAACAACCCAGCTACAAACAGAAACAGCAACAGGAATTGCTTAAGTACCCTGATACTTTGGAATTGAGGTTTGGCAGAAGAATAAAACACAAAGATATACCCTTTGTGCTGCTGTCTTTTGAGCTCTTTGACGAAAGCTGAGGCTTGCAAGGTAATTTGAAGCCATGTAACACACACATGAATAGCTATAGATAATGCAGACAAGTCAAATTAAACAAGCTAACTAATATTAGAAACAAAGACTGTATTTCTGGTCACATCAGCCATCTAGGTGGAGTATCTAATTCCTGCCAGAGCTAGAGGAGGAATCAATATTATTGTTATTTGTTTATTTTTAACTCTTATATTACAGCAAACTTCTAAATAGAATGAGACATATACATTTTCTATTATATTTTTGACACTAGTTGTAGAATTTATTTGAATAAGCAGCCTCCCATTTTCTTCAAGAACATTTTGGGTTTTTATATGAAGCAAAAATATCTTTAAAAACAATGTCTTTTCTGATTTTTCTTCCAAGCTGTAAATTTTCTCACATTTCTGTTTTAGTGAGTAGACACTGACAAAAGTTTAGGTATTCTTTTAGTTGGTCCTGGCTCTTTGGCTGCATCACTTGACAGATTTCTTGGGAACCTCACACCACACAGCTTGCTGAGATCCAACAAGCATGCTTGAAATTTGGGACACAGGACTGCTTTCCATCTCACTATATTCCACCTTCTGGCAAGCACACATCATTCCCTGTGTCAGATGTGGGGTTTTATATAGAAGGAAACCAGACCCCACAGGCAGTGTTTACAGAGCCCTGGCCAGGTACCTAGTTTGGATTTACAGGAGGCCAGTACCTTAACCCTACAGAATAGCCCTTTAACAGCTCAGATGTAACTTAAAAGGCATCTGTAACTCACAATAGCACACATCTCCTCTAGTGCTAAGCATTTCCATAGAGAAGCCTTGAAAGCACAGAAAAGGAGCAGTTTTGGTGAGGATAAAAATGAAAGGCTGAGAGTAAGATCATGGAAAAGAAACCTTGCATGTGTGCTGACCCCAAAGCTCCAGCTCCTCTGGCAGCTGCCACACTCACACTTCCCCAGCTGTCCCTTGCTCGAGCTCAGCCCCCTGCTCTCCTTGTGCAGGAGGGACTCATCAGATCATCTTCCCTGGGCGCTGAAAACTCAATCAGAGCAGCATGAGATGGCGGCCTTTTCCAGCCCCCTTTGCTGGAGCAGCCCTGCCTGGCTGCACAAAAGCAGGGAGGAGGGAGTGGGGTGCTGCCCACTGCTTCACTCCACCAGAAATCCCTCCAGTTTGTTTAGGAGCAGAGCAGCAGCTGGCATTGGCAGCGTCACCCACGATGAGAATAGATGTTATTCATCAAGTGCCAGTACTTGAGCTGATACAAACTGCGCTGGGTTTCCATGAAGTGCAGAGAGGAGAGTTTTTAAATTGCCTTATACCTCAAGGACACTGGTCCACACTCAAAGGTCAGGAGCATCGAAAAGCAGCACATTCCTGATGCAACTGACTTGAAGAGATGCAGAAAGGATTAAGCCACGGTGCCTGGCACTGACAGGCAGGGGAGGAGCAGGGTTGGGTAAATGTTTGCTGAGATGTGGCAAATGCAAAATTGATTTTCTTCTTCATTTAACATGTTTTTCACTCACTTCTCCCCTTCTCCTCCCCTTTTATGATTAAATTTAAAAACAACAGTGACTTCAAGATGCAAACACACGTAAAAGTTTAGAGGAGAGGCATGGGGAAAGGGGTTTGAGAGAGGAAAAAGCTGTGTTTCCAGCACTGTGAGCTAAACTCCTGAATTAGGAAAGCTGCAGGGATGCAAAAATGGTACAAAAGAGATTCCCTGAGGAAAGAGAAAGGAGATGGTCTTGGTTGCAGCACACTCCATAGGATTTGAGCTCCTGACTTCTCTGAGAGAAGAATGACATGAATGTAGCTGAGAAGTCAGGAGGGACCATGCTCATGGTTTAGTTTAACTTGCACAGGCCCTTCTCATGTTCACTTCGCTTCAGATATAACAAACAGAGATGAATTAGACATCTTCTGGAAGAGGAACAGTCCACCACAGATTTTAAATCGTCTTTAACAGACTTTTCAACTGTCTTTCACCTGGCAAAAGGCTGGGAGTATTTTGAAGATCTGTAACATTACCCTCATTTATTGCACAGCAGAAATGTCCTTGGGGGGCAAAATGGGATGGGAGCATTTTAAATGGCAGCTGTTAAAGTGTTTCTTCAAATATCAAAAAGCACTTTCCAACTTTCCTGCCTAATTCAACCATTCGGGGCTGGTTGGGCTTGCAAATCAGAATGAGAACAAACAAGGTGAATTTCAACTTTTTAGCTTAATTTGTTATTTTTTATTTACTTACACACATCATTACTCATTAAAACCTCTGGAGAAGAGGAGAGGCTGTAAAGTCACATTCAGCAGCAAGCCTGCAAAGGAGAAATGGCTTTTTCCTTTGCATTCAGCTATCTCACTATTGGAAACAATAAATTTTTAAAGCTTTCCTTAAACTCATATTCCCACTCTCTTCGCCTCCTTTGCATCAGTTTTGCAATCTCAGCTCTGCCAAAGTTTTGGAGTAGCACTGAGCACCCTTGCTCTCACAGTACATGAGCCCCTTGGCCTGTGCCATCAGTGTTCATCAGTGCTTCTTTCCACACTCAGCGTCCCTAGAGATGCTCAGTTTAATCCAGTACAGGTTTGCCCCAGTCATCCAAATTAGCCCATAGCAGACAAGTTATGTGGTGCTTATTAGTCATCTGAATGCGCCCACACACTGCTAGTGCTAAGCTGAAAATCTCACCTATAAGGACGGCAAGAAATAATTTAGAGGCAAAGGGAAGTGACCCAAGCTGTCATTCAGACTGAACAGCTTGTCACAGGTCAGTTCTGACTGGCTAGGTGTGCAGCAGTCCCTTAGACTCGGCTTAACACAAGTCTAACAGTAGTATGTCCTCAGATAATGATTACTTATTTTAAATCATACTTGCTTGGATAGAGTCCCCTGTTGGCTTTGGCTCTGCAAATCTATTAACAAATGAACGTCATGGCAAGGTTTTGCGTAGGAATAGCAAAGCAGAGGTGATTATTAGAAAAGCCCCAGTTCCCACACATTTAGCACAGCAGCGTAACACACAAATCCTCAAAATTCATTTCCTATGCTCAGCTGCAGCTCAAAAACAATATTTCCAAAGGCCCTTACATCACACAAACCACACATGAAAACTTATAGAAAGCAGAGCGCTACTGGACTTGTGCGTACCCCTGGCAGCTACAGCAGTCCTGGAGGCTGAGTTCCTCCCAGTGGTCCTCCCTCCCTTTTTGTTGTCACTTCCAAGCCTTTCTTACCCTGTGGGACCTAAAAGTAAAATTATGTCAGTAACAATCTGGTAGCAAGATATCACTCGACAAAACATACTCCACTGAGCCTGGTGGGGATTACAAAGCTAATCATGTGCTGCATCAAAATCCGGATAAAGCTGAAGAAGCTTCCTATCAGTAAATGTACAGTCTGAACTGGAACTGTCCGTCTCACAGGCCTGTAGTGGACTAAGCTGCACTGGGTTTTCCGAGTTCTGTTTTAAAAAATACTGCATGTAATAAAGCTTCCTGAGAAAAGCATTTTCCACACTTCACGAATCATGGCAGTGCAGTTGCAAAGTTCAAAGTCTTCTTTGTCCTCCAGCTTGAATTTATGAACAAAGATCAGCTCAGAACTTATCCTTAGGCTTGGCTCTGCCCCAGGATCTTCCTTCGGGACCACCCTTGCCCTTATGCTCCTTCCTTTTCTCCCTTGAGAGCAGAAGGCACACAGGAGACAGCAACCTGCTCCAGTGAGCCAGCAAAATCCAAATCCAGCAAGAGAGTGGGACGCTTCTGGCAAAGATGAGCGAGCCATGCCAAAGCATCCTCCAGTATCTCCCTGCCAAAAAAGAATTTTGGTGCCCCTCATCTCACTCTGTGCCAATTTATTTCTGCAGCAAGGGGAGTTTTCCATGTGCTTATTAACTGTCTCCAGGATGTCTTAGGCAAATTACATTGCTGCCTTTCTCCTTGAATGCATCTCACTGAAATCTGTATTCCTGTCACCTGCCCCCACCTCTCTTGGTGGCAGCTACTCTGTTCAGCTGTTCTTCCGCTTCGCATTCCTGTTAGACTAGCAATATCTGCATAATATCTTTGGGAGAAAAAAAAAATATTCTGAAATATAGCTTTTGTTTTAATGACAGAACAGCATATGCTGTCACTCCTCCAAGCATTTTCTAAGTGGTGATAATGCTCTCAACTTATTTAACTACAGTATTTTTCCACTAAGGCTCTTTCTGTAATGATGCTCCCACCTCATTGTCTTTCAGTAGTGGTGCTAGCAAACAAGGCACATGGAAGCCAAAGCAACAGAGACTGCAACTCAGACAGACAAGAACCAGTCAGAGATCGTAACAGACTCAAAAAAACTAGACCCAAAAATAAACCAGGAGAGTCTGACATTAGGACTCTCTGGAACAGCTCAAAGAAAACAAACAGCCTGGACTCCTGGACTCACTGTTTCGTGCACAAGGAATGCCTTTGTTAAAGGATACTGTTTGCAGCACTGAAGCTTCACGACTGCCTTTTGCACCATGTGGTGGCTGGATAGGAAAGTGCCTTCAGATAACAGGCAGGCTCCTATTATCAGCTCGCCATATGCTTCCTACCCAGCCCACGGTCAAACCAAGATGCTTCGAGCTGCAGACCTGCACGTGGCACTCTGCCCAGTGGCTGCCTGCCTCTGCTGCCAGCATACAGAATGACTTCCAAAAGTCAAGCAGTACAGGTGGTCCATGGGTAAGGTTAAAAGTTGTCAGATCTACCCTGCTGGTTGTCCACACAGAAGAAAAGACCGATGCTTATGTTTGTACAGCTGACACAGGGAGCACTGTCACTCCCCACTAACACGTTTGTCTCACGCACACAGACAAGGACCAGTGTCTGTGACCTGGCCCTGGAACAAGACTCGTGCAGTGCAGAGAGCAAAGGGCAGAGTTGGTCACAAGACGGAAAAAGATAAGAAGTCATCTCCACACTGCTGCCCCAAGAGCTGCCCGTGGCTCACTTGTGCAACTCTGCCGTTTGACAGCATCTTTCTGCCTCTTCTGGCTGTGAGAGCAACTGTGATTCCAGATGGTATCTGCTCCCATGCGAGTCCCACTCAGAGTGCTCACACACATGTTTTGATTTGTTTTGTTTGAATTTGCAATATCATCCCCAGCTGGACAAATGTAAAGTGACTCATTGGCAAAGATTTTTGAAAATTATTGAATTATTTACTTACTTTAATACAGATAGGAACCTGCTCATTAGCTTTGATTACATGTGACTGTTGTTGACTTAAATCAAATTTGCCCTTCGAATTCAAAACACAAACAGAAATGACAGCAACCACAAACTCAGCAACATTGTCAGTCCTATGCCTGATCAAAGGAGGACAGGGTTTGAGGAATTTTTTCTGCAGGGGAAGGCGGATTACTTGGAGCACCCAGCACTGCTTTCCCTTCCTATGTGGGCAGATGATGTCTGTTTCCCACTGATTCCAGGAGTGAACAGGTAGCGTGTCTGCAAGAGCTCTTGAAAATCCCATAATAATAAGCACACAAAATCAGGCAGAGAGAGGGCTATTTCTGCACTCCGTTAAAATAAAGCCAAGGATTCCCCATAACCTACCATGCATGCTTGTATTCCCCAATTTGTTCCTAAATGAAGGTGGACAGCATCAGTTCCAAGAAACTACAAATATATCCCAGGTCTACTCTGGTACGCAGGTGACACCACCTCAGACACGCAGTTGGCGCTAGGGCTTTCATTTAGTTCGGAAAACAGTTGAAGTATGAAAGTGAAGGCAGAGACTGGAGAAGTTCTAAAGGCCTCAAAATGTCACCCTTGTTATTAAAGCAAAAAGAGAATATGTAGGGCACGGGCTGAGAAAAGGACAAAAGTTTTTTCTTTTTGAAAGAACCAAATTGCTTTTCTCTTCTCCAGCTGTTGCCTGCAGCTTTGTTGACATTTCTACTAATAAAATGTGAGGACATGCTGGATGTGCCCTGAAGCAGACCTGCCTATGGGAGAGACGAGGCTTCTGCCAGCTAATGACCTAGTAAGGAATATTTCCCACCCAATGGTTGCTTTTCGATGTGCTGCCTGCATCAAAGAGAAGGAGTCAGGAGTGAGGAAGGGAAGGTGTGGAGTGACTGGAGGTGGTGCTGGGATCACCACCCCTGAGGCTCTTCTCTGGGGGCAGCTGTAGGCTGATGAGGAAGAAACATCCACATCCATCCCTGCAGGGGCAATCAAAAAGGCAGTTCCTCAGCTTAGAGGAATACTCAGCTTGGATCTGAGAGCCAGAAGTAGCAGGTTGTGACACTAGAAGCAGTCCACGCTCTAGAGAGGATTTGGCTTAGACTGGTTCTGGCAGAGCTGCAAGACCCAGAGGGGGAACAGGCAGGCAGTGCAGGGGAGCTGGCTGAGGGCAGGAAAAGATGCTCTGAGTATGCGCTCAAATAGAATCACTGAGAGTTAACTTTTCCCATTTGCTTGACACATACCAAAGAAGTCTGACCTGTTGTCCAAACCATCCTGAAAAGGTGCTTCATTTTTCCTCTATTTATTCACAGTACACCTCCCCCCAGGTGATAAGTCTCTCCAGCCAAATAATGCTCAGGCAGGACTCAAGACGTGGAGTAGATGGGATCCTTTCCTCCCTTACAAGCTCCCTTGGGCAACAGTGATGCAGACACCTGCAAGTCCTGGAGATGCCATGGATGTGCATTGGCTTACTTAGGGTTTCACAGCACAGAATTAAACAAAATAAGTAAACCAGGCTATGATGGAAGCTAAAGCTTCCTAATGGCAGCTGGAGTTTGGCTTTAATCAGATGGCAATGCCTGCAGCTGCAGGCCACCAAACCCTTTCCAACCAGCCCTGACAGGAAAGCTTCCTGCACCTTTAGCTGAGTCACTAAACAACCCTGAATGATACAAACATCAAAGGGGCTATTTCTCCTAACCTTTCAGAGACACTCCTGGGCAAATCCCAGATCTGAAAACCCTCACAGACAGCCAGACACATCCCAGGCCAATCTCTGCGTAGGTGGCTAGTACCTCATACATGTCCATAATCCAGGCTAACACACAACACCCTGAGGAAGATTATAAATACTTGATCTACTTAATTCACGTCTTTCTGCAGACCTGTTCCAGATCTGTGGCCACAAGCAATCTCCAAATGGAAGGAGAGAGCTGCCAGAACACCTACCAGTTTCCAAGATCAATTTGAGAATCCTATATGTAGTTTTAAAATGTATGTACAGCAGATCTGCACATAAAATATTCTTATTCCCTTTAATCTGTCCTAAATTAGACTCAGTGACTGAGTCCTGGATATTATATGTAAATTATGACTCATCACCATAACACACAAATGCAGCACTTACAATTTAGGATTGCAGAGTCTGTCTGTACAGTTGAAACCAGTTCCAGTCCCCCCACTGCAGCACTAGATGTCTCGGTGGCTCTGACCAGTTGCTCCTGCATACATTTAAAGATGTACCTGGACCTGGACCGTGGTCTTCACTTGTCTGTGTGCATACGTTGATTCCTCCTCACTTGATAAACTGAACTGTTTGTATGGGAGATGTGGCTTTAGTGGTTGTAGCCACAAAGCAGAAAAAAAATTAATCCTGCTTTTTCAGATATTGAAAAGCAATCCTTGTTTTCCCAACACTGAGATCTATGGCTCTGGGGCCATGCTTCTTGGGTTCATCCTCCTTAACCACACGTTGAAGTTGTGGGCAAGCTATGGTGTAGGTTAGTTGACATGCTGCTCTGCTCAGGGGGGAACAGAGCTGCAGGAGCAGCTCCTCACCACTGTTGGGTCGTCAGGGTCTGACGGGTCCCCAGGCTCTGTGCTACTGAGTGGCACAAACCTGCGTTGTGCTTGGATTGATTCTGTGACAGAGGGAGAACAGGTTTGTGGAAGGCGCTTTCACGGAGAACAAGTCACCTTTGTCTGCTCAGCCCCTGAGAAATTGTCGCCCAGGTGGGCAGCTCTCTTGTACCGAGCAGGCAGCAGACAAGGGGCTCTTCTT
Source organism: Tetrax tetrax (assembly GCA_009806455.1). Lineage (NCBI taxonomy): Eukaryota > Metazoa > Chordata > Aves > Otidiformes > Otididae > Tetrax > Tetrax tetrax. The sequence goes on from WHYT01017635.1 coordinate 230,634, forward strand.
AACGTGTTCCTCTTCCCTCCTTCGCGTGGTCCTTTCTGGCTCAGAACAAATGCAGCTGAACAAGCAGCCACACATCCCTGCCCAAAAAGCAAAAAGATAAATGCCTCTCAACTTGATTTTATCTCACTTTCTCAGTAGGCAAAAGAAGCAATTCCATGCGAAATCGCAATGTGACATTGTGAAGGCTATCAGGGGAGCTTCTTTTGTTTTTAAAGTGGAAAAAAAAAACCCCAAAAAACAAACGCCAAACTTAATGGCAGCTTATCCTTCCACACAGACAGGCAAATGCAGAGCCTGAGTGGCTCAGAGGAGCTCACTGCCAGCCCCACACCAGGAGCAGATCAAATCAAACCAAAACAAAAAGCAGATCTCTGCTTTACTGGGACTCCCCTGCATGGACTGGGTCTCATTTCCTAGCTCTTGCAGCACAGATGGATTGCCCTCCATCACCCCCATCTTACAGTGGGAAATAGGCATGAAAGGATCAACTTTTTGTGTTATCCCTAGAGCTTCGAGGGAAGAGCTAGATTCTGCACCAGTACTCAATTTCCACACCTGTCTCTTAGCCTTGCCACAGTTCACCTGCAAAACATCACCTCAGACCATCCCCATCCACAGGGAGCTGGGAACTGGACTTTGTACTCCAAGGAAATTTCCTGGGGACATGGATGGGATAAAAGTTTTAAAAGGTGAATCACACCAGTCTCCTTTTCCTATGGAAAGCATCTGAGCCATTTTCCAGCCCTTCTCTTTTTCTCCCTTTTGCAACTTCGGAAAAAAACCCAGGACATTTATTCAGACAGACAATTGGAGGAACAGCAAGTCCTCGGTAGGTTATGTGACAATTTGCCAGGGTCCTGAGGCCCCTAGGAAATGGTGCGGGGATGATGGATGAAGGAGCCAGCCAGAATTGTCACTCCACATCTGAGGCATTAATCAACTGTCAGGATGGCTGAGAGTATGGCAGGCAAGCCTGGAAAATGGGGCACCACGCTGCAAGCAAAGCCCCTGCTTCTGGGACCCCCTGAGGAAAGAAAACACTCCAGGAGCAACTTCAGCTATGCTCAAGAAGCAGCAAACGGTCCTGGCAATTCCCTGGGCAGTTATTCCTAGAGAAAGCACTTATACTTGCATTTAGAGAAATTTGTTCGCAACCCCTGCTGTGCTTCCCAGAGTCCATTACCAGCTACGGCGAGTGGCTCCAGCTCTGTCGGTGGGAGAGCTCGCAAGCAAGCCCAGCTCTCACTCCACCCTTCTTTTTGTAAAATGTTTTTTTGTTTGTTTGTTTGTTTTTTCCTGATTTGCTTTAAATAGCATTTTGAAGTTATTAAATTCCTTTCAAATTTTTTTTTTTATTATTTTTGAAAATGTAGGTTACTTTTAAAATAAAAACATCTATGTTGCAGCATAAATGGTCTTTTTCGTCTTTAAAAAATAGGAATGTTTTGTCACTTGAAAAAAAAAAAAAAAAAAAAGTCACTAGATGTGTATATGGCAAACCTTAGATTGCAAAAGCACAGGAGGGCAGTAGTGCCTGCGTGATTGGAATCACTACCCAGGTTGCCGACAGAAACTCAGCATGCAAAATGGTTTGCATCTGGGGGGCTGGACTAGATGACCTTTAAAGGTGCCTTCCAACCCAAGCTATTCTCTGATTCTGTGCAAAATGAATGAATCTTCTTCCCTGCAAAGGCAAGCCCAAGGAGCCACTTGCAAAATACAACCTTTGCTCTTGATCTGCTGTTGCAGCTGCAGTCTGCACACTGAAGCTTTCAAAATGCAATAAAAATATCATTTGAACAGGAGGGAAAGAGTGTAATATGTGCTTTATAGCTAAATAATTAACAAAATGAATTGAAAGGACTGTAATATTCATAGCTTTAAATATTTATAAATTAATTTTTAAAGTCACTATATAGTATTGAATTATCTTTAAAAGCCTGCCAATCTAGGACCTCTCAGTTTCATTTCTGCTTGTTATTACAGTTATTAATGCTCCAAAAATGACAGGTGTTTGGCAAGAAAGATGAAATGCAGGTTCCAAAACAACAGCAGTAGCTAATGCTTCTGCACTAGCGCAGGGTCAGCTACTCCGCCTGGAGTCACTGGAGGAAACCCGGGCTCCTTTATTTCTCTCCAGAGTGAATGCGTTCAGAGCTAGCTGTGCCAATAAACCCCCCAAGCACCGATTCCTGGCCCATCAGCGTTGGCAACATCTCTGTTGCTGACTGTTTGATAAAGGGGCAAGAAACAACATCCCTCTCCCAGGGATGCTTGCTGGACCACGTAACAGATGCGGTGTAAAAGGCTATCTGTGACAAGAAACACCAGTCCAGCAAAGAGTCTATTGGCTAAAGCTATATTTTTTTCCTCCTTGTCACCACAGTGGTCTGCACATTCTAGCATTAATTTCATTTGTCTTCATTTGTCCTAAGATAAATTTAAAATATAAATAACACGGTTGGTGACATTCCACTCTGATGCTACGTTACCACACAAAACAAGACCTGCTCTCCTACCATGAATACTTGAAAACATTCACCATGAAACAGTAATTTTGCTGGATATGCAATCAGACGCACAGTTCCTTCATGCTCACAAATGCCACAGACACCAAAATATCTTGTGTTCCTCGTGTGTGTCACCCTCACCTTGCAAACACGAGGCAGCAACTGCACAAGAGCCCTGATCTTTTTTCAATATCCCTGCATTATGTAGCTCCTTCACTTCCCTTTGATGCTTATATCTGATAAATACTCCGTATTCGTGTAGCAGCAGGAGACCATTACCCTTTGACAAGAGTCTGTTTTCATCGACATTATTTCTAAATTATTCGCATTTCATGTGACTCAGATGGGTTACACTTAAAGAGGCTTACATGGCAGTGCTTAGAAGAACAACAGAAGTTGTCAAGACTACTTTTTTTTTTTTTTTATCAACTAAGGAAATCAAATCATTAGTAAGAAGAAAAAAGAAAAAAAAA
>WHYT01017635.1:249571-265053 GCA_009806455.1 Tetrax tetrax
AAAAGAAAAAAAAAGTCCATGCTGTTGTAGGTAATGGGAAAAACATTAAGTCAAGGTGATGCTTTAGTCCTTCAAAAGCCCTAAACAAGGCTGTAGGCACTCTGCAGTAAACTGTCTTGTGCTTAACGTTGGGTCTGGGTAATAAAGAATACGTTTTATTCTAATTCCTCTTAGTTACATCTTTTCTATATATTTCAGGTTTATTTCTTTAGACTGATGCATTCAGAAAGAAACACTTAGCAACTTCTAATGAACAATATAAGTAATTTTAAAAACATACTAAATTGGTTCTAGAGGAGGCTCTTTTTGTATTAGTCTACACGCTTTTCTTTACCCTAAGTCACGGTGGTGTCGAGTCCACACACATTTTTAAGTTTAGGTTACAGAACAGAAGAAGTGACAGCTTCTACCAAATCTAAATTCCTACCACCAGCATTCCAATAGCAGCACTTTCATTTGTCAGAAACACTTGACTACTTGTAGCAGTGGAGGTTGAGTAGCCATAGTAAAATGTCACTTTTCATGACAGAAGGTTTTAAAATCCCCCCTTCACCCCTCCCCAGAAAGATCTCCCACAGAGAGCAATTACACTCTGTCTAGCCTACCAGCCCACATATGCTGGGTTGTTTTCTGCAACTAAACACGCCTAAGAAAGTTTGAAAAGCTAGTGACTCTTGAGTAGCTCTATGCAATTGCTCTTTTCACTCCACAACTAGAAAGCACTTCATTTTCAGTTCATATAAGTAATCAAGCCGTAAGTATGACCCAGCAATATCTGAAGATAAACGCATCCACCTGATCTAGGCAAAAGCTTCCTCCATCTTTGGATGAAAGCACATCTCTATGTCTTTGTAGTTAGCTATTTGAATAAAGTTTGGGGCTATAGTTCGGATCTGAACTTGAGATTAACAATGCATTTATACTTCCTATTACACATCCCACACGCATTTAGCCTCTGAACATGATGGCATCCTTAATTTTCTCTGTTACATCTCATTGTTAGGCTGTTTAAATTCATTTGAAAGAGTCATTAGCTTTACATTAAGGATCGCTGTGGCATCTGGCAGATGATCTATAGAGGGAAATTGTGTTTGTATGGAGTCCCATCATCAGTGCTCATAGACTGAGAAACATTACTTAAGAGAAGGACTGAAGCACATTATCAATGTTAACGTTCGTAAGACCCCTGTGGAGTAGGCCAGTAGGATTACTGAGATTGCCAAGATAGGGAAATGAGGCATAGATAATTTAGAGAAGAAATCGGGTTACAAATAAATAGTAAATTTAAACATAGGAACAACAACAACAAAACCAAAAAAGATATTAAGTCTCTGTTTTTCATCTACTGCTGAAAACACAAAGCCATCCTGCTCATCCATCCCTTTGATATCTGAAGTGACTGAACTGACACGGAGGGGACAAAATTTTAGGATTCTCTCATCTCCAAGATTTTAGCTTCATGTAGGCACCCAACCAGCAAGGCATTTCAGGAGACAAAAAGAGTAACACCACCTTCACCAAGGCTGAGGTCAGCACAGCTGATTATACTCCTCCTCCCCGCCATCGGCAGTAAGTTAGGAGCTAACTGAAGAAAAAGCGCTGCTGACAAGGAGACTATCAGCAGCACAGGACTGATGAGCCTTGTCATCTCCATCCATTACAGCTTTGATCAGTAAACAAAATCTGCATTCTCCAAACCCACAGATATACAGCGAGAAGACAAATGAAGGCTGGCAAGAAAACATACTTTTGCATTATGGGCTTTTTAATGACTATTTCTCTATTTTTATGAGCACTAGGAAGATAATTCCTGACTATTCCATACTTCTGTTTTTTACAAATATTTTATTAAGTCAGCAGAGCAAAGATTATAGGGAAAAAAACACAATTTAAATGCTCCATATTATGGAGAACATAAAAAAAAAAAGTAAGTTTCCTGGTTTTATAAAACACAATGGACCATGTCCACTCATGAGAACAGCTTAAGTACACCGCACCCTATAAGACATTTTACTTAATCATCCATATTAAAAGTCCTGTTGGTATTATGAGGTTTGCAGAAACATTTTGTACTAATGCTTGATTTTACCTTCAGTTTGGGAAAGACACAAGAACCTCTCAGAACTGGTAATGCTTGTGCTAGTGGGTGTCACAGTCCCATATCATCCGAATAGCCGAAACAGGTCCTCCTACTTGGAAAGACTGCCCAACTTTGTCCCAAAAGTTTATTATCCAATCCACCTCTAAGGATGGGTCATCTAGTTCCAGCAACGAGCAATCTCCGAGTTGTCACTATCACAGAGTTACCTATGCATCATTTCCCACTAGGATAGGATTTTCCCAACAAGAAAGTCAGAAAGATAGAAGAACTTGGAGCAAAGACCAGATCATAGGGATGCACACTCTGCCATGATATAAGAGGTTCCCCCCCCCCGCCCCCAAAAAAAAACTCTCAATTTGTTCCAACATCCAGGTTTGAGATTCTTGGAAGTAAACTTTAACTTGCAGAAAATGTCAATTCTTATTAGAAAGCTTCTCCAGATGAACTTTATTTGTTCACCAAATAAACAGGAAATAACATCACTCCTCTGGATTTTCACAAGTCAGTCCTGTGAGAGAAACCAATTCTCCTCCTTTTCATCGGTGCATAATATGGGCAATGAGCCCATGCCCACTAAAACTTCAACTCATTAGGTTTGCAAATATTATCACTCATGTCATGTGTTGGAAGGTAGAGAACAGCTCTACTTCTCTTCAGGACCCAGTCACCAAGCATCTGCTTCAAATATTAGAGTGTGCTACAATTTAGTCTGGAAGCCATGAGCTCAACAGACCATTTTGGAAAACTTGTGATGCTCTAAACCTAGCTTGACATTGGTAGAAGAGACTTCGAAAAGAAGCAGAACCAAGAGTATTTGCATGGTTAAACAGCAGTTCACCATGCTTGAGAAGAGACAGGATTGGGAGTGATTGCTCGTGAGCATTTGGATCCGGCAGGCAGTCATGTCACACAGGTGACAATTTAGGGAGGGGAAATAGGGTGTTCCAGCCCTGAACTATAAGGCTGACTTACAGCTGGTGGCTCAGTAATTGGCATTTATGGCTCAGAACACATCACTAACACACGGGTTGGAGACTGATATTTTCATCACTTCTTTCTTTGCCCTCAGCTTTGCAGCTATTTAATGCACTCTGAGTTTATCAATTACCTTCCTGACCTGGGATGGTGTGATCTGTTTTTAAATGCATGTACAGTGAGTTTTAATAGCTTGTTTTAGTTTTTGTTTTTGCCTTCACAATTTCACGGGGACAGATTCAGGGACAAACATACAGGGAAGATCGAGAGTGCATGTAGTCTCGATAACCACGATGAAGATTTCTTGGAGTTTCATCTCACCCTAGCTTGCAAGATTTCCATTCTCAAACTGGCTCCTAAAGCTCAGCTAGTGCTGCTTCCTTTGGTCTGTGGCCTTGTGGTACCTTTAATCTATCACACAGTTCTTAAGCTGTGAGCTTTGCCCTCCTGGAGAGTGGAAATTGTGCTGACAGGCAGTGCAAATACAGTGCCATGATGAAACCTGAAAACAGTAGGTTACATGGAAGAAGGTATTATTGAAAGAGATCACAGGATAAGTGTGCAAAGTCAATCCAGAAAAAGATGTTTTGACAGAACGATATGAACACAGAATGAGGTCCCAGTATGAACCAGGAGGTATGAGAGCAGCTCTCATGAAACACATGCTGCTAATTTCGTACTTTGCAACCTTGGATTTAGGATTGTGAAGAAATAGCCTCTCATCTATAATTCAATCCTCTTTCACTTTGTTCTGGATTCCTAGAGTCCAGACTTCCCCAAAAGATATAATGTGTCCTGCCGGAGGGCACCGGTGCCAATAAATCAAAAATGTCACCATTTTGTTGTATTTGTCACTTTTGGCAGCAGCATACTCAGAATAGAAGAAAATTACACGTTCAAGTGTACAACCAGCCAGGGTCCATAACATACACAGAAGCCTGTTGGGATGATGCACATCTCTGGGTGAAACATCAATTCCCAAAGTCATTTAAACTAGTCAGAGTCAGATTGCCCAGACAAACTCTTAAATACACAGTAAAATGTAGAAAGCAGGCTCTATATATGGATTTAATTAGTATGCCAGGAGTAGAGAAGAGGCACTGGAAAGGCAGATCTATCTGTATTCCCTGGATTTCTCAGTGTTAAAGATGGAAAAGTGAAGGGCCCTGGTATTAAAAAAAGAAAGCAAATTAAATATTTCAAGGAATATGCACAAACTTTCCTGTAAGTGGGCTGCTGGAATAACCCAGGCAGAATAAGCTTCAGTTTCATCTGAAGCATGAAAGTCAATTTTCTCTGTAACTTTTCTAAACTCTTTGCTTTTCTATCACATGTACTGAGACTGAAGGGAGTTCATCTACTCAAGGTATGGGTATAGACACACATTATGTATGGCAGAGTGCTCCTTGGAAGAGAACTAGTTACTCAGCAGACTCTCATAACCAGCACTAGCAATATTTAAGAAAAGTGTCATTTATCTTACTGAGAATTTTACCAAAGCAAAGAAGGATGCAGTTGCCCTTCCTAAGAAAACAAGGGGTTGAAGGGTGAAAGACAGCACAAATTACTTTTTACCTATCAATTATTTGTCTGTAAGTATTCTTAAAACTTATTTCTCTTCTATGTATTGCAATTTGATAAACCATAGCTATATGTACTGTACATTAAAAATGATATTGAGAATATTTCTTCCTAAAAACTATTCCTATAGATACCAAACTTACCCATGCCACCTTCGTCCTTTAAGTTTCTTTGCCAGAGAAGTGCCAGAGCAGAGCAGATCATCTAATTCTCAGAAGGCTGTGCCTAGTTTTGAGTTATGTAATTACTTCAGGTAAGCTGTTTTATCCCTGATGAAGTCATCTGTCGCAGTCCATGAAGGTTGCCTTCCATCTGGGCATCAACTAATAGATACTCCAGGCTAAGACTTGCAGTTTCAAAACTGCTCTAATTTTCACTTGACAGTAATGAGACTGTCAGAATAATGCTTATCTTGGTATAAGTAATCTCTCTTGATCAGTACTACGCAAAAGCTAAGACTGTCACTCACTGAGCTTCTCTCATACGAGGGCCAAACCGTTAGTGATAGGATCAAATGGAAAAAGCTGTTAAGGGCAGATGGGCTTGCCCCTATCAATGGAGGGCTTTTTCTTAATAAATGGTTGCCAGTCTGTTATCCATTATTTTAGTTATCCATGACACAGCCACTTCCAGCTCTTCCTTAGAAAGGCCACTTCAGACAGGAGTTTTCTAGGGAACTAAGAGGGCCGTCATATACTCTTCTCAATAAATTAGTACCCTGCTATGTAAGACATGGAAGTTAATATTATAAAGGCAGCATGATTATGTGCTCTGATTTATTCCAAAAACAGAAGCGCCCAGCTTAAGGTCCATATATTTAAAAAAAAAAAAGGGGCAAAAATCCCCAAAAGTTATAGCCAGGGAGAATATCAAAACAAAACCCATATCTCCTGGCTTTCTGGATGAAGAAATTATGAAATTGGATTTCCACTACAGAACACGGATGTTTCCATCCTCTCTAGACTACTGTGCAGATAAATTCCTTCACCTGTGGGAAATGCTTAGATGTTGTGGCAGTGGGCTCTACATAAAACAGGCAAGTGCACCTTGAGCTAATAAAGTTTACTGCAAATTATTAATTTTATATAAAGCAGATTTATGATAAGCAACGACTGAAGCAGGAAACGATCGGTACAGCACGTGCACCCACAAACAAGCTGCATCAGCAATAAAAGGGAGGAGAAAACTCCCTCTGCCTAGGTCTCACTTGGGAAGGCATTTATTTGTGATTGAGCACTAGAGTATTTGAAACCACTGATTCAACACACCAACAACCCACAACAACAGTGTTCCCTAGCTAAGCTACCATTTCTTCTACTGTGATGACAGACATTGCAAGTTAAAAAAAACCAAAAAAGTTCAGGTGTATGTCTGGTAATGTGTGAAATCAATTATGTCAGGACTTTGGGGCAGGAAAAGGAAGGAAAGAGTGGGGATAAGCTGACTGCTGTTGAAAAATGCTTTGCACAAGATGCAGTGATGGCAAATAGCCCAGTTTCGGTAGGCTAAGCTATGATCTATAGATATAGATAGATTAAAAATGCCACTGCACATACCATCAGATTCACAAAATAACAAAGTTGAACTTGTAAATGACAAAGCGTCCATTTCTTTGTTTGTTGACAAGTAAAAAATGCTGCACACAACCACCTTCTTTGAGTCAGTGTTTTTTAAACATCGATACCACATAGGAAACAAACAGAAAATATAGACATTCCACCCACCCCCACTGGAATCCACATTTCCCACTGATAACCCAGAAGAAAATATACATAAATGTATATCAGTAGAGGATATCATGTATGACATCCTGACCTAGACCACCATTGCCATAACTATCTCATCGTACATCTCTGCAGTGCAACACAGCTAAAAGAGGCAGGGGAAAAGCACACCGCCGAAATCCAAACCAGACAAGAAATATGCAGTTGCCTCTTGTCTAATAGGCAAAACCAGAGCATGTAAGATCCACAGCTGGAGCGCTGCTGGCCTGGATCTAGCCACTGGTGAGCCCAAGCTCACCTCCAAAGTTTATGAATAAAGGGGTTTTTTTTGTATTTAGGGACTGATCCAAAAATAGTTGAACTCTGTAGGAGCCCATAGCGGATTTGTGAAAGGACTGCAAAGAAAAATATATTTCTGTGCCCAGCGCCGTGCACCCCAGACACGTCCCCAGCACTGTTGGCAGCACATGCAGAGGGAAGAGAGTTTGTGTAGGGCCATTGGTGTAGGCACCAATGTAATTGCCAGTGCAATGCCTGTGTGACACAGCAGACAGTCAGAGCTCTCAAAGTGACAAATAAACTTATAAATTATAACTCTGTCATGCAGCTTAAATTGCTCAACTATTTTTTTTTCTGCTTACTGGTAAATTGTTCATCAGGCTGTTCTTGCTAAGGTTTTGCCTGATTCAGTTTCCTCTACTCAGGAGAGGATAGGGGAAGGCGTTTTAAGATTCAGTTTTTATTTTTCATTATCCTACTCTGATTTTATAGGTAATAAAATTAAACTAATTTTCCCCAAGTCAAGTTAGTTTTGCCTGTGACAGTAATTGCTGTGTGATCTCCCTGTCCTTATCTCAACCCACAAACCTTTCATTATACATTCTCTCCCCTATCCAGCTGAGGAGAGGAGCGATGGAGCGATAGAGCAGCCTTGGTGGGCATCTGTCATCCAGCCAGGGTCAACCCACCACACTATCTGACAACTGTCACCCTGTTTTACCAAGTTCATTGTAGATGATGACATATTAATTACACCACACGCAGAACAACACAAAGCAATTAACACTTCTCATGTGCTTCATTGCTGCTCTCTGTGCTGTTTCCACGGGGAGTTATGATGTGAAATCTCATGACTAGCGTGAAACCAACTGCAATCATCACTGAATTTGTATTTTTCCACTTCTGCCTAGCACCGCATTCAGCCCCTACTGGGCTTTCTCTTAGAGGCAGTCTGGCAGCCTAAAACAACAGACCTAATTTTTACAGACATGGCATAAGACCAAAGTTACCCAACTTCTGGCAGAATTGGGAATTTAGAGGAAACCAGAAAACATTCAGTAACCTGCCAAAGCAAGGGGGAAGGAAGGAGTTCCAGTTCTGGTTCCTGGCTTTAGGCAACTCATTTCATCTCCCCTAAACCAGGAATAATGGTGCATCTGCCTCCCAGGCTGTGTCCAGCCCTTCACTTCTCTGGCCTCAGTGCCCTTTAATTATAGGATCTGTTTCCATGTTGACCACTTGTCCATCCTGCCCTCTGCCAGGGTCCTAAACTGGCTGTTTCACTGCTCTGTCTCTAGAAAGCTTGTTAGCAGTATATACAGCACCCAACACAACAGTATCCCAGGCTTTATTTAGGACTGCAGCATTACTGGAATGCAAATCATACAGTAGCACGCTTAGGACAAAAGATAATAATTGTGAGTTAAAGCATAAAAACCACAGGGAGGGCTGAACTTTACTCAGATCTCAAAATCTAGAGCTCTCAGCATTACTAACGGTTTGATTTTATTAAAGGCAATAAATATGAGTATTGAATCACAACTTTAATCTGTAACTTGCCCTTAGCATTCAGAAGAATCTGCCATTGGAATTACTTCAAAACTGCAGGAATGAGCTTGCTCCCACAATTAATCCTATCATTGTTAATATTTGGGTTTAGGTCTACTGTCAGCCTGTTGTTCTCTGATAGCTCCTGCTCCTCTCTAACGCACTGGCACCAGGACTGAGGGGTCCAACCACAGGCAAAGGTTACATCAATTAACCAGCTGACGAGGTGCATCTCATTCATTGCACCAAGGACCATGATCACCATCCTCTGCTTTTAATTACACTGCTTGTGCGGTGCTAACCAAACTCCTTCCAAATACACCAGACTGTTTGTTACAGTCTGCTTGCAAGACAGGAAGGATGAAGTAAGATGCATGTGTTAGTCTGCGGCTTTGCTTAGTATAATTTGGGCACTGGCAACGTCCTGGCTAATCCCAACAAAACTGAAAGGAAACTCCATGTAAGATTGACAGAGTATTTAGCAAAACATGGGACTACGCCCAGTCTCACCCTGTGGCTCTTACCTGCAGGTCCTGGCTTGATAAGCCAGGATGTTTAAAACAGCACTTAGAGAACCATCCTAAAACCCAGCCCTAAGGCTGGTCATCAAAGGCTGCCATCCACCATGACTGTGAGCTGGTGAACTTCCTCAGGAGGGACACCAGCCAATCTGGCCTGCCATGCATGCCTAAATCAGTAGGGATTGCATCATTGCTTGTGTAGGTGTATCCTTTACTTAGCATCCTAAATCTGCAGAAAAAAAAAATGTTACCTTGGCACTGAGATTCTGATTGGCGAGACTTACAAAATTATAAGAAGGAACTAAACTCTGGAGGTCCTTCCCTTCCAAGATGTATTCAATTCCAGAAGCTGCAAATTGTTAAAAGCAAGACACAGAAACCTATCTTTTTGTCTCCAGTTTTGACGCTGTGCTTTGCTTTAAGTTAATTGGCAAAACCCTTTTATTTACATATCTCACTGGGCTTTTATAATTCTCTGCACAAAGTTTGATTTAGAAAGGAAAGCCTGAGAGCATTTTAAGCTGAGCAATTGGCAGATGCATAGGACTGTATATAACGTATGCCTATACAGTAAAGACATACATCAGGAGTGGGTGGACTGTATATCTCCCTATGCGCTTATTTCTATTTTATGGTATTTTAAAATAAGAAATACCATTTAAAGGAGCTGATTGCCTCAGGCTGGAAAAAATGTACAAGGTTCACATGAAATGTTTTTCCTTAACAGCAGGAGAAAAAAAAAAAAAAAAAAAAAAAAAAAAAAAAAAAAAAGAAGTCATGCATTTGGAAAGTGAAAATTTCAATCATTCCAATCCTGGTGACCTCTTCGGGGTATTAAGATGCTACTGGCAGACAGCTCTCTTCAAAAGATAAATCTTGGCTTTCTGCAGCAGCAGAATGGCATTTGTTTTCATGTCAGAAGTAATGGCACTTCTGAGGGACATATTGATTTCACACAGATTTTAGAGAAAATAACAGCTGGCCACATACATCAGTGATGCCAGAACATCCAAATATAAGTGCCCTGAAGGAGAGGGAAGCAAGTGTGTTAGTCTCAGAGGTATGTCTTAGATCTAGGGACAGAAGGCATCCTGGGTCAAAGGGCCAAAAAGCAGTGAGCTGCAGCCATATAGAGATGTTAACAGGAGATGTTTGACTAATCCTAGAGGGTTGTCCAAGTTCTGACACATGGAGAATGGCCGGCACAGAGCCCTGATGCTTACTGCAAGGCTGCAGGGTAGAAACTGAACACCACCATCCAGGTGGTCCAGGTGCACCCCTCCCTCCACCCAGGCAGGTCCTTTGTAAGGATGGGCCAGGCAAGTTTTAGTCCAGGAACATGCAAAGAAATACTTTTCTAGTGGTCGACAAAGAGTTCCAAAAATGCAAAGTCAACCATTTAGGAGTACGGAGACTGGAATACTCTTATGTGTTCTCCTGAGAGCAGAGCTGGCTTTGAGAATCCTTAAGAATGAATATAGAAGAAAAATATCATCGTATCTCCAGGCCACAGAGTGGGCCCGCTATGAAGTCTCAGACAGAGAAGGAAAAAAGTATTAAATTGAGAAGGGTTTTTTTTATATTAAAACAAGCCTCACTCAAACCCCAAACCACACTGTGAGCCTCCTGGGTTTGGTAGTGCAGCTTAGAGCCACTTGTTTTCCTTGCTAAATCAAGGCCACATAACCTCAGAGGTCGCAGCACTGGTAAAGCCAGGTATCACCCTACCTCACTAGGTCAACTCGGGTACTGACCAGTAGCTGCTGAGGCAGAAGGACGAGCAAAGGCTCTCTAGTGGGCAATGAGACGCTCACGGGAGAGCAGCTGGTTTCAGCTCCTCTTCTGCAGACTTGTATTTATACACAGGATGGTTGTGCAATATTAAAGCAGATGGGCTTTCCAAGCATGACTGCTTCTTTTGGGGATAATAATGCCATTATTAGCATCCAGGAAGGAGGTGCAGCTTGCCAGCACCGAGGAGCCCACTTCAGGATGAAACACACTTTGTGCAAAAACAACCACAAACCTATTTGTAATGTCTCCCTGGTTTTGGCATCATCCCCTTCCCAATCCAATTTTCTTAACAAATATAATGACTGGGCAAATATTGAAATTAGTTCTCCAGTTGGTTTTAGTATCTATTTCTGAAAACATCTTAATCTTCTGGAAAAGCTCACAATTTTTAATGCAGTTGGTGATGCAGTCTTTTTAGAAATTGGTACAATGCAAGCTTAAGGTGTTTTTAATACTGTTGTTCTCTCTCATTTCAGATCAGAGCACTGGAATTACTGAGGTTTTTAAAAATGACATGTATTTGCTTTTATAGAATGAAACTAAAACAGGACAAAAAGGCTTAAATACGCATTACTTCCTTCTTTTTTAAAAACAGATTTCAAATGGTGCAGTCATGACAAAACATCCAGAACTTCACTGCATTTTAGATGAAGTAATTAGCTGGGAGTCCTATGTCATACTTCAGAGGCATTTTGATTGGTAAAATGTTTCTGTCAAGTTTGTAAATATTGAAGAACTTCAGACCAGAAAAATAAACATTTATGATGTACCTTGGTGAGCGCGCTTTGCCAATAACAGCATTCATATCACATTCTCATTCACGCTGTTTTACCAAACCTATCAAATTCCACAGCTTCACTACTGCTGAAATGAGCCCTTGATTTTAAGGAAGAGCAGTTGCAGGAGTTGTTTTCGCCCCTGGCCGTAGGAGTGTTTTATTAAGCTCGGGTAGGAGTAGCCCAAGGCAGAAGAGCATCCTAGGGTTTTACCATTAAGCTGAAGCACACACTGCACAGATTTGAAAGTGCTTACAAAGCCATAGAAATTCCCAAGGACTTTCTCCAGGGCAAAAAAAAGTGAGGACTCCACTTTTCAGCCACTTAGTATAGAAACCACCCTCTCCACATATGCCAGCCACTGGTCTTAAACTGGTACCAGTCCTGTTAACTCAAGTGAATTCAACTCCTATTGTCAGGGTCAAGAGGATAGTTTAGTCTCTTATTTACCCATACAAATGCAATTTCCAGTTAAGAAGTTACCAAACCTGTTTGGCAGCTTTAGATGGGCATGCCTAGGACCGATTTAATATCGGTGCAATCTGAAAATAAACACGCTGCTGGCCTTTCAGCTCCTGAGCTCCTGCAGGACAGAGCTGGTGTATGGAGAGCAATTGCTATGACCTGTACTTCCCTCAGGTTTTCTGTCATTCATTAAACAGAAAATATCTCAAAAATCTTTAATGCAAGAATCAGATTTTTTGAAGCAAAATCAGAAAACAGACTTCCAAAGCAATCTGTAAGAGCAAACACGGCAGTTTCATTTTTAAAAAATAATTTTCTCAGACAGTTTACACTCTATATTCAGTCTTGGACAAACTACACAGTCCAGGGCTCCTGGCACCCCAAAGAAAGCTCCCCAGCTTCATGTCAAGCCTCAGTGATAGCCAAAGTCCCCCAAAAGCAGAATATTTATTTCATTTTTTTTTTTAAATGGAAACTAAAAAACAAGGCAAGTCCCTTTGAAATAGGACATGATCTAGGGAGATCAATGAAAACAACCCTGAGGCTTCATCCCTATCTGCATCATGTGCAGCCTAGGAGGGACTTCAGATTGTTCCAGAGCTGGATGCTCTGGCATTACTGTTTGCCAGTATCTCAGCATTGCCTCTGTTTAGTCAGAACATAAAAAAAAGTCACGTAGAGAAACCGATTTAGGATGAGAATTAATACAATTTGGCTACAAGGCATGAAGCCAAGATGTTCTTCACTCATCACCAAACAGCAAAAGTTTTTACAGCTTCTGAAACAGCCATGGTCTGCTGATCTCCAGGTTATACTGCAAGGCCCAGCTTTTTGTGTGCAGTGACTGAAAGAGGTGAGGAAACACTTGGTTTCACACAGTGAGCTTTGCCTGTACTGGTGGGGTAGGTTAGACTGGCACTTTGCAGAGGATAGACAATGATGCCTAGAGCAAGGAGCTGCAATTGACTTCTGCTTTTCTGAATTACTGTTAGTAGCACTGAGATTGGACCCTGGAGCCTGACTCTTGATCAGGGCTTCATGGTGCTTAGCAGTGTACAAACAAAATAAAATTACATTCACTGAATAGTTGTTGTTTTCATGCTTTTAAGTGAAGTCACTAGAGTAATAGCTGGATTTCTTTTAATCTCATTTATAAATCAAAATCATTATTTTAGCAAGTGATGACAAGTAATAAGTGGCACAGTCTCTTATCTTTTTCACTGTAAGATGAACTACTTTTCCTGAATTATGGGATGATTTCCCTATTACTCCATCCCACACTCTTCCCTTTGGCTCTTAAGAAGCCAGAGGAAGGAAGAGGAGCAGTACGTCCAGTGCTGGGAACACCAGCTGAGTACTGAACCAAAGAACTCTTGAAGGCAAGAAGGCAAGAATTATGTTACGTACAGAGCAGTGAAGAGTCTCCTTGTTGTCTATACACCAGTAAAAAAAAAAAAAAAAAAATTAAAAAAAATTTTGCTGCAGCTCAGCTTCAGCCTTTACAGATATGGCTTAAGTATCTGCTTGCACACACTTCACAGCAAGGCATCCCACCAGGCAAATGCATAATAGTTGCATTTGAAACCACCCATGAAGGAGGCAACTGTATTGAATCATTTGGGGAACTGGCACAGATCTGCATCTTGCTGCTTTCATTACCTTGAAGTAATGAAAGCACAACAGATTCGTAAGTCACATTTAAATTGGTTTTAAATGAATCCAAACCCTAGATGTAAACACAACAAAATGTAAGATGAGAGTCTGTATTTTAACTCCTTTTGAGATCTCCTGTGTTTCTGGAATAACAAGGACTGAAAGCACAGATCTCAAATAAAATCTCTGGGAAAGAGAGAGAAGCCAAAATCCTGGATACAGAGATCCTTGAAGGACAGACCTTCCTTAGCATGTAAACCCAGACTGTACTTTAGGACTCCTTAGCACAACATAGGCATACCACTGACTGACCCACACCGAAACTGCGCTCTGGCTGATAGGGGAATAAGGCACCTGGTGGTGTCTGTTTTCACACTTAACAGAAAGTAATGCCATTATTTCCTTGTTCCTGCCTTTTATATATCAGAGGGACATAAAATGCAACATATTCCTGTCTGCTACTGGCAGAGAAACAAATTTCAAGCTAATCTCAGTGTCCAAGAAATGATGACATCAGGAGCAATAGCCCTGCAAAGGGGCTGGTGCTGTATAGGATGGCTCAGTTACAAGTGTTTTTTTTTTTCAAGGAGAGTAGAGCTGGATTTGACCAATATTCCTAATATTAAGTATTGTGCTACTGTTATTTCTCAACATTCTAAAAGTTTTACACATACAAAATAAAATTTAAAAAATCATAGTACGTAACAGTTCTATAAAGAGTTCAACAGTTGTGCATGACATCAAAACCAGCTGATAGAAACAATGAGGAAAGTCTAAACTGCAGGGTCTTCCCAAAGAACATTTCTGAAGCATTCAGGATTTTTTAGCTAAGCAATTATTTTCCCTCCTTCCAATAGGAAACTCCTATGTGAAAAGGTAGGGAAAACAGTTACAAAGCATAAGTTGGAAACAGTACTTTTCCAGGTGAAATGGAGACTCATTTTCCTAAGAAATACAAGTTTCCACATCTCTAACTTTCAACTAGTCCCACCTCTCCACTGCAGCCCAGCAGCAGACTGTACCAGAGGAGCTCCTGCCCTGCTGCCTGCATCCAGAAAGCAGGCATGGGAGAGTGATTTCCTCAAAACACATTTAAAAGGCCCAGTGCGACAGACAACACAACACTCGGAAGATGTGTTCTGCATGTCATGAGCTATCTATTTCCAGTAAAGCACTGGGCCCTCTCACCACAGCAGTTTGTACTGCTGGCTATTGCCTAAATCACAAAATAATACTGCACAAAAAACCCAAAACAAACAAAAAAACCCAAAACAAACAAAAAAACCCAAAACAAACAAAAAAACCCAAAACAAACAAAAAAACCCAAAACAAACAAAAAAAACCAAAACAAACAAAAAAACCCAAAACAAACAAAAAAACCAAAACAAGAAAAATCAGGTTTCAGCTGGCTCTGCACTGTTCTGGGAGCAAAGGAGTTGCACGTATGAACACAGTGGGCCACTTTATGCAAACCCAGATGTCCCTCCTCCCCCTGCCTGCCTCCCTTTCCTCAGGGGAAGCCAGTTCAATTCTTTATAATAACCAGGGCTAGGATATTTCTGCAACTTGTGGGGTTCCCCTCCACACAAGACAAAAAGAGAAGTAAACAAGATTTAAGGAGGTGATCTCCACAGCTCAGGGGAATCATTCCAAAGATTAAATCAGTGCTCTGCCACCAGCTGAGCTTAGCACATTTAGCTGGCACAGTCATTTAACTCAGCGGCTGCCACATCTCAAGCGCTGGGATGAGAGGCATTTCCCAAACAGCCACCACCCCACTGGGCTTTCCAAACAGCATAGCCCTTCCTTCAGAGAGAAGGAAGTGCTGCTCCTGACACTGTCTGCAGCATGAACAACTGCCAGAATGCTCCTTCTCGTGCTGTATGCGTGATTCTGCACAAAACGCAGCACATCAGAGAGGTGGGACAGACTCAGGAAGGACCAAGGGCCAGGTTGGCAATAGGGCACGGAGTAGATGCAAGTGCTGAAGGCTTTGCAGGACTGGTGGTCTGGATACCTAAGTAGGGGAGAAAAAAAAAAAAAAAACAAAAAAAAAAAAAAAAAA
>WHYT01017636.1:0-33437 GCA_009806455.1 Tetrax tetrax
AAAAAAAAAAAAAAAAAAAAAAAAAGAAGAAGAAAAAGAATAAGGCTGAGGTACTCAATGATTTTTTTTGCCTCAGTCTTCACCAATAAGGGCTCTTGTCTCACCACCCAACCTGTGGAAGGCACATGCAGGGACTGCGAGGATGAAGAACCGCCCACTGTACTGGAAGAGCAGGTTCAGGAACATCTGAGGAACTTGAAGGTGCACAAGTTCATGGGACCTGATGAGATCCATCCGCGCATCCTGAGTGAACTGGCAGATGAAGTAGCCAAGCCACTGGCCATCATATTTGAAAAATCGTGGCGGTCTGGTGAGGTCCCGGTGACTGGAAGAGAGGGAACATAACCCCCATTTTCAAAAAGGGGAGTA
Source organism: Tetrax tetrax (assembly GCA_009806455.1). NCBI lineage: Eukaryota > Metazoa > Chordata > Aves > Otidiformes > Otididae > Tetrax > Tetrax tetrax. Next base: position 370 of record WHYT01017636.1, read on the forward strand.
AGGAAGATGCGGGCAACTACAGGCCGGTCAGTCTCACCTCCGTGCCTGGCAAGGTCATGGAGCAGATTCTCCTGGAAGCCATGCTAAGGCACATGGAGAGCAAGGGGGTGGTTGGTGACAGCCAACATGGCTTCACCAAGGGCAGATGGTGCCTGACCAATCTGGTGGCCTTCTGTGACGGGGTGACAGCATCGGTGGACAAGGGACGAGCAACGGATATCATTTACCTGGACTTGTGCAAAGCTTTTGACACTGTCCCTCACAACATCCTTCTCTCTAAACTAGAGAGGCATGGTTTGATGGATGGACCACTCAGTGGATAAGGAGTTGGCTCGATGCCCAAGTGGAGACCGGTCACGAGTGGTGTCCCTCAGGGGTCTATGTGCACCCGGCCCTGTTCAACATCTTTGTCGCCTACATGGACATGTACTCTGCCCTGGTGAGACCCCACCTGGAGTACTGTGTCCAGTTCTGGAGCCCCCAACATAAGGAGGACATGGACCAGCCGGAGAAGGTCCAGAGGAGGGCCACAAAGATGATGAGAGGGCTGGAGCACCTCTCCTATCAGGACAGGCTGAGAGAGTTGGGGCTGTTCAGCCTGGAGAAGAGGAGGCTCCGGGGAGACCTGATAGTGGTCTTCCAGTACCTCAAAGGGCCTACAAGAAAGATGGGGAGAGGCTGTTCAGTAGGGCCTGTTGTGATAGGACAAGGGGTAATGGGTTTAAAATAAAGGGAGGTAGATTCAGACTGGATATAAGGAAGAAATTTTTTACAATGCGAGTTGTAGAACACTGGAACAGGTCGCCCAGAGAGGTGGTGGATGCCCCATCCCTGGAAACGTTCAAGGCCAGGTTGGATGGTGCTCTGAGCAACCTGGTCTAATCGGGTATGTCCCTGCTCCTTGCAGGGGGGTTGGACTAGATGACCTTTGAAGGTCCCTTCCAACTCTAACCATTCTATGATTCTATGAAGAATAATTCCAAGACAGAAAGACAATGGAAGGACCTCCACAATCAGAGTTTCAAACAGAATCAATGTTCCACCTAAATTTCATAATTGGTTTGGCTGTAGAAATAAATGCTGAAATCTCCGCAAAAATAAAAGGCAATTATTCTGTCTTCTAATAATTTTTTTTTCTTTAAATATTAGCTTTAGGCAAGATATCTATTTAGTATGTTTATTTAACAAAGTAATTAATGCACCGTTCAAATCCCATGTATTGATTTGACATAAAATCGAAAACATCTTCTCCATTGTAGCATTTATGTATGACAGATGCACTAGCAATACTGGTTCCTTCTGCTTCCTCTTCTACAGCACTTATTATTGTGAATGACTAGTGGACCACTAAGACACATGACCTATCGGACTCAGCAATAAAAATACACTGGCTTTTTGATGATCAAATAAGTGTACTTGATGTACGAAGCCAATAGTGTCCAACTACATGGAGCTGCTAATGTTTCTCTCTCAAGGTGGATTCCCACATAAAAAGTTTCCTGTCTAGCTGAGACACCAAAAAAGCTGCAGCATATATGCAAAAAATAAAAAAAAAAGAGAAAGGGAGAAAAATAAAAAAGAACAATATATAAAATCACAACTTTGCAAAATTAGAGCAGAAACAAAGCTAAAAGTGATGTAATCAAACTAATAACCTTGATGAAGATTGACTCACGTCTGGTGTACTAGCACATGAAAAAAATATCCATGCATTCTTACAAACTATTTTCTTCCTATCCATTACATATTTATAAGTCATGAACCAGATAGTAAGGAATGCTGGCAGCTGTCAAATGCTTGTTTTCCTCTTACCACAATGAAATTGTTCTCCCTAGTGGTGAAACAGGTGTGACATTTTTCCATTCTCACCTTCCTTATTGAGACAGAAAGGAAACTAAAAGCTATCAGTTAGGAGATAAGTCTTGGAATATCTTCTTGAGGGACATTAACTAATATGAGTGAGCAACTGGGCTTAGTTTTCCATAGATTTGCATTTAACTACTTGAAAGTAAGCCGTGATACGAGCATATTTACTACTGAAAAGTAACAACGTTCTAGTCGATTAATATTTATTCAAGGTAAAATAAAGCACACAGTAGTGAGACAGGAACACTAAATATTTCTTATGATTTGTCAAGACATCAAAGGTAGTACTTCAACTATTTACCGAACAATATCACTCTAAGATTCAGTATTTATAAGCTTTTATAAACCCCCATTGTAGGGGTTTATTTAGAACAGTTTTCTAAAAATAACATCATGGATTCTGTGCCTTAGAAAATATATATTTTAGAAGTGATCCATTGTATAGCTAACTACATATTGATGATTACGTTTAAAAACAGAAATTAAATCTTGGAAACCTTTTTTTTAACATCATTTGACATCACACAGAAGTGCTACCCCACGCAGTACCCAGTGCTCTGGAGGCTGAAGGGTTTTAAGGTCCAAAGCAGCAATGTAATTCATATCTGTTCGACTGGTCTTTTTGTAGACTGGACATGAATACATACGTGGATCTTTTGAAGCTAAAAAGATAAAAGAGACATAAAAAACAACAAAATTAAATTGGAAAACCAAGGCTCTAAGGGACTGGGCATAAGGCAAATGTAAAATTGAATCAAAATTCAATAGCACACACCTCTGCATCACCACCAAGCAAAACTCTTAACTTGATTCTCACACTGTTCACTGCTGTGTTATTGCCAGCTAAAGGCCACATATGACTAGAAATTTCTATAGGTTTAAGATTTTAACATCAGCACCTAAAAACTGGATGTAGCAAGAAATGTAAATTGACACTCTAGCATGGTTAACATTATTATTAGTTCAATTTGATCACTGAACATTATTTCTTACTGTTATATTATTTTGTTGGGTCTTGGTTGTGGTGAGGCTACAGGAGTGGCTTCTGCAACAGGCTGCCAGAAGTTTCCCCTTTGTCTGGTGGAGCCGGGCGGCTGCAGGGCAAAACTACTGCTGGCTGGAGCGGAGTCAATTGGTGACGGTGATAATGCCTCTGGTGATCAAGTATTTAAGAAGGGGGAAATAAAAGCAGAAGCGTGGGCAGATTGGGGAAGGTGTGGGCCTTGCCCTTGGGCTCCCACTGGGCAGCTGTCTGTGTCAGCCCAGCCCAGCCTGGCCTGGCAGTGGGGAGAGAAGAGTGAGGATACAAGGGGAACAACTCTGCAGACGCCAAGATCAATGAAGAAGAAGGAGGAGGAATAAAGTCACTCCTGACACACTTTCCCTGCAGCCCATGGTGATATGGACTAGTTGGAGGCAGGTTGTGCTGAGGCAGGTTGTCCCCCTGCATCCCATGGAGGCCCACGGAGGAGCAGAGATCCACCTGCAGCCTGTGGAGGACCCCATTCTGGAGCAGGTGAATGGCTGAAAGAGGCTGTGGCCTGTGAAGGGCCCGCTGGGGCAGCCGGTTCCAGAAGTAGTGCACTCCATGGAAAAACGACTGCTGCTGGAGCAGTTCATGAAGGACTGCAGCCTGTGGGCTCAATTCATGGAGGACTGTCTCTCATGGGAAGGACCCCATGCTGGAGCAGGGGAAGAGTATGAGGGGTCCTCCTGTGAGGAGGAAGGAGCAGCAGAGACAACATGTGATGAACTGACCACAACTGCCATTCCCCATCCCCCTGCGCCACTGGCGGGAGGAGGTAGGGAATTCAGGGGTAAAGTTAAGCCCAGGAAGAAAGGAGGGATGGGTGAAAGGTGTTTGTAAGATTTGGGTTTGTTTCTCATTATCCTACGTCAGTTTGATTGTTAATAAATTGAATTAGTTTTCCTAATGTCAAGCCTGTTTTGCCCGTTATGGTGACTGCTGAATGATTTCTTCCTGTCCTTATCTGAACACATGAACTTTTTGTTGTATTTTCTCTTCCTGCTTGGAGAAGGTGAGCAAGCAGCTCCATAGTGTTTAGCTCCCAGCTGGGGTTAAACCACGACAATTATTAATGTGTCAAAATTTAAAAATGCACTATTTTGAACAAGCTGTTTTGAAATGCATTTAGTATTTCAGAGTATACATTGTCTTTGCTGCAGAATTAGAACACTAGCATAGTCGTGCTTAATACTTCAGTATTCATTATTTAGCATCTTGTCTGCTTTCACAGTGACCATGCCTCTTCTAAAAGATAAGCTACACAAAATCCTGGCAAAATAGCACGTTAACAGCCTTTTATTTTGGAGGTGGAATGCTTTTCAATAGAAGTTTCCAATTTTACATTCAACAGAGGATAGCCCTATCCTATTTTATATCCCTATTCAACAGCATTTCCTATTTTATACACAAAAAAAACCCCCCACATTAACCTAAATTACACATTTTCACAAAACAGCACTGTCCTTCAGCCCCTTAAGTTTCCTTTCCATTATTGTCTGCCTGAAAGACAAAATATCTTCCACCACCTTACTCCACCTCTCACTCACTTCTATTAGCTCAAAGATATCCTTGTCCATAAAAAAGCATATTTATAGATACAAATGTTATATATTTATAAATATCATGTTATATAATGTAAGATAGACATGGGTTTTTTACATATATATGTTGCGAATACATACTTATATAAAAGTTTTTTATGTATATAAATTACATTGGTTTTGGGGATGTGGGAAAAAGGCTATTTGGGTTTAGGTTACAGAGGCTACAAGGTTAGAGAGTTTGTATATATAAATGTTGATTTCGGTCTAGGACACATTGTTAATGGGAGACTGAATGCAAGCATGCTTGTCAGAGAATAGCTTATCTGTAAAGCATTTTAAAAGTTATTACCACCATTAATACCAAAAGCTAGAGACCTATCTAAATATTGGGGGGGGGGGAAGGGGGGGGAGTGCCTACTATCAATTATCAAGGAAGGCCGAAAGATTATTTTATATGGAAGACTGGGAAGTCTCCCTCATTGAAAAATATTCAGTATGTACACAATGAATTGCAACAGCCTCATGAAATCTCTAAAGCCCGCAACACTTCCATGCAGTTGAATAAAAAATTACATTGAATTCTATCAAAATAACATCTTTTGAATACTGTTACTTACTGTTATTCTCTGCATATATCCTTATAACTGGCATCATCTCAAAGAGCACCTTGGGCTTAGATTCAGTCAGTCTCATATTTCTTCTGTCCCAACCAGCTCCTTCCAAATACAGCCCATACACATAGACACCTTCCAAAGGAGGGCTTGTGATATCATCCTTCATCCATTTAGTAACCTCATTGCACAGCACTACACTGTCAAGAGCCCATCCTTTGTTAGCCCTTGTTATTTCCTGCCCAAAACAGATGAAAGTACGGAGGTTACATTTTTACATGTGCACAGAGCCATTTTTTTCTAAGCATTTATTAGGAACATATTCAAATGGTCACAATTTATCCTCTTCAATTAACTTTTTATTGTATCCATCTTTACAGCAGTTTGACTTCACTCTAAGCTAATGATGGCATGGTACTACAAGAAATCTTTCAGTACTTTATCCATTATATTTTATTTTCAATCTTTCTATTATATATAGTATCTTAAGACCCTACCAAGTAACACAATCACTGAATACCAATGGTAACAGGCTCTTGTGAATGGGAAAATTTCACAGCTTTCATGAGCTGAGAAAACATTAACTGCATGTGCTAAGTAAAAGAGTTCCAATGACAAAAGCAAAATGCATCATTTGCTGCGTATTTTGTGGGGTTATCTTCCTTTTCTGGTACCTTTAGTCTTCATTAACTATATTCTTAGTAATGAGTAAGAGCTCACTCAACTCTAAAGTTACATAAGGAGATGGCAAAAAAAAACCCAGAAAACACTTGAAGATAGACATGCATACGATTCAATATATACTTCCAGTTCAGTCAGTTAGTTAGTGCACTGGACAACAGACAACACTCCTTTATCTTTCCTAACTCTTTACTATCCCATGCCATTAAGTTATGCCAGACCTAAGTTTTATCCTGAACTTGTAAATGTTTTCCAAGATCTTTGCTTGAAGTAATTGGAATTAATGTTTGTCCCATACTGCAGTTAATTAGCTGCTTTAAAAAGAGCAGAAGGGTTATAGTTCAATGATCATTCTGACTCTTCATCTTTCTGATTTCTATTTGCTTCATCACAGAGCAAAACCTAGAAAGTCACTTTGGTTTTTACTTGGGAAATTAGGCTGTTTTGTGCTCACATTCTCTTTTTAGGGAAAGTTCTGTAGATTCAAACTGTTTCAGATCCTGCTATGAAACCCTTTCCACAAGCTTGGGTCCAAAAGAAAATCCCAGTTTAGGACTGTTTACTCAAAGGAATCATCTTATATAATTCCAAGGCTATATGCCTGCAATTTTAGTAGAAGTAGGTCATCAATTAGAACTTCAGTTTGACAGCGAAGATAGTAATCTATCAGACCTCAGAGCAAGAGGGAAGATTTTCCTTCTCTGCAAATCTTCATTCTCTCCTCAGAAGTTAGCTTTTTGCTGAGGTCCCATTGAATTCCCACCAGAGTATTCTTCCCAGTTTTACAGATTCCAGACAATTATTGCATCAAATGTGTCCGTTTATGCTGACCAGCATAGGTATTTATTGCCCCCTTTTGCAGTAAAAAGTAGCTCACTTGTCAAATGCAACTAGCATGCACGAACACAATCACCAAGTCAACAGAGATATTACATTAACAAATACACCAAAATTCATATTTAGAACACATGAATATAGGTAATTCTTTCCCACTTCATGAAGAGAGACTGAATCCACTACTGAACCACAGAAGTGTAATTTAAGACTAATTCTGAAGACCGGTTCTAGCAAGTCTCCAGCTAGGTAAGTACTGAACACAGACCAAACGGGAGGGGAAAAAGGAAAATAAGTTCACGAGCTTATCACCTCTCTTCAAGGGTATCCAAATGGTAACACGAGACATTACTTCTCTAGTCTACCTTAATAATGTTGTAAGGTAGTCCCTACATACATGGGGCTTGATCAAAGTATGAAATATATTTTAACACATTAATGGTCAATAAGCTGAAAAAGTATGTGCAGAAAAAGAACATTTCACTCAGGAAATGTTAGACAGTTATGCAGTCACATATCTTTCCTGTTGGCATGACGGACCCATGTGTATAACTCTGCTTTCATCACATAATATATATATTTTTTTAAAATTATATCAAACAAGAAGCAGAGTGAGACTTTAAACACAATTTACCTGCCTCACTGCAGTCAAAAATCCCTGAGGATTAAAAAATCCCGTCATCCAGAAGCAGTTTGGTCGCCTTTCAAAAATCCAATTGTAAAACTGGTGGTTTCTTTCTAGAAGCTCATGAAACCAGAAACCAAGTGTACTGGAAGCCCAGGATGCCTAGGAAAAGTACACAGTGTGTTCATTTTTAAATTTTATTCAACAGTTTTAAAACATCATATTCATGTCAAAAAAAAAAAAAAAGGAATTCCTTACAAGGTAGTAAAAAAATATAATAGGGGCTCATAAGAAAGATGGGGACACACTTTTTAGCAGGGCCTGTTACGATAGAACAACAGGGAATGGCTTTAAGCTAAAAGAGGGTAGATTTAGACTGGACATAAAAAAGAAACTCTTTATGATGAGAGTGGTGAAGCACTAGAACAGGTGGCCCAGAGAGGTGGTGGATGCCACATCCCTGGAAACATTCAAGGACAGAAAGGACATTGCTCTGAGCAGCCTGATCTGGTTGAAGGTGTTCCTGCTCACTGCAGAGGTTTGGTGTAGATGACCTTTAAAGGTCCCTTCCAACCCAAACCATTCTGTGATTCTGTGAGCATACCATTTATGGTATGGAATACTTTCTTCAGCCAGTTTGGATTAGCTGTACTGGCTATACCCCTCCCAGCTTCTTGCATCTGCACATTAGCAAAACTTGGGAAGCTGAAAGAAGTCCTTGGTCTCTTTAGCATCAACTAATAACATCAGTGTAGTATCAAAACTCTTCACATACCAAATTCCATACTAAATCCAAAACATAGCATCTACTGGGAAGAAAATTAGCTCCATCGCAGCCAAAACCAGGACAGCTCGGTTGGTTGGTGACTGGTTGGTTGCTTTTTACTCTTAGGGTGATCAAAAACTGGAACACATTGCCTGGAGAGGTTGTGGACTCTTGATTCTGGAGAGGTCTTGGAAATCTGCTTTAATTGACCCTGCTTTCAGAAGTGGGGTTAAACTAGACTGTCTCCAGAGATCTCTTCCAGGCTCTATTGTTCTGTGATTCTATGACTACACATTTTATTCTCAAAGAATAGCAACAGTGTATTCCACTAGTGTGAGTGCTACTTTTTAAAATCCATCATCACATTTTAGATTATACTCTTCTCTCTGGGTTTTTATCCTGCCAATATGCAACAGGCTCTTAAAATGGGGAACACATGCATCCCCCACATTCATTTCTATTTTTATAAATGAAAGAGGGCTTGTTTTGACTGTGTTTATTTTAGCCCAAAATCTACTAGCCGTTGCATAGTCCTGGTTAACACCTGTGTTTGAAAAAAGTATTTACTCTATGTCTAGCAGTTTAATCTAGCTCTATAGACTTTTTTTTTCCTTACAAAACAAGTGATGTGCACCTACTTTTTTCCAGCTAGCAGGAATCCTTCCATCATACATGCAGTCTAAAGCATCCCTCAGATTTTCACTCATAACAATTGTCCCATCAATGGCAAGTTTTAGATCTGTCAGAGTGTTTCTCACTAAGGAAATAACTCTCTGCATTTGTTCAATCTCTTGTCGCAAAAATATGTTCATAGGCTGAAAAGCTCCCATGTTCTTTAGTTTCTCTTTTACCTGTAGGTGGAATACCAAAGATCCTTCACAGAAGTAATAAACAAAGGTGGCTTTATGTCAAGGTTAGGTTGCAATACAATTTTTAAGACATAATATTTTATTTATGAAGGTAAATGATCAGTTTGGCATCTTTCTTGGATCCTCTGCAAGACAGAAATACTGAATTTGTTCCAAGAGAAATCTATGATGCTGAGACTGGCTATGTTTTTGTCTAACTCGTGACTTACTCTGTGTATCATTCTATGAGCTAACACCATTTAAACAGCATGTAGGCCATACATACAGTCTCTAGAATGGGGACAAAGAATACAGTTGATTGGAGTGTCCATGTACCATCAGTAAACGTTTTCTAACTGTAAGAACAACCTTTCGCCTTGAGAGTCATTCCATATTTCACAGAAACAGAAGGAAAGTTGCTATTTCAGAAAATAAATGGCTGCAAAGCAGCAGGTGTCCATTACAAATATAATTGTATAGGCTATTACATGTTAATATGACTCCTGAGATACTAAAACTAGGCTTCAGTCAATGAAAGCTATCACCTGACAAGCTTTTCAGCATTCACTTCACTGAAGAAGAAAGCAACCTAAAAATATCTTCAAGATGTAAGCTGAATCCCAAAGTAATACATATGTTAAAACTGTAATACTTTTAGAAGCGTGAATACACTTGCAACACGACCTCAGTTCTCTACAGTGTCAACAACCTTAGTTAAAAGCTGATGATCCTACATCTCTCATAGTGCAAATGACAACTTAAGCATTAAGTGGTTTGATATTTTGAAAAAGCTCTTACAAAAGCACTTCAGTGCATGTTTAGTGACGTCATTATAAATGTTAAGAGTCTGGTCAGACTTCTTTAAAATATGTTTTTTGAACTATTACCTGATGAATGAGTACAGACATGCTTTTAGAAAAAATAATATTGTTATTTATTCTTTTAATCCACAAAAAGCAAGATGGAGAAGATGGAATTTCATTAACTCACTTCAAATGGTACGTAATCAGCAGGAAGCTTTTCCAGCATATCATCAGCCAGTCTGGCTACAACTGCCTCTCGGGTTTCACCTCCTCCACCAGAGCTGTCTTTAGGCTGAATACTGAGGATGATGTCCAATACATCTTTGGAAAGTTTGCTTTGGTAAGTAATATCTGCATTGGGGTGCAAACCAAACACCTCTGGTGTGTCGTACGCAGGAAGACTCTACATTGTAAAATATAAAAAGAGCACAAATGGAGATGGATTTATAAGCTAATTATTTTTTAAACAAACACACAACAAAACCAAATTAAAAAAAAAAAGCAAACCAAACCCACAAACCTCCCCCCCCTCCCCCCCCTTACATTGTAAAATAAGAGTCTAGATCTCTTCAAACAGTCTTAGGACAAATAACTTGCTGTGATCTATTTGTACTTTCATTTATCTACACTTTTTATTTCTGTTGAGGTTGCAACCAACGTCTAGACTCCATTATTTGCCCTCTTTAATAACTATATGCCTTCAGGTATGCCTCTCAAGCAAATCACACGAAAAAAATTCCTGTCATGAAAACATTTCTGTCATGACAATGATAACATTGATGACAACAATTAGCTGTCACTAGTAGATATGCAGACTGTTAGAAAGCAATAAAGAATCTGTGAATAAAATGCAAAATACAGGTACTCAGAAAAAAAAAAAAAAGACAAAATATAGAGACTCAGGAACTTGTGAGAAACGAGTGAATTGGTTTTTTTGGGGGTTGAAAAGCTTTCAGTTACCAACCTGTATGTACTGAAGGTATTGATCCACCATAGTACATTTGGGTATGCTGTATCCTTTGTAGAAGTTGAACTCCTGGCTGAATGTATTTTCACTGAACCAAACCTTTACAAAGGTGTTCATGAGTCTTTTGTCATAGTCATCTGTCACACGGCCACCATACTGGATCTCACCTATCATGTAATGAACAGTACTCCACGAGATTCCCTAAAACCAAGTAGAAAGAACTAAGTCCTGAATATCTGTCCGTTTTTGAAAAAAAGTTATGTTCTTATTACTCTTTTTTTTCCTATAATCCTGCATTCCCAGAACACCTTCAAGGATTTCTCAAAATGGAATTCACTGACAATTAATTCAAGAGGCTATTCTGGCATCTAGGCAAGAGGGATATAGCCACATTCCAATCAGGTTTTCACCTTCACTTAAAAAGCCAATTGCAAAGTGATCTGCCACAGACCTCTGTATGATAACTAACCATATGAAAGTGAGGAATGTAAGAGGAATTCTTACATAGTCATTTAAAGCCAGTTTAAATTTCTTTCTGCTCCCAAGATAGGTTGGAGGAGCCAAATCTTATGATTTTTACTCAAAATACAGATTAATATAGAAATTTAACACACGCGGGATTAAAAATCTAATTTAAGCCTGCTGCTCTACAGACATGTACACTTGGAATGTTGAATGTTTGTGGAAAGAAGTAATGGAATAATTTAAAATTATGTTTGTTTTTCAGTTATTGGGAACCATGTATATACATTCCACTACTAGAAAGATCCATCACTCTAATCTACTTTCCCCACAAAAGCATTAATTACCTTCTTGGCATCTATGCTATCCAAGTGGTTTTGAATGAACTGCACAGTAGCATTGAAATCAGCTTGATTAAACTCATAGGGTATATTCCAACCCAGAGATCCAAACTTGCGTCTTTCTTGAACAGTGGAGTGTAGAAAGGCTACAGCATACAACATTGGTTTCCACTGTACCATGTCACTGACATCCAGTAGATCCTGGCTGACACCTATTGATTGTAAGTGAGCTTTGTAAGAAACATAGTAATAGTATTTTTCAAAACTACTTCAAGTCAGTCCTAAAATCTCACTTCTAGCAATATCCAGTTGGCTCTTTGCCTCTCCCAAGCGTGAACTATAGTCCTAAAAATTGTTCTGTGCTGGAGACAGTTTGTAGCATGTTATGAAGTTGCTCAAATTAAAGGAGTGAACTTCAGGGGGAAAAAAAAACCAAAACCCACAAGTTACTTACAGCTACATTCACGTTAAGTTGCTTTCTATGCAGACTCTTTGACCTTTATTTTATGCAATGTAAAGAGCATTTAACAGTCAACAAAGATTAACATGGCACTTTTCTTCCAAAACACACAAGAAGATTAAAAACTTAAACACTTTTAACTGAAATATTAGAAGTCAACATCTGAGAAAAGAAAAAGCATTTCCTGATTGTCTGTCCAATTATTTCTGGCAACAGAACTGGCAGATCTTCTCTTCCTTTTGATTTTCACAACTTCTAGCTCAAACCAAGGATGAAGATGTGTCCTGGCATCGTTATAATCAGTTCTTTACACTAGCTTACACCTAGTATCAGTGGCTACAATGTGACCACATACTAACACCGGAGAGTTCAAAAATTAGCAAAATTTAATTTAAAATCATTACTACTCTAGCACTCACCACTATATGTTCTCTTTAGTCCAGCTCTGAGACCTTGTGGTGGCTCATTGGTAAACTTAATAGACATTTGAAGAAGGGTGATGGGGAACTGTTTGTGGATGTCAGTTGTCATCCACAGTCGAAAGCTTTCATGGACAGTCTCTGTCTCTATTACAGTGTCCATCAGCTCATCCAAAAAGTCAAGTCCAAGATGGCAGTTTTGCAGAAGTGCCCAACCTCCCTAGTTTAAAACAACAGAATATAAAGTTATCAACATAGATTACAAACTGAAATCACTAAAATCACTCTTTATTTATGCTGTAGGTTAACAACAAAGCTGACACATCTAAGCTATAGCAAAATATAGCACTTTTATGTGCTTATCAGCACTGTTAAAGGAAGAAATCCTCCACAGTCAATTTAGCATCAGTGGCTCACCAAATCAAAACCAAGGTCTTAATCATTTGATTTCCTGTACGTTTTGTGTACAAACAGAGACCAACATCCATAGTAACGGTACACATGCAATTAACAAAGTATTTTTTCTCCAGAAAAAAAAAAGCTCATGTGAGCTAAACTGTGGGCTGTTCCTTCTGGAGGCATTGTTAGCTTGTTTGGTTTTATCATCTAAACAGGTGGTCCTTACTTGTTCAATCTGGTCTTCTCAGGAAGTCCCTACCTTTCCATTTCAGTACATTTAAAACGTATATGGACATTACTATAGTGCTGACAAACACTGACAAATCTTGAGTTATATAAGGGAGCTCAAAAATAGCTCCATAGAGTAAGTTGCTAAATGTTGTTCCTGACACGGGTCACAGGCTTAGAAAATAACCACATATACACACTTAATTAATCTGGTGCTACCAATCAATAGATATCAGATTTTCACACATAAATTACCACACTTCATACAGTCATCCCACATACCTCTTTAACAAAGACGGTATGTGAGACAGTGAGGGAAAGAAACTGCATTTCTCTTAACTAAACAAAAAGAGCTCTTCTTCCTTATCTTTTGAATGAGTTTCTTCTCATCTGATCTGCCAATTAGCTTTTAATGTAAAGTAGTCAAATAATAATCTAAGGCAAATGTCAGAGGAAAACTGGTTATAGAGACAGGGAAGAAGTTCATAACACAGGAGTGCAAGAAGTTTAATTTGTTCATATCAGCAGGCATAGAAGTACTACCATCTGATGGGCAAAGCATGCTAAACTGGAACAACTCCGTTTTTCTTTCTTATACAGGAAATTTTATTCTTTAATTCTTCCATGTTTCACTTGTAAAATGTCTATGCTATCAGATTGTCCATCCTAATTCAAAATCCAGACTGCATAGATAAAAAACATTTAGCTATACAGCCTTGTTTTTCTTGAGGTTATGTAACTATCACAGTATATTTAGAATTAATCTTCTTCAATTAACAAAATATGTTTATATTACTAAAAATATAAAACTAAAAAAAAAAAGTTGTTAAATTCTTGCTGAAGAATATTTAATATTATACAATCCAAACAATCAATTCAGCTATGTTCATCAGTCAACAACCTATAGTAAAATTCCATTTTATATGGAAAATGCTGATGTCTACATGTCTACACAATATCAAAAAGCTCTTTATGGCCGATTAGATAACTGTGAAAACATAGTTCTATTGCTTAGGACACCTTTTTTGCATAAATAAATATAGATTCTTGCATCTGCATTAACTACTGACCAAACAACTGTATTTCATGACAGGATTTTAATTTCTAAGTGCTTAATACAGACAGAAAAAAAACATTCAGATTTTTGTCACTTACATGAGCCATTGTCTGCTGCAGAAGTTTACGAGCATGGATTTCTTGCCCCTGGCCCATGGAAACATAACGTGTCTCTATCTTCAGTCTTTTTCCCAAAGCAATAATTGAGTCCGTAGGATCAGAGCCCATGGAAAGAAAGCATATGAGAGGAGTACGTGGATCTGACTCTTCCCATGTCTTCTCCAAGTCCAAGATGACTCCCTCTGAATATTTCTCCCCCATAGTGTCAATTATGTATTTTCTTGCCTATATTAAAAAAGTTAAATTCAATCTGTGATATAATCATTTAATACTGTTTTCTTCCCAGTGTAAATACAACCAATAAGTAAACTGAAGAGCAAAAGCTGCTATAAATTTATATCAGAAATGCAAATATGGAACTAATTTATTTTTACATGTCAACATATCATACTGTCTTGGAAGGTGTTATTTCTTACAGCCTTATAACACCAATTAAAACTTTAAAAACAATTATTCTGTTACACATATCACATATATTGTTATATAATATCCATAATTACAGCACAATATAAATAATAAGCTTACTAAACTTTTAGAAAGTTTTAACGATTCAAAGATGGTATCTCCATTAGATAGCATAACTCCTAACCTTAAAATTTATCTTTCCTTTCCAAATACTAGCGAAAAAAAAAGGAGGAAAGGATGGAAGATATGCTTCACAGCTGTTAAGTCTTTCCCACCTTTGTCCTTAAATAAACAATGAATCGATAGTATTAATGATAAAAATAACTGTCATGAAGTAGAAGATTCAGAGGAACAGGAAACCACCAACAGAAAACCACCTCGGTTTTTCCTTATTTATTTATTTTGAAAATTGTTAGATTATTGTTCCTTTTTCCTAAGAAATAGAAAAGGCTCTTTCAAACAGCTGGAGGTGATCTTTATCGTATTCTTTCTCACTACGTTGGTTTTGTCTTAGACCAATCTTCCCCTTAATACCTCTGAGTTATGTCTCAGAGACAATAGGTATTCCACATTTAGCATTTGACAAACTATCTGTTTTCATAAAATCATCATAAGATGAAAGCATATCTTGCCCCTATTAACAGAACTGAAGAACTAATTTTGTGTGATCTGTTTTAGACACGTAGCACACATCTGAGAGATTTATTACATATTGTACCATTTAACCTTCTAATGACCACAGTTACACCAATAATTGCTGAGACTTCCCACAGTATCAAAGGTGTGCATCCATAAAATTAATACCACACTTTTAGTGTTGCATTCTGACTTAAGTAAATTGCGAACCATTGCTCTGAAGTTGTCAGCAATTTCATTTTTTTTTAGACTTCTGCACCAGAGAAGAACACAAAGATTAAAATAGGCTCCTAGAAGTTGATTTTCCTCAAAAATAGGTCTAACCATTTAATAAACTTTAATTTTGTATTTCCTTCCTGTCTGAATAGATGGCTTTAAATTAAAAATTTTGAACAGACCCTAGTATAGAATTTTCTAAAGTGCATCTAATTCTTCCACACAAATAAATGTTCCTCAATTAAATTGTTTTCATGTTTTGTTTTCTCTTAGCTAACTGACTTCATGAAAAGATTTTACTTCAGCCTAGCATAAGGACACTTATTGAACTCCAGGGAGTAACATCAGCAAGAACAGTCAAACACCTAAATAGCCTATGTTGGCTATATAAACATACCTGAGCTATAGTTCTGTCTGGACACCAAGATCTGATAAGAAGGAGATGTCTGAAGCAGTCCAGGGATTGACCATAGCCACTAGGAACTTGTTCTTCTTCAGGATTCTCACTATCAAACCACATTTTCCACTGTTTCTCTTCTCTGGCAATCTGCAGTTATACCATCAAAGGAGTAAATCTCACTAAACAGACAAGTCACATTTCAACTGCCACTAGATAACAAAATTTTAACGAGGGTCAGAGACATGTAATTCACACACAGGCATTTGTTTAGCAATGGTAGTACATGGATTTAGTAAGACTATAAAAAAAGAAAGGATAAGCTTTCAGATTTGAAATACAGTCTTGTATAATGCCACAATGCTCGTAAGTATTCATACTCTGAAAAAAAAATGAGCTACCAAATGCTGTTTACTTATTCCATTAGCTACCATACACTTAGTGACCATTAAGACTATTCATACAAGCGTTGAATTTACTGAACATCCTTTCCCTAACTCTTACTCCATATAATTGAAGAAATATTGGAACAGGCATTAAAAAAAAAAAAAAAAAAAAAATGTGTAAGCAAGCACAACAGCTATACAAGAAAATCTAACAATTGGAAGAAGATTCAAGTTGCATTACACAAATTGTATCATAATAAATTGTATCCCAGTCTGAAAGTATTATAATTATATAGGGTGTACTTTCTCCTTATTTTCCTGCAGTTTAAGTCTTTTTATTAATATAGGTTGTTAGGGCTATGGGGGCCACAGCTGTGGCCATCTGCTGTCAATTTCATTCTGTTCTATGAAATAAACAAGTTTCCCTCAACATGCCTTGATCACTACCAGACAATCACTGTCAAACAAGAGATTAATTTTAAAAATCTCTTACTTACTTGATCAAGAATATCTGAAAATTGTTTAAGCTTACTGAGCTCCACCAAGTTCAGCCAAGTCATATCCAGAATCCATTTAGCCGGCTTAGGAGGACAAGCTTTAAGGTCTAGGGAAGCACCACCTGCAGGAAATTAGGAATTAGTTATAATTAGACTGTTGGAGACACCCAAAAGACAAAAAAAAAAAAAAAAAAAAAAAAAAAAAAAAAGGACTTATTTGGAAAATGCAAACTAGATACTGCAGAACTATTTCTAAATCTTCTCAGTCTGGAGAAAGACTACTTAATAACTAAGGACAGTCATGAAGAAATCTCTGATTTAGGTAACATGCAAAATTTGTTTTCAAATCTTATTTTTCATCTTCCTTTAAAACATAATTTTTATAATCCATAACAGCTTCCCATTACAAGCTAAATCTACTTTTACTGTAAAAGAATAAGCTTGAGTTTATGGAGAAAAAATAAAGAAGCTTAATTTCAATGTTTTCTTCTTTGATTTTTTTATTGTTGTAGTTAATGTAATAACCTTGCCAATATGTACATTTGCCTTCCTTGGAATTCAACTAAAGCTAAAAGAAAGCAAACACAAAATAAAAAGAAAACACACGCTACAGGAATTCAAATTTTTGATCATGAGTTCACAATATTTTTCTACCTTATAAAGTCATACCATTTTTGGTGAAGCAGAATTTGTAGTTTGGTTAGTTTATATTAATCCTTGTTAACTAGTTTATCTTTTAAGGATTTAATATTACTTTGTGCAATGTGCCTGGAAATAAATGTTTGTTGCGAAAAGACGTTCCAAAGATTCAATATGGAAAAATTAGCAGTTATAATCCATAAATAAATATCACCTGAAAAACTAAGTATCAGTTAAGACTAAAGCCATTAACTTGTCACATTCAGCTAAGAATCTGATATTCTTTTAAACTGTCAGCATCATTTTCTGTTCCTATTTGCTTGCTTGTCCTCCTGCAGTTACCAAATAAACTAAAAGATATTCAGTACAATAGTATTTTTTCTAAGTCAAACACATACCTGGAAGTATTTCAGGAGCAGATGAACTTCAATTGAAAGGATATTTAACATTTTTCTTTTTAAATTCTCATGATTCTCAAAGCTATATATATCAATATTCAGTGGGCTGCTATAAATTAGAACTACCACACAATGTTATCTGTCACCAGAACAGAATGATAACTACATATTCTTTCAATTTACTAACTTCTTATGTGCAAAAAAAAGCAGTATGTTGGTACGAGATGTAACTACAGCTCACAAATTTTCTACAATAACATATGTGCTCTACTTAAAATTATTCCACAGTTTCAACCTTTAATAAGTGTCAGAAATTCTTCATGCTTCACTCTGTTTCGTTGTATATCGATCTTCAGTGTAAGTAATAACGTGAAAAGAAATTTGTGCTCCTCATAGAGTCCTCGGGCAGCATATTTGAACACTTCGTATGTCATATATTCAATAATATTAGTAATTCTCTTGCTAGTTACAGGGTTCTTGGTAGACCTGTTGGAAGAAAAGTCTGCAGTGAAATGTTGATTTGCATAGGCTTTATTAAAAGGAATACTAGCCAAAAGACAAAAATACATAGTTCAGAACTTTCAAAACATGAAAATATTATAGATCATAAACACAGAATATCCTAGCAACAACCTTCAGATTGAAGAAGCAACAAAAAAAAAAAAAATTTTCTAAGCAAGCCTTTCTGCTTGCTGAAAATCAACAGAGTATAATGGTTTTTAATTACCAAATTACTAATATTTAAGACCTGTACATGCATTTGAAGGTTCTTAGCCTTAGTAACTAACAGACAAAGGCTTATGGATATATAAACTGACAATTCTTGTCAAGGTTGTAACAAGCGACACTTCACTTTCTGACATTAGTTTACAACAAATCTTTACTGTACTACAACAACTTCCAGGACTGGGTAAATACAAATGATATTTATTGTTAGCTATTATATTACCTGGCTAGGGAGCGGTCAAAAAGCCCCAAAAACTGCCGAAGCGAAGTCTGATACATCACATTGACCATGCTCATCTCAGTAATAAGGAAATATAAGATGCTACCTCGAGTTGCAACTGAAAGATAGGAAACAAGACTGTGTTCAAAGTAGAAATGCAGAGCAGAAAACTTTAACTCTACAACAAGTACAGTGAGTTTAACACTAATGCCAACTAAAGATCTTTGAGTTGCTCCATTTTTACTGGCCAGAAAAATAATGAAAATGTTAATTTAGTTCTCATTTATACATTAGCAAAAAAAAAAAATTACCAATTCTGTAATTAATGCATACTATGTAAAGACCAGTTCACAAATATGACCATATTTGGAGAGCATCTGGATGGTATACTGCAATATTCCGATCATCAGTGGAACATATAAAAAGTAAGATTGTTCGAAGTACTCACCAGGTCTATACTCTTCACGGGCTGAGTTGATCTGTACTTCAGTTTCAGCAGAAGTCTGCAGCTTCTGTGTTACCTCCTCAGCAGTCTTCTTCGTGTTATTCAATACAATTATTAGACTCTCATCATCTGCCAGAGAACTCTTAGTGCTTGTAAGTCGGAACAAAAGGTTATCTTCTAGGTCTTTAATTCTCCTTTTGTTCATAGTCACATCTTCAATAAGGTCTGTTCTTTCTTTCTCTAATTCCTGTTGGAATATACAGTAACATTTGGAAAAAAATGAACATTCATCAAAAATACAAACAAAATAAAACAGGATATTTAGTTTTAAAAGTACTTATCCTACTAAAACAGTGTAAGTCAAGAGTAACAGCACTAGTTCGCACAAAGAATTCCAGTGGTATTTCTGACAGCAGGTCTATTGTAATGTATATGAACCTGCTAGATAAGTATGCATTAACAAATCATTCCAACAAATACTATGAGGCATGCTCATATCATGCCCTAACAGGATTAGAAGTTCAGAATAGTAATTCTTTTTCTTCTCTTTCTGTTTCAAAGACAAGTGCAAACACCTTTCCAGGCATAGGATTTTATTTCACTCCATTTAATGCCATCTCCGTTTATGCCCTGTTTTCCAGTCATCATATTGAAAATATAGTCTCAGTAATAATGAGCACCCTTAGTCAAGCATCAAATCAAGCATCAAATATTTCAAGAAGTGCATCTAAAAATACTCCTCCCAAACAGGGATAACTTCAGACTCTCACTAAAACTCTTCATTGATTAAGAAAAGAAAACACGTAGAACTCAAATTGAGTTGCTTCACTAGAAGTTTTTAGCTGATTGCTTTAAGTAATACAAGCTGGGTGGTTTATATACCTACTTTGTCTTCTACTGGTCATATGTAAAAGATATAAAAAACAGACCCAGAACTGTTTAAAATCTCTATAAAACTATATTCTTCAGAGATAAAAGGCGTTTCAGTTCATTCTTATACTGCTCTTAAAATTAAACTTTAAAAAAATTATTATAAATTAATCTGTCAGAGATAAAAATACTCCATTGAAACATCACAAAATGTTTCAAAACAGCAAAGTAAAAAGAAAGAAAAAGGGAAAGGGTGGGTTAAGAGTCTCTGTCGTGGTTTAGACCCAGTCACCACACAGTTACTCACTCCCCTTCCCTAATGGGACTGGGGAGAGAATTGGGAAGAAAGGAAAATTCATGGGTTGAGATGAAGATAGTTTACCAGAATAGCAAAGGAAAATTACAATAATAACAAAACATAGGAATAGTAAACTGTAGAAAATGAATGATGCACAATTTCACACCACTTTACATCCCAATGACTGACACAGCCTGTCCCAAGCAGTGATCATAGAAGTGAAACCGAGCAGCAAGCATAAGAAGCAAGAGAGTGAAAGATACCCTCCCCCCTGGCCAGCTCCCACTTATACACTGAACATGATGTTTATGGCATGGAATATTCTCTTTGGCCAGTTTGGTTTAATTGTTCTGGCTATATCCTTCCCAGCTTCCTGAACCCACACATTAGTGAAACCTGGGAATCTGGACAATGTCCTTGAAGATATGGTCTCTTTAAGCAACATCTAATAACATCAGTGTGTTTATCAACATTCTTCACATACCAAATCCCATACTAAATCCAAAACATAACATTTACTGAGAGGAAAAATAACTTCATCCCAGCTGAAATCAGCAGAGTCTTAAATAACATAAGGATAATATGAATCAACAACAAGTGAGCCAGTTGGTAAAAATATTAGCTATGTCTACAGAAGTACTGCTTCACTGTTTACAAAGGTCTGGTGGATAGTTTTAACAATATCTCTCCAAAGTTGGAAGGTCTGTGTTCAGTCCATCTTTGCCAAGTCTGTTTCAGCAATGCAGACAGGCTGCTACTATTCCAAAGAAGCACAGACAACATTAAGCACATGATCTCTCATACAGCACTAGAGGCACTATGAACCTGAGATCTCAGCAAGGCTTAAGGAAAGGTTTTACTCCCCCATTTAGTAGCCTTCAATTATACAAATTTGCAACACTGCTACAACTTTTGAAACTGGTGTTTTGTTTTCCCACGTTCTAAATTTGTGGTCTTCTCACTCCTACATTCTGCTAACATTCCTAGGTATTTCAAGCATTTAGTTCTTGTAAAGAAAGTCCTCTTATGTTAAAAAGGAAATTAAAAAAAAAAAAACTTCATCTTATCAGATTTAGGATCTTTTCTTGTCAAAAGGTATATAGAAATATTATCAGGTAGAAAAGATTTATTGGGACCTTTGCCATAGAATAATGTAAATGTCGCATAATTTAGAAGATGAGCATACAGATTCAAAAGATTCTGACAAAAAAAAAAAAAAAGGCAAGAAAACTACAGTTAACTATTTTAATCAACAGATGCCTAATTGAACTAAAGAAAAGTAGGTAGCAATTATGAAGCAAGAAAAGCATTACCCGAGTTTGATGAAGCAGAAACAATTTTTGAAAGTATAGCATTTAAAAAAAGTTAGCATCCAATTAAATATAATAATTACCATGCTGAGAAATCATTTTAAGCCAAATGAATTTTTGTGTTTTGCTGAATTAAATTTAAAATGTTAAACACATTTTAAAGTGTGATGCATTTAAAAAACAGAAAACTACATGTTCCTCACAAGAAGAGCCTGAGAAATAAGCTGGAAACAGAATGACCAAACTAAAGCAAGTGAAGTAAACTTAGATTAAAATCTTAGTGAAAAATCCATCTATTACGCTTTTGAAATAGTTTTTGCAGATCAGGAAGAGTACACAGCTTAAAGTTTTCTGCATGTCTTCAAAATTTTCCAGTTGTAACGTCAAAAAAAAAACCTAAGCCAAGTGACTATACACATAAATTCAAGGAATTTGCACCAAATAGGCTATTTCAAATCCAGCTTTAAGAAATTGCTTTCATAAGCTGATGTCATTTTAAAGGCTGTACCGAAGAATGCTAGATCTTGTTAATATTTGTAAAATATAAAAGCTGCTACATAGCTCATATCATCCTGTCATGAAATGATTCACAAGTGCAAGAATTCGCATCAACTGCTCCTTACAAAATTTGAGCCTTTTCCACCACAAATCTTGAAATATGAATGTGTAAATTCAAAAAGCCATAAATAGTTCTTGTATATAACTGTTGGAGGACCGGATAGGAATATTCACTGACTCCTCATAGAGGTATGGGTGAACTTCCTTTATTTATCTTTTTCTCACACATTTATAAGGTTCTTGCAGATACATGTGAGGTAAGCAAAGTCATCATTGGTTACATTGCTCCTAGCATGCACTCCTAGCTAAAATATGATTCGTTAAGTCTCTTTGTTCACGCGCACGGTTCTCTCCACCTGCACCCTGCTTCACGTTCAGCCCCCAGTCACATATACCAGCTGTTTTCCTTCTTCTCAAGGTTGCTTCCTTACTTTCTCACAGGCAGCCTCATCAATGTCCTTGAAGCCTGCTACTCAAAAACATAACAATTCCGTTTGGTCTGGATTGTTCACTAAGTTCCCCTGGCTCTCCAGGCCCAACATATAACTCCATTACTACTCTGACATATCTATTTCTACAACACTAAATAAGCAAGTTTTTTGTCAAATTGCATAAGTCAATATATCAAAACAATCATATCATTAAAATAGTATGTTATACTTCATTCAGACATATATCAAGTCTCTCAAATCGAATTATTCCAAGAAATAGAGTAGAATTAAATTTATACAGTTATACCAGCTACCTTTTGACCTTCTTTTGCTTAGCTCACATCTTTCAAATTGTTTTAACCTGCTGGTGGAAAAGAAATCAGTACCAGTATTCTTATCAGTAATCAATCAATTCTTTGAGGTATATGCCGCACAGAGTCTACTAATGGGCATACTAGACAACACAGGAATGGAAAGTCAGACTTTGCAGAATCTGTAAATTATGTGCTGTTTCTTCCTTTTCCTCACTCCATGTCTAAATCTCATTCATTCTAAGAGCAGAACCATAACTGAGAGAGTGGAATGGCAAGAAGGATATAAATGTATACACAAACCTTGAAGAACCCTAAGTTCAGACAAATAATCTCTTCTCTTTTGGAGGCAGAAGTTCCACACATACATTCTAACACTGGATATCACCAAGCAATCATACTGCTCAAATCATTTGGCAAATTGTCTCACAGTTGAATAATTCCACCAACTCCTACCAAAAGCTACAAGAAGATAGCAAGAATCCAGACACTTAAAAGGGAAATCCCCGAATTCCCAAAGGTGCAGAATTAGATATCATAGAAAAAAAAAAGTTTTTGGATGGTGGGATATGTCTGAATTGACTCTTCAGGAAACTTTGCACCACAGAGTGCAAAAACAAAGGCCAAGCAATTTGAAAAGTGGTAAGTATATTTTATGAAAGTCCCCCTGCCTATCAAATCGTCCACTTGTCATTTATCTGGAAGAACTATCCTCAGATGGTCACAAACAAAGCAGCAGTGAGTACACCACTCTGACAAGCTGGTCCAGAGAGCACAATATGTCCAGCCATTAGACATTCCCAGTTAGTGGCAAAGATACTATAGAACAGTAGAATAATTTTAGTTTGGAAGGAACCTCCAGAAATTAACTAGTCCAACCCTCTGCTCAGAACAGGTCTAAACAGGTCAGTTACTTAGGGGCATGTCCAGTTGAGTCTTGAACTCTCTCAAGAATGGAGATTCCACAAAAGGGTAATCTGTTCCTGGTCTTGACAACTCTCAACACAATTTTTTTTTTCCTAAAATCTAAGCAGAATTTCCCATGTTCCAAATTGAGTCCATTACTTCTCAGACTATTGCTTTGCACCTCTGAGAAAAATTAGGCTCCTGTCTTTTCTGCATCCCCCAAGTAGCAATACAGTAACTGTGATGACTGGAGGAATTTGCTGATAAAATGACTGTCATCTTGAGAAATGTACTGTGTTGCAGGGCCCAGAACTGAAGTTTGGCACAAGGCTTCGTGAATATAGAAAGCACAGTGTGTTTCAGACAGACAGTGATAATTTCATTACACAGTGGGTTGACAAGCTGTCAATACTTGAAGCAAAGCTGATGGTACAATGAAGCTGTCTGACAAAATATAAGCCTTCATAGAATGAGTATGATTTCTCTCATGAGACCCATGGACTGATCAGGAATGAGATGCAACTACTTGACATTAACAAGATGACTGAGGTGTTCTGGTTTTGTTTAGCAAGGGGGGGCCTAAGGTGGTAGCTTCTGTAGGAAACTGCTAGAAGTCGCTCCCCTTTGTTCAGTGGACTCGGCCGGGCCTAGGGCGGACCTGCTGCTGGCCAAGGCCAAGCCGATTGGTAGCAGAATGTTCTGTGATAACGCCTCTGCGATAACGTATTTAAGAAGGGGAAAACGGGAAAAAAAAAAAAGAGAGAAGAGAAGATGTGAAGAAGCTGAGCGGGGGCAGAGGCGCAGAGGGGGAGGCGCAGGCCTCGTGTGAGGGAGTGAGAGAGAGACTGCGTAGTCTGGTCCCGATCCGGGCTGAACTACGACATGAGGTCATTAAGGAGGAGTACCTTACACTGGGGGGAGATGTGGGAGGAGGACAGAAGGATCTCAACAGATGCCACAATAAGGGAACACACACATTCCTCTCTAGTGAATGTAAACTGGAACTGTTGCCAAAATCTTAGTAAATGCACAGTCATAGATGCATAGTGTCTCATCTGACTTTGATATTGCCTGACCTTACAGTAACAGGAATTAGGGGTCCAATAGTTCAAAAGATACCAACCAGCCTTCCTCCAGAACTGCTGGTGGCACGTCTATTGGGTTTATCATCCTGAACTTGGGCTTCCTCAACCAACACATCTGCAATGTCAAAATAGGTAGTTAGCCCATTTGCCCTTGGAGCAAAGAAGCAACTAAGTCTGAATCCTTTGCACCAGGTTATGTTGCCACGAGCTCTACAGTGAGTAGACAGAACATCAGGTTTTACTCCAGGCCCTTTTCACGAGGCTATAACTCATTAAGGCAGAAAAAATAAGGCAAGTATGGCACAGTTGCAACAATAAAGACAAATAGAAACTTCACTTGAAGGAGTCAATTTTTTCTGTGCCAGCTTTTAGACTATCATAAATAGGTTATATTAAGAATAATAACAACAGAGTGAGCCAGACATTTACCCTGTGATATGGAAATAGAGAGTAATAAATTAACATGAAAGTTAAACTTTCTACAGGTAAATGTAAGACTTATCACCAGGAAAAAGATACAATTAATTCTTTTACCTGTTTCTCTGTGAGAATGACTCTGCCTAAGAGTTGATTTTCGAGACCTTTCATGGTCACAGTAAAGTCAATGATAGACGTTCGAGCACTAATTTCAGGAGAGTAACCTGGATTTGGCAGCTTTGTAGTAATGTAAAGTCTGAAGCCATTCATAACTTCTACTTCCTTATCACCAACCTTCACCTTAAGAAAAGTGTTAAAAAGAAGTCTTGAGATATCAAGAACCAATACACAATCTTTCAGACACTAGATGTAGAAACAAAGGTTACATTTTTCTGTTCAAAGGCATTAAAATCCAGCTTTAAATTATGTCTAATGCAAATAATTTGTTGAGAATATCTATGGAACATTTTTAATTACTCATTCACAGATCATTTCAATTTTTTAAAAAATTGTCATTAGCAAAGGAATAAGGAACTCTATAGATTAAATACATTAACTATTTCTGATCTTAAACTCTACCTTGTCTGATATTAGCATTAATCAAATTTAAATATGAGTTTACTATTTTACAGTTATATTCATTAAGTGTTTGGGGGTGGGGGCAGGCTCTTTCCATTTGTTTGCTTATTTGTTTTATTTTTACCTTGTTGGCTGAACCTGTTTTAATGAAGTTTCTCTCCAAAACATTGTCAAGTGCTGGGTCAAGCTCTTCTCCAACATCTTCTATCAAAAGAGGTCTTCCCAAAGAAAGGCTGTCTTCTAAGTGATTTCTAAAATACTTGTGATTCAAAGAAGTGATCTAAAAACACAATCATGGACCTATATATTGTTATGCCCAGTTACCAAGCTTTTTTGTTTATTTTATATTTATAAATTATCTCATTTCATTTAAATTACTGACAAAAACAATGATCCTACAGCTAGACTAGGATTAAGGCAAAGATTGTGACCATAAGAAAAGGTAACATCTGTGTACCATATTCACAGCTCTCATTGAATGCAAACTTCTAGTTTTCAACTACAAAAGCAGAAGCAAAGCAACACCGAGCATTTAAAGTTTTGATATCCTATGAGTGCAATTAGACCAGAAATTAGCAGAAAACCTTTAATTTTATCTTAGATAACATTCTCAAGTCAAACTGCAGCAAGGCAAATTCCAAGATTAGGGCTCTTTTTTTTTTTTTTTTACCTTGAAAATTAGGGGCTTTTACCGAAGAAGCCGTTAAATAGTCTTTGCTTTAAAAAGTAGTTCTCAGTACAATTGTGACAATTTCTCAACATGTACAGAAAGCATATTCAGCTTAGTTTGTTTATAACTTCATAGTTAAAGTCTAATATTTTTAACATAACTAGCTAAGCAACCATTAAATGGTTCTGCACTGAGATATCAACATGAGTGAAAGTAGTTTCCTAGTAATACTCTCAGAGCCACTCTATTATCATTCTTCAAACTCCTCTATCTTTTTGAGGGATATCTTTTTAAAAGGCTGGTTTATTGGTGTAATCATAATTGCAGCAAGCAAGTGACCTTTAAAGGTCATCTAGTCTGTTTTGATCAGATGTCAAAAATCCCATAATTCAGTCTCACACACCATGCAAGCAAGCTTTGAGAAAAAAAGTCCCATAATTCAGTCTCTCACATAGTCCAACCCCCCTTCAAGAAGCAGGGACAGGATCAGGTTGTTCAGAGCCCCATCCAAACTGGCCTTGAATGTTTCCAGGGATGGGGCATCAACCACCTCTCTGGGTAAACTGTTCCAGCGTTCCACCACCCTCATTGTAAAAAATTTCTTTTTTTAATCCAGTCTAAATCTACCTTCTTCTAGTTTAAAGCCATTAACCTTTGTCCTATCACAACAGACCCTGATGAAGAGTTTCTCCCTATCTTTCCTATAAGCCCCCTTTAAGTATTGAAAGGCCAAAATAACGTGTCCCCGGAGCTTTCTCTTCTCCAGACTGCACATTTGTCTTCTCCAGGCTGAACAAATTTTTCCCTGTTAGCACTGAATTGGTGTACCTTGTTGCAACACTGTCTTCCCTGTATATTTGCAGAATATTTAGCACCTGACATCCATGCTAAGACTACAAGTTATCAATAATTTCCGATTAATACATTATAAAAATATCATGTTGTGCATCTTCATTTTTAAACATTTCTATGAACCTGTATTAATCACTCATTTTGGTGTTTTTCTAATGCCTACAGCATTCTGCAAACATGCTTCAGCCCTTACCAGACATTACCCATTCAGTCTATTTTCCAACAGTTTATGTTTCATTAAAATAAATTCATTAAACAAATCCCACCACTAGTACTAATAAGCTTCAAATGTACATTTTCATATCTAGCCAAATCTCAAATTTAGAAAAATTTATACAAGATGTCCTTTAAATTCCTGACTAAGCATTTTATATAAAAGGCATTTGCTAAGCATTATTTGAATCATTGAATTGTAATGTTTTGTGAGCTGAGAGTTTCTAGGCATTATGAAAGCACCAGCACTCCTATTACCTGAAGTTCACTTCTGCCTTCCTTATTTTTAATCCAGTTTTTACCCTGTGCCTGTGGATCAATTAATAAAGGATAACGAGATGCTTTAGTGACAATTATTCCATTCTGTATGGATAAGTCATCATTTGGTAGTCCTTGCAGGTTCCATTCACTAATAGTTGCAGCATCAGTCAACATTTCTATGAGGTTCAAGTTGCTACCAAAGGGGATTTTCCGGCTTTTTATTTCCTTTTGCCAGTCATTTAATAGCAGATTGCGGAACTCTTGGTTAAAAGGACCAGCATAGGACAGAAAAGCTGTAGCCAAGAGTACATCACCTTAAACAGAAAAAGGAAAAAAAAGAAAACAAAACATTATAACTTTGACAATTCTATTCATGAATGAGCTGCTTCCTTCTCTAGTTGTTATATGGTTTGGCTGGTAACTGAAGAACACACTTTGATCCATAAAGAGGACAAATTAGCCTTTTTCCCAAGGCTCATTACATAGTAAGACAATGCTACATTTCAGTAGATGCCACATTTAGAATCACAGAATAGTTATGGTTGGAAGGGACCCTCAAAGGTCATCTAGTCCAACTCTCCTGCAAGAAGCAGGGACATCTCCAACTAGATCAGGTTGCTCAGAGCCCCATCCAACCTGGCCTTGAATGTTTCCAGGGATGGGGCTTCCACCACCTCTCTGGGCAACCTGTTCCAGTGTTCTACCACCCTCATTGTAAAATTTTTTTTCCTTATATCAAGTCTGAATCTGTCTCCTCCTATTTTAAAACCAATACCCCTCATCTTATCACAATAAGTCCTGCTAAAAAGTTTCTCCTCATCTTTCTTATAAGCCCTCTTTAGGAACTGGAAGATGGCTCTAAGGTGTCCCCAGAGCCTCCTCTTCTCCAGGCTGAACAGCCCCGACTCTCTCAGCCTATCCTCATAGGAAAGGTGCTCCAGCCCTCTGACCACCTTCATGGCTCTCCTCTGGATTCACTTCAACTGGTCCATGTCCTTCTTATGTTGCAGGCTCCAGATTTATTTTATCCTTACAATGGAACTGTAGGAATCAAGAGATGGGAATCTGGCAGCCAGTCGAGGTCAACCCAACACACACACATAACGCTATTCCAAACACCAGATCCCGCACAGGCAGGACATGGCAGAATAAACTAACTCAAACTTCAAATTCCATAATTTCTAGCACAGGGTTTTTTTGTACCTCTGAAGAATGCAGGATTCAAACTGGAGAAGACACTGTACTTTTAGCTTTTTACAGCATTTCAAGGTAAAAGTGAGAGAAGAAACTTCAGACCACAATAAAGGACAAGATAAATTTCGATTACTTAATCTAACTCATAAAATATTAGTAAAATATTTATAAAATAAAAATGAATGTAGAAGAAACAAAGGTTTTATGAATGTTAATAACTGCGTTTAAAAATATTGATTTCTACATATAAATGTTAGTACCTGAACATCAATCTTCCTTTCCTTCATGTGCATTCTCAGTTATAATCATTTTATTGGCACTTGCTAACATATCACTCTCTTTGGACTGCTGCCTACAAATACCAGTCTAATTAAAACATCAGTGTCCAAAGTATGCACTGCATGTTATACACATCAAGTAAAAGTCCATGCATAGCATACACAGTTACTATATTTTTTTAATATGAATTTTAGTCTCATATTGTATTTTTTACCTAATAGTGTTTTAGTAAGAGAATTAGTAACAATTACCCTCATTTTAGCAACAGGGAAGCTAAGCTACAAAGGAAAATTTTTAAATGTCAAATGTTTTCAGTTTCACTACCTATTACAACTCAAGGGACTAGCTTCAAAGTTCAAAGGTGTGGACAAAAGCTTACCCACTAGCCTCTTGGTTTGCATGGCAAATTCTTTACTCTGCTCTGTCCACCTCTCTTTTTCACCTGCTAAACCACTTATAAGACTTGAGGCAGTTTGCATTTTGTGACGGCAACGCTCAGCATCTTCAAGTAAAGTCTAGAGAAAATCATACAACAAGAAATAGTTTCACAGTCATGTATCTGATAGACCAGAAAAATCTCTATATCTAATTAAATCACTAGTTAAACAATAGCTTAAAAATATATTCTCAAACATTTATATCACCATGCAGAGAAGGAGGGAAAGTGGGATGGAAAAAATATATCCAGACAAACTATCAGCATCAGTCATAAATGAGATTCAACTTTTTAATATTTCTGCTCTTAACTTTCATATTGGCATAAATGTTAAATAGTATGCGAAATCCCCAGTACCTATTAACTCTGGGGAATTCTGCACGGAATTTCAAACACATTATACACAGATAACATACATTAATGAAACGTGATGTTACAGTAGCAGGTGCTAAACAAATAATCCAAATAAAATAGTTTCCAAGGAGGTAGGAGGGAGGAGGGGAGAGGATTAGTGGCGAAGGAGAGAGATGGGATGCAAAGAGGCAGTATCCAAATAATATCTCTCTCTTATGCTCCATCCATCCACATCCTTTCCAAGGAATTACAGTGAAACTGAGAGAATACATTGAGGTTTTTTTTTAAAGTGAGGGTGGCAAATTATATTCTGAAAAGAGCTGTTCACCTCTTTTTCTCTCATCGCTTTTTCATACTCTGCCTGTACAATATCTAATTCTTCTTGCTTGGCACCCAGTTCTTCTTGAGCTTTCTGCAGATCCAGCATAGCAGTGGATAGGCGATTCTCCTGGATTGCTAAATTAGCCTGTAAAGCATACAATTATAAAAGTGTATTCATATGTGCATCATCTCAAAGCATTTGCTATAATGTATCTCAAAGAGTTTTAAGGTACTACATTTCATTATCAAACTGCTCAGTAGAGATTTCATATTAAAACCTCTCATTTGAATTTTACAACAAACTTATTGCAGGTAGCTGCAGTTAAGCAGTTGGTCTAACATCAGTTAGAAAAAAACAATTACAAACATTTCTGCGAATACCAGCCATTCTCCATCTGACAGAAAAGTTAGTCTGATCTGACCTGCAAAACAGATGGTGCCACTAGAATCCTATTTGATTTCTCCAACCAATATTCTTTGCTTAATGAAAGATACTCTCTCTAACTACAAATCTTGCTTCCCTCTCGATCATTCCTACAACAAATATAAGCTATTCTGTGTTAAAATCATGCTTGACTATGTTCTTCCTGACTTTCATTCTTACCTTTTAACAACTGCTTTTTTTCTAAATAATACTGATGAACAGAGTCTCTGCACAGTCTTATGAACTGAGATGTGGAACATTAAAAGAACCAGATCTCAATTTTTTCCTTAATCCTTAATTAAGGGAAAGCAATAGCAATAGTGAAATAAACTAGGTGACAGCTGCTTCAATCCCATTCAGAAGGGGCCTAGGGGCATAAAACTGCACAATCTATTTCATAATTTTGACAATTACAAGTGGTAGCACCTTTGAAACATATTTAACTGTAGAGTTACTATTTTCAAGGTAATAAATTCCTACAGAGATATGTAACATGTGGAATAAGGCAGCTGATGTTTCCAGTAGATTAAACCCTCAAGAGTACACAAGTGGGGAGGAGAAGAAACAAAGGGTGTTTGAGTGCTTCTCACTAATTAACAGACTTACCTTCAAAGGTAATACTTCTTTGTTGATGGAAAAAAATACAGCCATAGCTTTGGTCCATGAGCAAAGGCCAGCAACATTCCCACATACTCTCTTAGCTGTCTCAATGTTGTAGTCCACCATTTCAAAATAAGGGCTCAAAAGTTCTACCACTTCTTCATTAATTGTGTCCTTTGGAAATTGCTAAAAGGAAAAAAGTACAATACACATAATGTATGTAATATATACAAACTATATATGTATATGTCTCAGCACTCACAGTCAAGGTCACAAACATTTCTTACAAACAGCTAATATGAAGTTCTCTCTCATGCATCTTTAAGAGCTTGCCAAAGTTACTCCAGTCTGTTCTGTATTCTTACAAAATAGAAAAAAAGTTGCCTTCATTTATCTTTTCTATCTATCTTACACTATCCGTTACTGTTACACAGCTAATTGTTGATACAAAATATCATCGATATCCTGCTTGAAATTCTATTTTCCTAAAGACTGAATAACTAACTTAACTTTCAAAAAGAAAAGGAAAAGGTCTGGTTCATAAACATACATTCTACAAGACAGTCCTTTCAAAGGGCAAGCCAGCTATCTTCTCCTTAAATTACCTTATCTCATTGGAATGTGTTTCAATTTTAAGTATTTATCTTGACCCTCTCTTTTCTCAAAAAAAACTCTCTCTTACTTTTTTCAACCTCAAAAGCTTTCCATTTTCTCCCTCAAATTTATTTTGATGGTCAAATACTCTATATAAATCTGGTATTCTTTAAATACTTTTTTACAAGGTATTATGAAAGTTCATCACTGATGAACTTGAAAAATAGCTGTTCCCTGAAGCACAAATAGGTCAGTTCTTGCACAAGTGCTGAAATGCTGAAACTCTTCAGTAAATTAAAAATCCTTACAATTAGATGCAATGTGAATATTATATAAATGGCATCCATGGCACTACCAGTCACATAAAGATGGTCAAGTCTGACATCTGTGATTTGTGGACTAGAGGCAGAATAAGTAAACTCCTAAAAATGCAGAAATCAGAGATAACACTATCCAGTGGAGCAGGACAAGGTACAATTTATTCTGCATAGATTAATCATAATATTATTAGTTTATTAACATTCTTCACATACCAAATTCCATACTACATCCAAAACACACCAGCTGCTGGGAAGAAAATTAGCTCCATCCCAGCAAAAACCAGGACAACTATGAACAAGGATTTATTTACCAGTTACTCTTCCCATTTCCCTACAAAAAATTCTGGTTTTGTACATCCAAACAATCAACTACTCTTTTGCAAGCCACTGCACAAGTTGTAATGCTGAAAATTAATGAAATGTTAGGTACCAGAAGAAAAAAAAGATGCTTTCTATCAGCTTTAATGAAACAGATAAGTAATGGCTATTCAAACCAAATGCTTAAAGCTTTGAATCATTTGTCACTGAAAGTAATTTCATTGACTTACTTAGAAGAAATCATAATTGATTTATGACCTTACTTTGCCAGAAGGATTCAAGTTTATTTCATTATGACATACTTTTTTTTAAGCCCTTAACATTTCAGATCTATTGTGTGTCTGATTCCCCTTGTACATTTGTTCTCCTATATACACCAGAGAAAACAGTCTTCTATTTTCTTAAATTAAAAAAAAAAAAAAAAAAAAAAAAAAAAAAAAAAAAA
>WHYT01017636.1:55839-72903 GCA_009806455.1 Tetrax tetrax
TAAGCTCAGGAAAAGGGAGGGGTGGGGACGAGGTTATCTGGTTTCTCTCTCTCATTATCCTGCTACTTTTAGTAATAAATGAATAGTTTTCCCCAAGTCGAGTTTGGTTTTGCCTGTGACAGTAACTTTAAGGATTTCTCCCTGTCCTTATCTCAAACCTCGAGCCTTTTTTCTTATCTTATCTCTCCCTATTCTCTCAGAGGGTGGGGGGAGTGAGAGGGAGACTGCGTAGTCTGGTCCCGATCTGGGCTGAACTACAACAAAGGTGCACATCACTTTCTTAATTAAATATTTCCACCCTCTAGAGGCTTCATAATTCTTTGTGAATTATATACCATAATTTGTTTCTGCATGTTTCTTCAACTGTACTGTAATCTCTCCTGAAGTCATTTCTCTTACAGATAGATCCTCTGATGAGATGCTCACCATTCCTACACATGAATCTACAATTTCTTCTGCAGCGAACACAGCTGCAAGATAATTAAAATAATTTATCTTTTCTACAACGACATCTTATTTGAGTGCCAAAAATATTTCCTGATCATTAACTTATCCTACAAACACTTTGAGAGGCACTCATGTTCTAAAATATTCAGAGAAGGATTTATAATTTCTTTTTTATACCTTTCGTGAGTTATTCCAAAATAAACCACATTGAGTTGAATAATATGACATAAGGCAAGATATTCTTGGAAAGGACTGTCAAAATACTGACATATACATAAGATCTACCAAATGAATGGGTAAGGATGATGATTCCACCTCCTCACACAGTCATTATTTCAAATATAACTTAAAGGCATTATTGATAGATATCACATATAAATACTTTCAGTACAGTTTAGTACATTACATATAGACATAGAGTAAAGATAACTTGACACTGCCAATATACCTTCCCATACTGTGAAACACACAAAACAGTTTACTACTCCAAAGATGGTAAAAGCTCAGACTTATAAACAAGGAAATTTAGTAAGTCTCAAAGGATTTTCACATCTTTCCTCTCTAAGCGACAGTGCTCTGTCTATGTTAAGCTTGTTCTTTCTCTCACTCTCATCATAGGAAGAGTTCAAACACAAAGTACTTAATTAAATTTTAATTCATGCTCACCTTGTTAACATTATCTGGAATGTTTCATAGCCAGCTATGAAAGATGCCAGTCTTGTCAAGCTCTGCTTTCCTGAGCCACCAACTCCAACTAAAAGAGCATTTCCACGAGGAGTGCGAATCACCCGAGATATCTGTGTAAGACCACATTTATTGCTACAGTACGTAGAAGTTACACACTAAAAAATCCTATGCTACTGCAGTAATAAGGTTATATTATAAATGCAGAACAAATTGAAAATTTCAAGTTTAATTAAGGGATTCTATATTACTACTAATATATTCTATGAACATTAGCACTTCGCAATATTTTCTATAAACCTTCCAATAGTATAACAACTACTTGATTCCATCACTGTGAACTTTCAATTATCACTAGAATTGCATCTCACACTTCCACAAAACACACGTAAATCTCAACTGTGATTTGTTAGTGATGTGCTATCATAGTATGACAGATTATTAAAACTGGAAAGGAAATAATAATTTCCCCAATACCCTCTGGACAAGTCTAGTAAGACTCATCTCTCCATGCCCCTTCATTGTGACCAGAAAGACAAGTTATCCCAGGCATGTTAAATTCAGGAGAAACAGTCTCCAGTATTCTCTGCACCAGGTAACAATACTGCCTTTATACTCAAACTTCTTAAGCTTCTGGTTTACTTGATTATAAAACTGCACAATATCAGTATGAATATTTGGTCACAGCAGAACATCTCCCAGGTAGATCTCCTGTTCTTTCTCATTTCATTATTTATCTTTTAAAACAAAAGCAATAGTTACTACTACTTCACATTTCCCTTCAATTCAGGACAGTACAATGTAAACAAATAGACTTTTTTTCTGAGAAAAAAAAAAATTCAGCTCTAACTGTGAACTTCTTGAAGCACCTATCCCACAGTCCACAGCCAAAAAACAATGCCAAGAAATCTGGAAACAGGCAGATGATGTTACCTGATGCTGAGAAAACATGCCTTTAAGCACAAGAGACAAACTTGTTCCACACTCCATCAGTTGCACGTGGACAGAAACTCATACAGCACAAAGAGCCTACATTAATTTCCAGAACAGCTGGAGCCACTTGCCTCTCAAAGGCAAGGTAAAACCAACCAGCTGGTAACAGCTGGTCTCCTCTGCACAAGCAATGACACAGAGTATTGGCTCCTGTTCTCTTTATTACCTTGAACCTCCCTCTGATGCCCCTAGAATTCGATCATGCCAATAAGCAGCCTGAAATACCTTTTTATTTGCCTTTCCTCTAATATACTTTTTTTCACATTATTAAAAATAATCATGTCAATTTCCTGCAGTTTTAAACCCATATATTCTAAATATTCAGTGAAATGTATTTGTTATTTTTCATAGGTTAACTTTCTATAAGCAAAGATAAAATCAAGTGTGAACTCTAAGCATACTTAGTATTTAATCAGAGAAAGAAAAATAAATTTGCACACTACCCTTGGAATATTGCTGATTGCTTCAATTATGGTACCAGATCTTTTCCAGGCAGAGGCACACAAGCTGTAAATTGGAAGCTTTGTTGGCTGGTTAACATATTCCTTACCTTTAACTCATTCAAGTCCTACTACATCAGGCCAGATTAGGCATTATCTTAACTGTGCTTACCTAGCTCTCACTTAGAAGCTGTCTCAAGTATAGCTACTGCATAAAGCTTAGATTAACACAGTTGTAAACGTTGCTTTCAAGAATATGGGATCAGAGAAGTACCATATACTGATTTTATCCAAGTGAAAGTTAAGATAAAGTTTCAGGCATTCGTGCATACCTCCACTCATAGGTGCTGAGGGCAGGTGAAAAACAACAACAAATGGCAGTTCAGTAAGACTGTACCTTGACTAAATGAATCATAGCATCCTCAAAGAAAACCATGTCCATTCCAGTACCACGGACATTCTCATTGTATGCTTGTAAAAACTTATTTAAACAATTCTGTAGCTGATGAAAGGAGTAAATTGGCTCATAGACTTTGGGAATATTTAAATTAACTTCCTCTGATTTTTCACCTAGAACAAAAAGCAAATAACAAAACCTTAACAGTTTAAATGACTGATGAAGGATAAGTAAGTGAAGGTAATTGGCAGCCTCTTTAACCACCCAGGTTTGTTATACATGATATTACATATTAGATGTACATATGAGAGTGCTGCCTGTACCCTGCCTACAAGGATCGGTAAGTTCAGCTGCTTAATTCTCAAAGATAAAATCTTCAAAAACTAAGGAGTCTTCTTTCTCTACATCTGAAAATTGAATTATGAAAAACTGAAATTAGCTTAGATGCTAGAAGGAAAACTAGCACCAGAGAATGAAGGTAAATAAATATTGCAGTTAAAAATCACAAATAATCCTTTTTGTAAAGAAAAACAGTTTAAGTTGATTAAATCATTGCATTAGTGAAAAAAAATTTACTACTAAAATCGGTAATTACCACCAAAAAAAAAAAATATTCACTGTGAAATGGCATACATTTGTTTCATCAGGTGATCTGAAAGCCACAAGCAATTGGCAGTTTTACCTATCATCCACATTGATGGAAATGGAAACAAGGCCCTTCTATACAGATAACATGAATATAAATACAGAATTAAAAGTCCCATGAATATAAAGATGTGCCACAGTTAGTAACATAGACTACCTTTACAGTCACTGGACAGAACAGCCACACTTGATTCATAAACTTACTATGTATTTTTAAGACACATTTCTATTAGCATCTATTTTATCACAACCCCTTCCTTGCTCTTGCCATTTCCATGGTTATGAGAGTCTATCTTTACCAGATCTTTCAGGTGCATCCCTTAAGAAGTGAACAAAGAATGCATCAACTTCAGGATCCAGCAAAGCTTTTGTTTCTTCAAATTCCTCCTCAATGAGTTTTACCACAGCTGCATCAAACCAGTTTACATCTTCTGAGGTCGTGAAACGATCAGCAATAACACACTTACACTCATGCTTCCACAGTTTTATCAGTACCTATATATATATTAAAAAAAAAAGTATTTCAGTCAGAACAGGCTTGCAACAAAGCTATGCCAACTTAAAAGCCATGCTTTTATTAATTTACTTATTATTTATTGTATTAACGCTATGAAAGAAACAGTATTATTTTGGGGGTTATTCAGGAGAGATACCTTGAGCTCCGAATTCTGCCCAATAGCATTTTAAGCTTACGCCCAGTTAACTGTGCAAGAAGCCTTAATATAGCATTCCAAACTGGAGTGTATTTACCAAATTGAGATTTTATTTCCCTAGCTCTAAAACCATATCCATGCCTGTTAAAACATGAGAAGCCACTTTTTTACGGGTCATTGAATAGAAGGTGGGTGGAAATAATATCATCATGGCATGAATAATTTTGTGTCAAACACAGACATCACTCCCAATACCAAATCCAAAGTACTTATAGAAAAAAAAAAAAAAAGGTTTATATTATTCCTTCTCAAAACTCAATATGCCTTTAAATTCCTTCAGTTTGGTCAGGGGGCCATATTGGGTCCAGCCCTGTTCAACACCTTTGTCAGCACCATGGACAGTGGGATAGAGTGCACCCTCAGCAAGTTCGACAATGACACCAAGCTGTGTGGTGCTGTCGACACGCTGGAAGGGAGGGATGCCATCCAGAGGGACCTGGACAGGCTGGAGAGGTGGGCCTGTGCCAACCTCATGAAGTTCAACCAGGCTAAGTGCAAGGTCCTGCACCTGGGTCGTGGCAATCCCAGGCACAAATACAGGCTGGGTGGAGAATGGATTGAGAGCAGCCCTGAGGAGAAGGACTTGGGAGTCATGGTGGACGAGAAGCTCAACATGAGCCGGCAATGCGCCCTTGCGGCCCAGAAGGCCAACCGTGTCCTGGGCTGCATCAAGAGGAGTGTGGCCAGCAGGTCAAGGGAGGTGATTCTCCCCCTCTACTCTGCCCTGGTGAGACCCCACCTGGAGTACTGTGTCCAGTTCTGGTGCCCCCAAGATAAGAAGAACATGGACCAGTTGGAGAAGGTCCAGAGGAGGGCCACAAAGATGATGAGAGGGCTGGAGCACCTCTCCTATGAGGACAGGCTGAGAGAGTTGGGGCTGTTTGGCCTAGAGAAGAGAAGGCTCTGGGGAGACTTTATAGTTGCCTTCCAGTACCCAAAGGGGGCCTACAGGAAAGACAGGGAGAAACTCTTCAGCAGGGCCTGTTGTAGAAGAGTGAGAGGTAATGATTTTAAAATAGAGGGTGGTAGAATCAGATTAGACACTAGGACAAAATTTTTTACAATGATGGTGGTGGAACCCTGGAACAGGTTGCCCAGAGAGGTGGTAGATGCCCCATCCCTGGAAACGTTCAAGGCCAGGTTGGATGGGACTCTGAGCAACCTGATCTAGTCAGGGATGTCCCTGCTCCTTGCAGGGGAGTTAGACTAGATGACCTTTAAGGGTCCCTTCCAACCCTAACGATTCTACGATTCTATGCTGGAGAAGGAAAAACTTGCCAGGTTCTTAATCCTAGTAGCATTGGTTTTAATGCTAGACCACTCTTACACAGTAGTAGAAAAAATTCCAAGTACTCCTTGAAGACCCCTTGCTTGGGCCTACAGGACTTTGTAGAAATGACACAATCTATATCAAGTCTCAGAACTAATAAGGTAAATTTATACAATCAGATTTTGAGCAATTGTTCATTACACTTCAAAAGACTTTAATTGAGAATATATGTACATATAATTATCTTAGTTCTGTATATTTTTAGCTTCAGATATTAAAAACAATTCTAAAATTTAAATTTTAGATGTAGTGAAATTCAGGAGCTTATTCAATAAGCTTTGAAGTACTTTAAACATGAGGTGATTATATAACCCGAATGTATAACAAATTTTCCATGATTACCATAAACATTGCTTTTCCAGCACTTCATGTTTCAGTGCTTGAAACATTAAATGACTTTTCCTTAAAATAATTAAAAGAGAAATGATGCATAAAATATTGAGCTTTTCTGGAAGAAAGGTGGATTATGGAAAAAAAAATATCACCATCACTCATTAGTACTTTCTCCTTTTAAGTCGTAAGTCTGAAATCATTTGTTAGACACATATTAGGCAGTGATTGAAAGCCTGAGGACACTAGTGGAGAGAGGGGAACTGTTAATTTTTTTCTTTCTTCAATCAATATATATGCATTTTCATTGACTTAAAAATAAGTTCATTGCTTCTTATAATTTTCTTTGCTTGCTTCTTTCAAACAAACTAGCATTTTTCAGTAATAGCAAAAGCAGATAGAAGCAAAACTTCTGTCAGAAGAAGCAGCTCTTGTTAGAGTTACGAAACAAATTGGTTATTTCAGTTGGCACTGCAAAAGCTGGAATAAAACATCTTTGCCTCAAAAAAAAAAAAAACTACTAAACTTTTTAATCAGAAATTATATTTTTCTAAAGCAAACTCAAATGCAAAGAAGTTAGACTCTTCATCCTCTTGGCTTCACTAATTATAACAAAGCCTCTAATGTGTACTTACCTTTGGTTCATTGATCACTTCTGATGTAGCATTCAGCATGCCTTGCCAAATCCTTGAAAGGTCTCGAAGGTTGAAGACATAATGAAATTTGGCTGGCGTGGGTAACATTTTTAACTTGGTAATCTGCCACAGCTTGCGTGTCAGTGGAACCAGTTTGACTACTGTTTTCTTCACATCTTCTGAAAATCCCCGCTCACTACAATAGTGCCCTTCTCCAATTACACCTATGAAGAAAAAAAAAAATTGCCAAATGAAAGATTTTTCTAAGACACGCTAGCACAACACTAAGAGCTATGATCTTCTTAAGTTTCTTTTTATTTTTTTAATTCCCAAAACGTTTTCTAATTTGTTCAAATGACTTCCCAGTCTTTATTAAAATCTTGATATTTCTGTTCTTAATGCCATTCTGCCCCCAGCTCATTGGGTATTTAGGTCTTTATTTACTGTCCACTAAAAACGTTCTTTTGTCTAACAAAATAGCTTCCACAGCCTTTGAGTAACTAATCTCATCTCTGAGATCAATATGAGCATGTCATTTATGAAAGTCTAGTCATTAGTTACTCATTCTTAGCACCAGTGGCACTTTAGCAACTCTCCAGCATTGTCACTGAAACCAGGAATGGCCTTCATGTCATTCTTCCTAACTCTTAGCGTACCAATAGATTCAGAGACGTGACAGGATCTGAAAAACTTAAAGATTTATCAAGTTGTAGGTGGGGAGTGCTTACTGAAGAAATACGTGCTGGTAAGCAAATCAGAGGAGGATTAAGCATCCATTTTAATCATAATGTTTTTAAACAAAGGGATAAAGAAAAATCAACTACCATTTCCAAAAATGGGATGGGTACAAAGCTTATTTCCCTTTACCAAAAATTTTGTCAATGGAAGAATTAGAAGGCAGAGTACAGTTGAACACAGAAAATTGTCTCTTGAGCCTCTGCGGAATGTCATTGCGACCTCCCCCAGGGTGGATCATGGCAGCCAAAAACTGAATGTCCACAATATTGGTAAATTCACCAGGCTTTTCCAGGTTATACAGTCCTTTCTGTTCCATCAGCTGCCTAACTATCTCATTAGTGACCTGTAAAATAACCAGGAACGATATAACAGAATACTATACATACAATTATATTAAATACAAAACATACCTATGTACTTGAAAGACCTAGTAAAGAGTACACTGTTATTTTCTCCCCAAAACTCCTGCTTATTTCTTCAGGAGAAAAATGCACTGGTAGGAATAAGCATATTTAGATTGTCCTTTTCATTGTTAATATCTATGGACAAAAATCCTGGGGCTAGAGGGGAATCCCTAGCTTAGAATTAATTCTTCACAGTTCAATTCATTCTTGCTTGAATACTGTGTGATTTCCAATACTTTGTATTGGAAATACTTCTCCCTTATAACACAAAATATCCAGTTTGTTCTAATGAAGACCAAACTGATGCATCTTCACATGTTGCATTTGCTACCAAATATTTTGATGAAATTTCCATGTGTAACAATCACAAACATGGTTTTTCAAGCTGCAAATACAGAATTACTTCCGTATAAAAGAATGCAAGGTTCCTTTCCTTGGCTATAAATAGACACCTTGCTTTTCTGTTTTGACCAGCCAAAAACATGCCACAGACATTATACAACTATACTTCTCTAGAAATTCTAACATTAGTTTCCAAAGCAATATACTTCAGAACAGTCGTAATAATGTACATAATGTTACTTCCATTTTTCCTAAAGCAGAGAAGTCACTTCTTACATCTCAGCATTGACAGTCTTTTAATTATTGTCCACACAGCTAGTTTGCTATCACAATTTGTGTGCAAAAGGTTATTTCTAATTAAAATTTTAATTTTTTTTTAATTAAAAATGAGTTTTTGTAGAAAAACATTACTAAAACTATAGAGGCATGTTTTAAGGAGGACTCCAACTGCTTCTTGTAGTCAAAATACTTATTTTCAATTAATTCATTGCAATATAAAACTAGATGGGCTCTTTAAAAAGACTGTTTAAAAATCAAGCACTTCATATCAAACTTACTCCCTATTGCCTGATTGAGAAAAGAAGTCAGTTTTACAGTGTAGCAAGGAAAGAAAGAAATTATCTTTTGCCTTCTTTTTTCCTTTTTTATAAACTCACCTGATCTCCCCATTCATTTATTATCGGCATATTCACATCGTCAATGAAGACTGTCATCTTTTTGCCTGCAGGCGGACCGTAAGTTGTGCCTATGCGCTTGTCCACATAACTTTCTATTGTACGCTGTTAAAAAGCAACTATTAGCAGAGTTACAAAGACCTCTTCTTTCCATACATTATTCAATCATTTAAACACATCAATGGCTTTGTAACAGAATTTTACTAAGGAATGTTTAGACAACACATCTGCTAGAGGTAACTGCATTAGTTCAACTAGAATGTCTGAAATCTCATGCTGTACAGCATTAGATTGGTATCAGATATAACAAACCTCTAGTGTAGACAACCGTGCCTAACAGTTTCATAATTCTGAAACCATTTCATACTTTTCATTCATTTTATTCGTTTATCAGCAAAACTGGTGGTTAGTCACAGTAAAGACTAAACTAACCATCTGTTAGATCTGAAAGATGTGATACTTGAAGATCATTCCAGCAGACATTGATGTAATTCATAAAAGCATACAGGGATAATTAAACTCACGTACATAAATATACACAATGAAAAAACTTAATTTACCACTACTTTTCTTCCCATCATGGTTCCATTTCTCTCTTCTTCTTAAGGTCCAGTTTTTACTTATTCTACACCAAGTGAAAGCTCACTTAACCATGCATAGTAATTTTTTAGTGCAAATCTAAATATTTGCATTCTTACATTGGGCCCAGGCTGTTGTACGGTAGCCTGGAAAGCCTAGTTACACAAGTGGTATCATTTAGATTTTAGAAAACCAGAGTAATTTAAAAGCACATGTCATAATAGACAATGCTTTAGTCTAGATTATTATTAGAGACTTGACTGTTAGACTTGCACATTTATTTCCAATGACTTGATCATCAACAGACTCTCATCTATCATAAAGAGACTTGACATCTGTTTTACAAAAATAGATGTATCAACACTACGTTTTGTTTTTATAGCCCAATCAATAGAAGTAAAAATGCTAAGGAAAATAAGACCAAAATTACACACTTCTGTATTAAACATGTTAATAGTTTCTTCTATGCTATAGAGCCAGACGATAGATGATGCACCAAGCTTATAGACAACACTTCTGATTACAGCACAGACAGTGCTTTGGCTTGGCATACCAAACTGCATTAAAAACATTTCTCATATACATTGCCAGCAGGTTAAAGAAACTTGAAATTATTCAAAGTAGCTCTGTAGAAATTTAGACAGGCAGTACAGTTCAGTATTTAAGTATTCATAGTTCTATTTAGAGCAGCTGCACTGCATGTGTTACTTTTTAAATGAGTAATTACTCATTTAAATTACTGAAATTTACATTGTAGACAGTACACTTGTTATGACAGATTGTTGTGGGTAGCACTTATTTTACTCATGGCTTTTAGTGAAAACTGAGGGAAGTCACTGACAGCTCTACCCAATTAGTGAGAAGTGATACATTTGACATAAAAACATTAAATGTGATGAAGCAAATAATAAGCATGATATTGTAATAGTAGAACAGCTCAATAACTACCAAAGAAGTTGAAGGGAACATGTTTTTTACAGAAGTCTTTCAAATCAGGTATTAGAACGCTTATTCATTTTGAGCAGGTACTTTTTTGTTTCCGCACTCATTTTCAATTAAATAAGTCACTTTCAGAAGCATCCTCCTGGCAAATTCTCAGAACAATCACTGCGTCCAGTCACGTTGTATTAGAAAGTGATTGACTACTATACCTGGAAAATTAATGGAGTAGTTGCAGATGAAAAATTCAAACTCTTAGCCATATGGCTTTCAGGGTTATATTTTGACATAAAACCTTTGATAATAACAGTCTTCGCAGTTCCTTGCTCACCAATTAGTAGGACAGCCTAGACAAAGACAACATTGAAATAAGACTAAACATAAGAGCTGGGTGTCTTGGCAAAGCCTCAGCAAGCTCATTTAACTTTTAAACTGAAATGGAACTGGAAAAGTTGTGTAAAGTGAATTCTGAACGAGGGATGTGTTAAAGTAAAATACTTAACATCTCAGGCATTTGCAGGCCTCAAAAATTAAAAATATTTGCAATTAACAGTCATATCAGCACAATTTAACTAACAAGGGAATAGATTATTCATAAAAGGAGCTGATTATTTGAAAAAGGATGTCTCTTCTAGAGTCTTAGTATCTGAAAGGTTTCAATAGCTGTTGCTATTCACCATACCCTGCTTATCTGACATAGTTCTGGTGAAGAACAGGTTGCATAACCTAAAGGTACATAAATTCTGTAACTGACTCACGTGGGCGGAGTTCATATCAGCAGTCTGGCACTCTGCTGCCCTGTGTGCTCCCCCTTCTTCAACAGCTACATGAAAAAATTGCTTCTCTTCTGGCCTAACCTGAGCTGTAATGACGGTTATTTCCACTACAGAAAGGGTGGGTGATGGGAAGACAAAAACGCTGGAAGCAGTGATTATTCAAGAGCTCAAGCATATTTACATAAATGTAGCTCCTGGAATCACCATTTCCTATTAAAAAAAAAAAAAACGCAGTTCTTCCTTTTCAATAATATAATATTTCACTTCCAATTCAAAAACTTTATCATGTGTACTGTTAGCACTATTTAGATGTGAAATATAGAAAAAGTACCTTGCCCTGTTTTGCAATGGTTTTAATAAGGAAATCCATTCTCACATTGTCAACATTAGGCACAAGAATAGAGCCATATGTTGGAGTGCTGCTACTGGGATATACATACTCTTCAACACGCGTATTCCAGTGCATCCATTTACCTAATAAGAAAGAAATTAAGTCAATGTTTTAGAAATACAAAGCATCAT
The DNA here is from genome assembly GCA_009806455.1 of Tetrax tetrax. Classification (NCBI taxonomy): domain Eukaryota; kingdom Metazoa; phylum Chordata; class Aves; order Otidiformes; family Otididae; genus Tetrax; species Tetrax tetrax. Next base: position 67,428 of record WHYT01017636.1, read on the forward strand.
CATGTTTTTTTTTATTTTCCATTGAGTTGACTCATCTGTCACTGCCTCTGTCTCACATACAGTAACCTCACTCTGTAAATTCAGACCAAAATTATAGAATCATAGAATATCTCAAGTTGGATCTAAGAAGCTTACACCTCTTTCCTACATAAATTGTCACAAGGCCAAGGCTTGCCTGTTTTTGTTCATTTGACAATTCATTGGCACAAAGTCCATGCAGCTTTCTGTAGGAATATATCCACATTCTGATTCTCATAGGAAATGGGGTAAAAGCTTTATACAACATCACCAGTAAAGTATAGCGGTAAAACAAAACTTGCTAAGGAACACATGAGAAGGTAAGCTACAAAAACCTTCTAAAAGAAGCAAAATTTTAAAATTACTTGTAATTTTTACCCCATAATACCCAGCCGGGTTACTAACCGTCAGATGCCACATAATAATCAAACACAGTATCTTCACTGTCTTCTGGGATACAGGGAAGATCAAGTTTTATTGTTGCATGGTTTCGAAGCCAGTGCTCCATTTTGCATCTGTCTTCCAGTTCTAGTAATGCTCCTACACTCCACATAAGAGAAAAGATGTACAGCCTTTCCAAGTGTTTTGGAGTCAATTCACCTCCTTGCTCCTGAAGGATTGAGTTAGGTTTTTATTTTTAATAGCCTGAAATTTCTATTTGATAATAATTAGTAACATTAGGTTGAAAGCCTTCAGTCCTGTTTAAATTTACTAATGTCTTTGTCAATGAACAGAATGAATCAATATCGAGTAGACCACAAAATAAAGAAAAGTATCCTGCAAATATCACTTCTAATCACCCATTGCAGCATTTGATCTGTTTAAGTACTAGTTTATAATCTGATAACAATCCACTCAAAAAAAACCTGAAGGAAAACTGCTGTCTGATGCATGCTACATGTCAGTGCTTAACATCAAATTCAAATGTGAAAAAGGGTACATCCTAGCTATTAATTTCTGAAGAAAAATAAAGTATTCTTTACTAACCAGCATCTTCATTTATATTTCAGGTCATCAAAGAGTCTCATCTCTGAGTAACTTTATGACTTAAAATTATCTGTATTAGATTAAGTAAATATAAAAAATCCACACTACTTTACCTTAGGCGGGATGAGACCCTGCAGCATATTAATGCTCTGCATAATCACAAAGGCCTCCAACATCTCAGTCTTGCATCGCAGAGACTGAATGCTGAAGCGGTATAAGTCTGGGAATGATGAAGAATACAGTTGACGTAGAATTTCAGCTTCTTGGAAGGAACGCCTTTTCAAAAATCCCTGTTACAAAGCATGGTGAGAAAATAAATTTACTTCCCAGTGCATGTCTCAGTAAATTCAACTCTAGTAATTCAAAAGGTCTATCAAGCATGGAAAGTTGATTTCTTTTTGCAGGGCTCAGATTCCCTGCCTGTTGGGCAGGATTTGACTAGCAGAAAGTCATACTTTACTCAAGTATGTATAATTCCTACTGGATGTTAAACATGGATACTGAAGGAAAAAAAAATCACTTTAAAGTTTTCAACAGCTCAAAAATAATTATTTTCAAATATTTTTTAATCACAATGTTTGCTTAAGGTATAAAACAACTCGGCAAAGAAAGAATATCATATGTACTGAGCACAAGTTTGATTTAATCTGCACAACGTCAGTTTCTAACAGTGATACAGGGCACCCCAGAAAAATCTGGCAGGTGCAGAAAAAAGTAATGATTTTTGGGGGGGGTGTCTGCTGGTGTGTCCAGTGTTTTTATTGCACATCTCCGTATCTGTAATGCTGGATAAATAAAATCTAATTAAAACTATCTGTTTCTCAAGATCATAGAACAGGATTTGTTCTTTGATGCCTTTAGCTCAAGGCGGTAACCTGCTTCTTTGAGCTATCCAGCTTTCTCTCATCTGTGTGGCAGAATGCTTCTCATTTACATCCCATGAACTTACTTCCCACATAAAACACGCTCATCAGCAAAGACACTTACTTACAGATTCTTCCCCAAAACTTAAATTAAAATTTGACACAAATTGAAATCAAATAAATTCCATTTAAACATAAGAAAAAACTTATTGTTCTTGTTGTGAGGGTGGTCAAACACTGGAACAGGCTTCTCAGAGAGCTTTGGGAGTCTCCATCTCAAAACTCAACAGGACAACAGTTCTGAGCCATCTACTCTGGTTGACTCTGCTTTGAGTGAGGTGTGCTCAACTACACAATCTCCAGAAGTCCCTTACAACCTCAACTATTTAGTGCTTCTATGATTTTCTAGCGCTAAAGATTAAATGGTAGAACAACTTAAAATAGAAACCTGGAACTTCACCAGCTGTTTAGAAAATATTAGGGGTAAGTATAAAAGTTTGTAAGATGTTTTTGCTTTGAAGTGTAGGGATGGGGTCAGGAAAGCCAAGGCGTGGCTGGAGCTGAGCTTGACAAGGAATGCAAGGAGTGATAAGAAGGGCTTCTACAAGGATGTCAGCCAGAAAAGAAAGGTCACAGAAAGTATATTCCCCCACACCCCTGAGGAGCGAGACTAGTGAACTGGTAATAAGGGATGAGGAGAAAGCTGAGGTACTCAACTTTTTTGCCTCAGTCTTCACTGGTGACTCCTCTTCCCAGACCTCTCAAGATGGGGACTGGGGAGCAAAGTCCCTCCCACCTTACAATGAGGGTGGTGAAACACTGGAACAGGTTGCCCAGAGAGGTGGTAGATGCAGCATCCCTGGAAATGTTCGAGGCCAGCTTGGACAAGGCTCTGAGCAACCTGATCTGGTTGGAGATGTCCCTGCTCCTTGCAGGGGAATTGGACTACATGACCTTTAAAGGTCCCTTCCAACGCAAACCATTCTATGATTCTATGAGTAATGAATCAAATACCTTTGATCACTTTGCAAAAGCTGCTTAAGAAGTGTGTTGGACAATATGAATATATAGCAATTTCAGGGAATTGGGAAATTATTTCATTATATTGCATTCCAATAGGCTGCTATGTTTAGTTGTTTATAAATTGTAAGGATGGAAAATCTAAATACATACAACAACTTCCTGAGCTATTTGTGTTTGGTTTTAATTATTTTTCAAAGTTCTAAAATATCAACAAACACTATGTTTTATTCAGCATCTTTTAAAATTTAAGAACTAAAGAAAGAAAACCCCTTTTAATTCTATTACAAAAGTAAACAAATTCTCTAGTGAACAATGCAAGATTAACACCTACCCTGATCTGCTGGAATAGGTAGTATATTGCACTACAAAACAGATTTAAAGGGAGATGTACTGAAAGAGCCATCAAGACATTTTATTTATGAAGTAACACCAAACTAAACAAAAAAAAAATGCTATTGGTTCAAATGATAAATAACTATAGGTTGCAATGTTATGGTCAATTTTTTGTGAGAGGGAGAGGAAGGGAGGTTGGAAGAGTTGTTTCATGGCTGAAGTGAATGTAATTTGTTTTGTGCTATCCAAAAGTAAAAAAAAAACCAAACACATGTTCTTGTTTTCCTTTTAAATGTTCCTACCACTAAAATAAATTAAAAGTATAAGGTCATGGATTAAGTGAAATTACTTTCATGCAAGACTTACTTTAAATTGTTATGCAGACTAAATTTTTTTGTGTTGAAGTAAGGAAGTAAATCGTGACTGATAAGGTAAAATAAAATGCTTTTCTTTGGTTTTGCAATCTTTGCACCTGAATCTATAGCTCAATTTAAATTGAAATTTTCAGGAAGTTGTTGGCTGCAAATTAACCGAGGTGGAGGCAAAACTGTGAGAATCGAACACCAGCAGGTCTTATGCAGTAACAAAACAAGTGGCATCTCATGGGAGCCACTGTCCTAGATGCATAATTTACACTTACACTTTCCTAAGTATCCATATTAGTTAAAAAAAAAAAAATAATAATTCCTTGTAGTAATATACATAAGGCACTTGTCTTGACTGCATGTATTTGCATTGGTAAAACTTCAATAACAGACAAATTTTTAGGAAATGTATTAAATTTTTTTTCCAATAAGAATTAAAACATTTTGAACTTGGCAAGAACCACTGTGTGGTTCTTCAAGAATTTTGCTTCTAGAAATGTTAACAGACAACTTAACTAGGTAAGAACATCCATTTGAAGATTACATAATTTGATGCTGGATTGACTTTATGTCTGGTTCTAAATCACAACTCAAATTCATTTTAAAAGATATCAAGAGAACTTATATTTTCTTGAGGATTTCTAGATTCCTGAATCAGTCTGTATACTCTTTCTTCTTCCTTGGTCTGAAGTTGTACTAGGAGCTGCCAGCTAGCTGCTGTTTTGACAACACAGCTGGTTTTAATTGTACAAAATACCTTAAATTGCCAATTTGTCCCAAAGTGAAACATCCATGTCTTTAAAAGTGTAATATGATAACTATGTTCCTTAAAAAAAATACATTATTCACTCTTGTATAAACTATAAGAAACACTGCTATATTAAATACTGACCTATACGTTTATGCAGTGTAAAAGTTATTTTATAGTAAAGTCACAAAATTAGGTCCTAAAGTAACAACAGTGACATGTTGAATAAGTAACCAATAAAATGTTCAACACATAAACAACCACTTAGGTACTGTACCTCAAGGATAGGGCTCCAGTTGAGAACTGATGAGCTCATGAATACCATCCCATTCCTTGAAACTGTTGCTGGAGAAGCATTATCAATATTATGAGGTTCAAACACTATTTTGCAGTTTGGTGACATAGGTATCCGATCTCCATTTGCCAACGTTAGAGTTCTGTTATCATCCAGGACAGAATTAAGGTTCTCAATCCAAATAGCATCAACTGGACCATCAAGAACTATCCAGATGTGTTCACCTATAATGCAAAATAACAGATAAAAATTCCTCTGGAGGAAGTTCCAGTTTCTTTCAAGGGCCAATTTCTTCTCTCTGCAAACAAATTTTGAATTCTGAATTCACATACATAGCTAGAATCTCAGCTTTTAATACAATTACTATTTCCATCACTCAATTTCACTTAAGTACTTCATTTTGTCACCTATTGATAATAATTATCCATTGCTCAGTATATAAAATGTCATCAGCATAAGTCATCAGTTTGTAATACCCTGGAAGACTTTTACAGATCTGCTCTTCAACACAGTAATAATTAGATTTATTTCAACTTCCATAAAACAACATAAAGAAGACAGAAACTATAGATCTATTTAAAACCACCATTCATTTATTTCTAAAGAGTTTCTGTAAATGTAGTGAGATTAAATGAAAGGAACACTTGAAAAATCACTCTCTCAAATAGCATCCTCACTGTCATAAGGAAAAGAGGTCCATTAGGGGAAGATGCTTGTTGTTCATTCTCCTGCTTGTAAACTTGATCCAGCCTCCTTTAAAGTTTTACCAGCTCTTTCCATTTAGTACCAAAAATGTATCTTAAAGCCTGTCTCTTTTTCCTAGGAAGGTCTGGGTCTGTCCTGC
>WHYT01017636.1:79617-158078 GCA_009806455.1 Tetrax tetrax
GTTGGAGATGTCCCTGCTCCTTGCAGGGGAATTGGACTACATGACCTTTAAAGGTCCCTTCCAACGCAAACCATTCTATGATTCTATGAGTAATGAATCAAATACCTTTGATCACTTTGCAAAAGCTGCTTAAGAAGTGTGTTGGACAATATGAATATATAGCAATTTCAGGGAATTGGGAAATTATTTCATTATATTGCATTCCAATAGGCTGCTATGTTTAGTTGTTTATAAATTGTAAGGATGGAAAATCTAAATACATACAACAACTTCCTGAGCTATTTGTGTTTGGTTTTAATTATTTTTCAAAGTTCTAAAATATCAACAAACACTATGTTTTATTCAGCATCTTTTAAAATTTAAGAACTAAAGAAAGAAAACCCCTTTTAATTCTATTACAAAAGTAAACAAATTCTCTAGTGAACAATGCAAGATTAACACCTACCCTGATCTGCTGGAATAGGTAGTATATTGCACTACAAAACAGATTTAAAGGGAGATGTACTGAAAGAGCCATCAAGACATTTTATTTATGAAGTAACACCAAACTAAACAAAAAAAAAATGCTATTGGTTCAAATGATAAATAACTATAGGTTGCAATGTTATGGTCAATTTTTTGTGAGAGGGAGAGGAAGGGAGGTTGGAAGAGTTGTTTCATGGCTGAAGTGAATGTAATTTGTTTTGTGCTATCCAAAAGTAAAAAAAAAACCAAACACATGTTCTTGTTTTCCTTTTAAATGTTCCTACCACTAAAATAAATTAAAAGTATAAGGTCATGGATTAAGTGAAATTACTTTCATGCAAGACTTACTTCAACACAAAAAAATTTAGTCTGCATAACACTTTAAAGTAAGGAAGTAAATCATGACTGATAAGGTAAAATAAAATGCTTTTCTTTGGTTTTGCAGTCTTTGCAGCTGAATCTATAGCTCAATTTAAATTGAAATTTTCAGGAAGTTGTTGGCTGCAAATTAACCGAGGCGGAGGCAAAACTGTGAGAATCGAACACCAGCAGGTCTTATGCAGTAACAAAACAAGTGGCATCTCATGGGAGCCACTGTCCTAGATGCATAATTTACACTTACACTTTCCTAAGTATCCATATTAGTTAAAAAAAAAAAAATAATAATTCCTTGTAGTAATATACATAAGGCACTTGTCTTGACTGCATGTATTTGCATTGGTAAAACTTCAATAACAGACAAATTTTTAGGAAATGTATTAAATTTTTTTTCCAATAAGAATTAAAACATTTTGAACTTGGCAAAGAAACTTATCAAATGAATTAGTGATGATTCTTGAGAGTTGCTAAGTAGCTGTGTTTGAACAGCCAGCTCCATATGATTTCATCATTCTAAAAGGGAAAGGCTCTAGGCGCTATTAGAGAAATATGGTTAACAACCCTCTGCAAGCAATCCTTAGTCCTTCACAAGCAGCAAACCTCCGTAGGCAAGAAATCACAGCGTATGGGTGCCTCCATCACAAGAGGGAGTCTCTGAGAGCAAATGCACTCCTCTTCCTCTTAACTGGTTACAGCTAAGCTGGGTTCTGCTGCCTCCCCTAAGAGATCTTGTTGCTCTTTACCTATTCTCAGGGCATTATACCTGACCTGCCATATCAGATCTGCAGATGGAAAAGAAACCTCACTTCTGTTGCCAGAAATCACAAGTTTACAGCCTTCCTCATCTTGATAGCTTCTGTTCACCAAAGCTTTGAATGCAGTCTCTCACTCACTCTCCTTTCTGTTACAAGGCTAGGGATCTTGAGTCTGCAGTGTCTCTGCAAAGATCCTGCTGATCTGTTTATCTTCCCTGAAGGCACACAAGTCTTCTCACCTCTTCCCACAGCACCTTCACCTGATAAGTCCATGCCCAGTGCACAGTTGCCCTAGGGGGGCTCCACTGTCTCTAGTTCCAGGAAAAGGCACCAGGTACAGCCTGCCACTCAGAGCTTGGACACCAGTGTACTCTGTCTCTCTCTTGATTTCCATCTGTGCTGAAACCTCTGATATGCTAAGGACAGCTGATCTAGGTGTCACAGACCACGTCCCGTGGTCTATCAACTTCTTCTCCTTTGCCAGACAAATCAGGGATTTATGGACAAGGAATATGACTATAAACAAGCAAGCTATGTAATACTTAAAAGCATGAGAATCTTTATATGACAAAACAATAAGAAATCTGAGAATAATACACAGTGATCATTACAGAAGGCTTCCTCAACTAATAACGTCCGAAAGTTAATACAAAGTCAACTGTAATCTCATCTGGCTAGTTAAGCAACACTGTCTACATGAGCATTAGTTGTACTTTCCACGGGTATCCTATTTGGTTTGGAAAATGAAATGAGTGAATAAGACTGTGAAACATTAATTATTAAAAGTATTTTTAAAAAACTTGCTAATGTGATACTTTTTAGAAAAGATGACAGTCAATCAACTCATAGTAGCCTGTGAAGTTTTGTTCTTTTGAGGCTGCAGACAGAGGGGTAAATAGGTTACAAGGGCCTGGATGAAGTTCTAATTTCATAAACAGAAAGACTAAATTATTCCAAGCTTAAAATTAAAGTTTAAAGCCCATATAAAGGAACATTAATTTGAGATTATACAGAAGAAGTGTATATTAACTTGGTTTTCAGGAGAAGGTAATAAAGTAATTCTCTCTATGATCACACAAATCCGTGTCTTAGCAACAAGGAAGAAAGTTTTAATTTTTCATACTCATGAGCTAGTCCATGTTTCACCAAAGCAAAATAACATCCGCAAAATATTCTCAATAAGACTGATTAAATAAGAAAAAATTGAAGAGAAAATAATGAATATTTCTTTTATTTTTTTTTAAGTGTAATCCTGAGGAGTCTACTTCACCAATAAATTTCTAAGGCAATATAGGGCTTAAGAATAAAAAAAACAAAAACAAAAAAAAAACCCCTGAAACCAATTTCTTTTTTTTGCTACACGAAAAAAAAAACATAGTACACTCAAGTCTCTAAAAGTATTGTTTACTGTATCATTACCAGCATTCAGGCAAGATAGGGATTTTTTTCTGTTTTTTGCAAGATGGAAAATGACATATACAATAAAAAATTCACTTTATAAATTGCTTTGAAATTTGAATATGTTATATGCTGTTATTCCCTCCAAAACACACCTATAAAAGGTTATTTTTCTACATGATTCATTCCATGCCAGAGAAAGAGTAATCACTGTGTGGTTCTTCAGGCATTTTGCTTCTAGAAATGTTAACAGACAACTTAACTAGGTAAGAACATCCATTTGAAGATCACATAATTTGATGCTGGATTGACTTTATGTCTGGTTCTAAATCACAACTCAAATTCATTTCAAAAGATATGAAGAGAACTTATATTTTCTTGAGGATTTCTAGATTCCTGAATCAGTCTGTATACTCTTTCTTCTTCCTTGGTCTGAAGTTGTACTAGGAGCTGCCAGCTAGCTGCTATTTTGACAACACAGCTGGTTTTAATTGTATAAAATACCTTAAATTGCCAATTTGTCCCAAAGTGAAACATCCATGTCTTTAAAAGTGTAATATGATAACTATGTTCCTTAAAAAAAAATACATTATTCACTCTTGTATAAATTATAAGAAACACTGCTATATTAAATACTGACCTATACGTTTATGCAGTGTAAAAGTTATTTCATAGTAAAGTCACAAAATTAGGTCCTAAAGTAACAACAGTGACATGTTGAATAAGTAACCAATAAAATGTTCAACACATAAACAATCACTTAGGTACTGTACCTCAAGAATAGGGCTCCAGTTGAGAACTGATGAGCTCATGAATACCATCCCATTCCTTGAAACTGTTGCTGGAGAAGCATTATCAATATTATGAGGTTCAAACACTATTTTGCAGTTTGGTGACATAGGTATCCGATCTCCATTTGCCAACGTTAGAGTTCTGTTATCATCCAGGACAGAATTAAGGTTCTCAATCCAAATCGCATCAACTGGACCATCAAGAACTATCCAGATGTGGTCACCTATAATGCAAAATAACAGATAAAAATTCCTCTGGAGGAAGTTCCAGTTTCTTTCAAGGGCCAATTTCTTCTCTCTGCAAACAAATTTTGAACTCTGAATTCACATACATAGCTAGAATCTCAGCTTTTAATACAGTTACTATTTCCATCACTTAAGTACTTCATTTTGTCACCTATTGATAATAATTATCCATTGTTCAGTATACAAAATGTCATCAGCATAAGTCATCAGTTTGTAATACCCTGGAAGACTTTTACAGATCTGCTCTTCAACACAGTAATAAATTAGATTTATTTCAACTTCCATAAAACAACATAAAGAAGACAGAAACTATAGATCTATTTAAAACCACCATTCATTTATTTCTAAAGAGTTTGTGTAAATGTAGTGAGATTAAATGAAAGGAACACTTGAAAAATCTCTCTCTCAAATAGCATCCTCACTGTCATAAGGAAAAGAGGTCCATTAGGGGAAGATGCTTGTCGTTCATTCTCCTGCTTGTAAACTTGATCCAGCCTCCTTTAAAGTTTTACCAGCTCTTTCCATTTAGTACCAAAAATGTATCTTAAAGCCTGTCTCTTTTTCCTAGGAAGGTCTGGGTCTGTCCTGCTCACTTCACTTGTGTATTAAGCAATAGGTCCTGGCTGGAAAAGGATCCTTGCTTGGCTTCTGGCTCCTCGTTCTTTAGGGAATAGCCAGCCCTGCTGTGCATTGCTAGATAGTCCCTCAGTCAGAAATGGTCCCACTCTCATTTGCCTTCAGAGTGAGTCCTTACTATCTAGGCCCAGGTGGCTTGGTGCATTGCTGGGTATGAACAAAGAAGGTTCCAGATGAGAGACTCTCTCACCTGTGAGGCAAGTAGTTTTATATTTAGAGGCTCTTCATAGCTACACTATAGACATCTCAGGCATGAGATGGTCTGGAGTTCGTTTCATAAAAAGACATTACAGAAGTGTTGCAAACAGAGAATCTGAGGAAAACATTTAAGTGTACTAATTTATATTTCATGGTGAGGGAAAAAAAAATAGAAAAATCAACAGTTAATGCTATGCTGCATTCTCAGGAGTACTACATTTCTAGATTTGAAATAAAACCAACAAAATTAAACCCAAAAGTATTTTATATTTTAAAAGTAGCTGTATCCTGAAGAATTTTTGTATGAAAATTGACAGTGCAATAAACATTAGGATTTTTTTTTCCCTTTAGTCCTTAAGGCCTAATAATAAGGTCACATACTGATATTCAGACAAAACAAGGAAGATTTCATCTATCATCAAAACATCAAGGCCTCTCTTTTAGTTAATATAGTAGTCTCTATATGCCAGTATAGCATTTATATAACAGAATATAAGCCAGCATTATTTTAGGCAGAAATTGGTTGCCTAAATAGAATTATCTAGTGCTGATTGATGGACTATGATATGTGCAGGGCTATCAGGTATGACACAAAGGACATTCACATCCTTCTGGTATGGCAGTTGATCAGGTGGAAATCCTGACAACACCAAAATTTTTTATCATATACCAATGTTAGTCACTGTTGGTATACCAGCATGGGCCACTTTTCTTTCATACAAGGGCCTATCATTTGAAAGAGAGGGATCAGCAAATTCAATGAAACAATTATTTGCTACACGACACAGTTTGAACAAAAAGGACTTAGAACAGAGACTATAAAACAGACAGTAGTTCTTGCACCAATATTCTAATGCTTCCATGTAAGTAAAAAAAAAAAAAAAACAACCACCACCCAAAAAGTCTACTACTGTGTTTTAGAGAGGTGGCCCGCAGCTTGGGGTTTTGGGGTTTTTTTGAGTGAATAATTTTTTGTTATACCTTTCTTGGCTTTTAAAGTTTTTCTCCAGAGTGTTGAAAATATTCCATCTGTCCAATCATTTGTTGCCACATCAAGACGACCAAACATTTGTGGAGCAGTTATAGCTTTAGGATTCATTCTCATTTCACGATGTGGCTGCCCACAATCTACAAAGGCAGATCATCAGTTAGTTTTGGTATTTCTTTTCAACAGTCAGAGAACTTTGACAAATTCAAAATCATTACATCTAAATGTACAGTTTAATATGCATTTACCATTATAAGCAGCTGTGTATTTACTTTAAAAATTTATTTTTTGCTATATATCAATTTTGTTAATTGGAGCCATCAAAAATTAAAGTAGAATAAAGTTCTGAAACTTTTGAAAGTACAATTCAAATTCCATAGATTCATCAGGAACAGAAGAGCAGCAAGATGAAATTTATTCAAGGATTACTTTAGTATTTTGAAGGCTTATCAAACAATAGCGTTTTAAAGTCTTTGGTTTCGATACAGGTTTTTTTAATCAAATTACTAAATATCAGGCTTCACATAATTGATTATTTTTTGTGTTTCTCAGTTGTGCACTTTTGTACACCTTGGTACTACAGAAATATGAGAAAATAGTATAATGCAACAACTATCTGTTCTTTCTGCTTTTTTTACTAAATGGAACAGTGATTTACGCTGCAATGTAGAACTTAGTGTTTCTTAAGCATGCTGAGGTACTGCATGGATGGGAGATTGGCTGAACCATTGAAGGAACAAGTTATAGAAGTATTTATTTTATACTGTAGATAAAGACCCTGTCTTGTGAATTGTGTTCAAGAAGGACTAAATACTTATGTTTGGGGAAGCTTTCAGCATTATCTCAGCCAAACCTGGGACATGCTTTAATCACTTTTCTGAGCTATCTACCCAGACTCCTCTTTCTCAATTATTCTAGAGTAAGAACTTCTGATATAAACATCGTAATATGGAAAATAGGATACGTATTATATTAAACTACTTTGAATGTCAGAAGACATTTGCAAACCTGTAAAAGATACTACCATAATTATTAGTATCACAACACACAAACTGATTTTTCCAGGAATTTATTCTCACAGTGAAGTAATTGAGGCTTTCTATGAAGAAGCAACATGGCTTAAAGTTTACAGTATAATAGTTTAATAACAGTTTACGGTATAAATACTCATATACCTGTCATGGCTTTCATCAAAGTGTGGATGCAAACGGTTTTTCCTGCACCACTAGGTCCTAGTGTCATCAGTCCATGCCTTACTCTCTGGGTTTCAAAAAGTTGGATAACTTTCAGTTTCCAAGGAGGATGACAAACAAGTCCAGCTTCCTCCACCTGTAGACAGTGATAGAAAACCAGGTTACTACTATTTTAGTGCACAAGACATTTTGATGCATTTAAAAAAAAAAGTCTATATTCAGCAGAAGACTACACTCTTAGTAAAGGCTTTGTGTATTAAAAAAAACTGCTTGGAAAAAGAAGAGGTATTTAGTATTCAAATATGTATTCAGAAAAATAAAATAATATAGACTATCTTTTTTTGTTTGGTTGGTTTTTTAGCTCTTCTTCGGGTTAAAACATCATTTTAAGGAAAGCCAAGAATTTTAGAAGCACTCTTACTAGCAATGTCTTTCATAGCCACATAGTGTTTTCACTGTTGCCTTTTTATTATGATGATGACTTGTGTTTCTAAATGCTTACAATAGCCAAAAGTTTTTTCTGAAAAACATTTTGTTAAATATTTCTTAGTGTACAGATAGACCTTCAAGTAACTTGCTAATATGTCCCTTCCAAAAAAAGACATGATGTTTTAGAATCAAATATCATAAGCATGTTTACTACTTTTTACAAATTCCAAGCTTAAAGAAGTTACCTCACTATGATGGTATTGCTGTTGTACGCGAAACTGACTCAGCTGGAAGTGAGTAAGTTTTTAGTCAATAGAGAAAAGCTAGAAGTATTTCTTAAGGACTCATAGCACCCTATATGTTTTTGACAGTCAAAAAAAAATTTCTAAAAAGTCAAGATAACGTTACAAAAGTGAAGCTCTCAAAATAAAAATTATATTTTAATTCAGGTATAATTTTTTATTTTAAATTATGGTCCACAAAAAATCTCAGAAAATATTATCAGTAAAAAGAGTTTTACTGATAAGATAAAATTCAGCTTTTACAGTTACTGTCATGTAGTCAGTTGGAAATGGCACTACCAGTTGGTATACTACTCGCATATCAAAGCTCCTGTCAATTCAACTTATTTATCTCACTCTGCAAGGAAGCCAAGAACAGAAGGCAGCACAAGATGAATTAATCAACAGCAACCACGAATTATATGCTGACACTCCTCATCACCATGAAGAACATCACTGTTGAAGCAATGGAGGTGCAAAGCACAACAAAGACATCAGATGCACCACTTTCATGGATACACGATAAAATTCTGTTATCATTTACATCTTAACAGCTCTCACAGCTGACACCAAATCAGTCAAGTTGCCTTTCTTTCCAGTATAGAATATAGCCTTATATAGGACTTCTTTCCAGAGTCCATATATGTACAGTAATATATTCAAAATCTAATGATGTACCAACAGAAAGTATCTGAACAGATTTCTTTCTTCACGTAAACAAGATGGTCATGTTAGCTATTCCTTCACCCTTCCACTGATGGCATTGGAGACTTTTCTTAATTTCTAATACTCATGGATTCTGTAATAGTACTGTAGACTAGATATTTCTCTCATTAAAAAGGAAGTATGTTCACAAGTATACTTGACATGTTTTCAAAAGATCCTGTGTTAACAGTTGTACATTTGTACTGGGTCTGGTTGGGATGGAGTTAATTTTCTTCATAGTAGCCCATATGATGCAATGTCTTAGATTCGTGATCAAAACTGTGTAGATAACACACGTGTTTCGACCGTTGCTGAACTGTGCTTGCATAGCATCAATATCTTCAGAAATGCACTTCTGATTTTCAGTTTTTTCATGTTGGGTTTTTTGGATGGGTTTTTTGAGTTTTTTATTTTTCTGTTTAACTATTAGATAATTATCTGAGGAATTACTGAAACTCTGGAGGAAATTTTAATAGAGGTGATCATTTAAGTGTACAAACTTCATTGACCTTCTATATCCCACTGATGTTCTTAAGTTGGCCCTATTGAAATATTCCAAAAATCTAATGCGAGATGAAATAGAGGAAATGTCATTTTAGGTAAATCTTTTCTCAAGCTCATGTTCCAATTGTTAGACTTTATACAAATATTAAATCCTAGGTCATATAAGGCAAGCATATATATACGCATTTTTCAAACTCGTCACCACAAATAGCTCACAGGAAAACCACAGGACACCACAATCACAATTCAGTGACATTCTCAAGAATAAGATTAGTAATAACATACCAATGGTAAAGATTTATGGAAAAGCTTAGTCTTCCTCTAAATAGTAAAACATATTACCAGCTGTGTAGATTCAACACCAATAATTTTCTTAGATGACACATCACGATTGTTATGTCACAGCATACAGATCAAGAGAAACATTACCTGTTTGTCAATGGCGGCTTCCAGTTCAGGATAGCCTGCTTTATCAAGCTGGATATCTGGAAACAGATCTTCAATTAGACTCAGGAATAAGGGTTCATCCTCATCAATCTAATGAAAATCAATGGGGAAAAAACCCACAGATTAAAATCTATTTTATTTATTCTAGAATCTTAAAAAATAATCCCTAATTCTTGTAAAGCTAAAGAAATATTTGAAAACATAAAGAACCACCTATGGTAACCCTATAGGTGCTAAACACTCTAGCAGGACACAGCAGGAGGAGATCATGTGATCCTTCCAATAGTCAAAAGTTATTGAAAATAAGCCACTAACATATAGACTGAATTTATTAAGATAAATTTAAGCAATAAATCTATACAAACAGTAAATTATTTGTCTAAGGTGTAAAAAATGATAATGAAGGAGATTAAGTATCACAGCAACAGAAGAGAGTTTGTTAGCCATTTAAGACAGATGAAATGGCATCCATTACTAAAATAACAGATTATTTCAAAAGAGTGACTACATACTTTAGGTCAAAGGTTCTCAAGAGGTTACTACATAGACTTCTACTTGGTCACATATTCTTTAGGTAGCAGGTAAATATGTAAAAAAAATCTAAGCAATTAACAATTGAAGGTGGTGTCATCTAACCTGGGTAGGCACTAAAGCACCTCACAACCCCTCGATCACTCGCTCCCCAGCCTCAAACAAGGTACTACAACGAAAATAAACTCCATCCCAGCGAAAACCACTACCCAAGACCATCCAGAGAATTGAAGATTTCCAAGTCAGCTTCAGTGTAAAGGCCACATCTAGTCTTCTAGTGATCACCTTAACAGATCCAAACTGTATTTCAAAAAAAAAAAAAATCACACAGCTCCAAAGAGCAGTTCAATTAATTTACCAGGCCCTCAGAACTTACCAGTTTAGATAGGTTCATGTCTCTCAGCACACGCATGACAATGGTCGATTCAGTATCTGTGGGATTTGCTCTTTTTGCTGCTCCTAATGTACGTAACACTGACAATATATTCCGCAAGCCAAAATCATAATGCACCTAGAAGATACACAAAGTGCAGGAAAATTTTCCCCGAGTTAACAGGGATGAAACAATTCTTATTTATCATTTAAGATACAGATATGGATAAGAAGTGGTACACGTGGCAGAAATGCCTCCTAACATCCAAAAACTAGTCTTAGGCTGTATAACTATGAGCAACTTCATTCTCCACCTCTACCACCATCTACTAAACTGTAAGGTGTGACAGAAAAAAGAAACGTAATCACAAGTCTTTGAACCAAAATAAGGTTCCCAAAGACTATTAAGAAATAAACTAGGAGTATTATTTTTATTTATTTATTCCCTGTGGATCTTGAAAATTGACTTTATTTGAGAAACTTTAAATGAGTGCTGGCAGCACAAACCAAATGTCTCTCAATCCACTCTATAAGACCAGCTAATATATAAGCCCTTCATTTGCCTTAATCATCACCTTTCATTAAAGTTAAATCTTAATAAGCAGCACTGTTCTGAGTGACAGTCCCATTCTTGTACAGGTGACCTGTAGCAGGAGTTTATCCTCCAGGACAGCAGAGGGTTGCACTACTAAACTTCAAGTATCATCTAGCTTCTTGAGTGAACAGGAACTTTTCAGTTTTCCCACATAGATACTAATAACTTGTGACATCATATATGGTTTTTCCCTATGCTGATTTTACCTGATATGAAAATAATCACCTGCTTTGACAGCTGTTCTTCACATAACTTGTACAGTGTAAAGAATTTCCTTGCCAGTACGACATTAGCAATGAAACCGCAACTAGCCAATTTGACACGAATTATGATTTGACGATCAGGAACCATCATAGCCACTGAACGGAAGTTGATCTTCAAGTTTTCAGGAAGTTCTTGCCGTCCAGCATATCCTGGATTCTGGAGAGAAGAACAGGTTTTGAAGCTGACCTTGCACGAACAGAAGAATCAGCAAAGATATGTGTAACCAGGTTAGACAAAAATAGCATTTTGGCTTTAAATCACAGGTAAAAATGAATTGCCATGCAGATTTACCACCATATGGCTACAGCATTTTAGCCTCTCTTATATCCATGAGGTATGAAAAATGTAAAATCTGTATTTATCTTATAGGTCCTGTTTTTACTGGCTACTTCTACCTATATCTCTATGGTCATTTTTCTGTACTTTGGAAAGCAGAATGTAGCAGGTAGAAGTAATCTGACATTGAGGTAACAACTTGTATTTACAACAGTGGCTGCATTTGTTAATTGCATGTGCTTGATGTCTTTGAAACAAGACCCTGTAAACTGCCTCTGTAGTAATGCTCAAGGTTCTCAAACTGTCAGTGAGTGACATAAGAGTTAGCAAGTGCATTTAACGTGCCAGGTTAGAAGTAACTATTGTACAATCATCACTAGCATATTAGTAACCCACTGAATACCTACCATCGTAAGAAAGACGCCAAATTCTGGGTTCATTTCCACATTATCTCCATCGGTAAAAATAAAGGTTTTTTTACGTTCCTTCTTACATGTCAACACAATGGCAATTTGCTGTGCAGCTACTGATAGTACTGGTAGATCAATACGATTGAATTCATCAAAGCAACCCCAGGTGCCAGACTGAGCAAGACCTTCAAAGAGAAAGGCAACTAAACATCTGACCATTACATTGTTAACCTTTTTTTTGGTGCAATTCATAAGCCAAAAATCAGGTTAATCCACAGGAAAAAAAAAATATTTTTGAGGGTTGGGAAAGGGAAAGGAGAAGAGTTTAATTCTTTTTCAAGCAAGAACTCGCAAAGTTCCAAAGTCCACAAGCTTTTCTAGGATACTACTTCCTTTGATTTCTGCTTCTTCTCTCAGCATCTTCAATGTTTTCCTTTTCATCTCTATCTACCCCCCCCCAAAAAAAAAAATCCCTGCAATAAGTCTATGAAAATATGATGGGCTGGCAATAGCTTATTGCACAGATTAAAATGAACAATATAGTTGCTTTCACCTGGAAAGAAGTTAGAGGTCAGTCTGTGCCAGAATTACATTCTTCCTCGGATAATTTGGGGAAAACAAAACAATAAATGATCAACATAGTCATTTGCAACAATAGTCAAGGACCTACACCTGATCTCTAATTCAACATCTGCCATGACTGAGAGGTATC
This sequence comes from Tetrax tetrax, assembly GCA_009806455.1. Taxonomy (NCBI): domain Eukaryota; kingdom Metazoa; phylum Chordata; class Aves; order Otidiformes; family Otididae; genus Tetrax; species Tetrax tetrax. The sequence continues at coordinate 92,192 of WHYT01017636.1, forward strand.
AATTTCAGTTGCCTAAAAAAAAAAAAAATATCACCTGCATCTAACTTCAGTGAGCTGTGCCAATTGTTTTTAACATATACAGCACTACTCATGCATTTCCTTCAACTGATAAGAAATTTGACATTTGAAGGAGACAAAATACTGAAATCAAAATCCAACACATTCCACCAGTTCAACAATAAATTTCACAGCTTTTTCTTTTTGTACTGGCAGTCCTCCTTGATTATTTTAAGTGTCTTTATGTATACTTTCATAAACTGTCTTATGTTTTCAGATATTTCTATTTCTTGGAGACAGAATGCTGCAAAATGTATTTTACATTCATAACAAGATATTAATTTCTTGAATTTAATAAAAGGCTGAAAACCACCTGCTGATTATGTGCTGACCTTGTTTTATAAAGATTTCTCATTTGTAATTTTCACATAGTCCATAGAATCATATAATGACAGAATATCCTGAGTAGTAAAGGACTCAACAGGATCATTAAGTTCAACTCCTGATGCCACAGAGGGCTTCCTAAAAGTTAAGCCATATATCTAAGAGCTTTATCCAAACGCTACTTAAACACTGACAGGTTTGGAGCCATAACTGCTTCCTTAGGGACCTTGTTCCAGTGCTTGACCACACTTTCAGTGAAGAACATTTTCCGAACACCCAATCTGAACTTTACCTGGCACAGCTTGCAGTCATTCCCTCATGTCCTATCACCAGACACCAGGGAAAAGAGACCGGCACCTCCCTCTCCACTCCACCTCATGAGGAAGTTGCAGACAGCAAGGAGGGCGCTCCTCAGTCTCCTTTTCTCTAAGCTGAACAAACCTAGTATACTCAGCAGTACAGTGGCACAATCACTTCTTTTGATTGCTTAGTTATACTGAGCTTAATGCACCCCAAGATACAGTTGACTTTTTTTTGGCCAAAATCTTACCTTTGGTCCACATCTTACCTTTGAAGATCCTCCCAAGTCCTCGAAAATCCATCTGATCTGAACAGTTAAAGACCACTACATATTTTCCAAGGCACCGTCCCATGTCTTTGACGGTTTCAGTTTTTCCAGTTCCTGCAGGTCCCACAGGTGCTCCACCCATGTTCACACCTAAAGCTTGAGCCAAAGTGATATAACACCTGAAAGGCAACAGACTAACATCACTTAATGGACTGCAGCACATAGTTTTCTGTATAGTGCCAAAGGAAAATACTCAGGTGTGTTACATGAGGAAGGTCTGATTTAAGGAGACAAGGAAACTGCTGAAATGACATGCCTCTAGTTATAATTTAAATCATTAAGAAGGAAAATCTTTCACTCAGCCTCTGGCCCAGGTAATATTAAAGTTCATCTCCTCATACATAAAGTGGAAGAACAGATAATCCTCAATAATCAACAACCTGAAAGATCATGAGAAAGAAAGCAAGCAGATACAGAGATTCTGCCTAGTCTAGTTTGGTTAGCTTAGTTCCTGAATTACTGTAACTGAAGTAGTTCTGAACCATCTTACTGCAGAGTACAATAATCAAAGACAGCTAAGCTTTCCTTTCTCATACACCTTTAAAATTGGATCATATAACACATCCCTTTTTCCTAAATGAAACTTCTATGTGCAGTGCAGTAAAACACCTGCTAACAATTATACCTAAAGAGAAGCTCTAGAATTTGCTGTATGCAAAAGATAAAAAAAAAACAAAAAACAAACAAACTACACAACAAAAAACCCCACCCAATGCCCTCATTTTGCCAACAATAGCTTATAACGCACTTTTTGTGTTATTCCGGTTACGTAGTTACGACATCTCTGTTAATAGGACTGCAATTCTTTCAATATCCTTCTAGATCAAAGATCTTCAGTCTAATGAAGCTGAATAAAATTGTTTTTCCCATCTATTCTTCCTTAGCTGTTTTCATTATCTTGCCTGTAAGCACTTATTTTTGTCCTGTATCTCTTTCTGCATATTATATCTGTTGGGTGTACCTGATTCTCAGGTAAACTAGCCTCACATACATGACAATCAGAGTCCTATATGTCGTATATGTGGAGATCACACAAGAATGTGGCAGAAATTAAGCTGGAAGTTATTTATATTGTAAGGCACAGAAACAAAAATAGTCATGTAAAATTATTGACTTTGATAAGATTGTGAAGGATAAACCCTACAGAGATCTATTTTGCATCCAACAGGAATGACTAAATTGCTCTTGCAAAAGGCTAGGTACGGCATCAAAGAATAAAGGAATAAAATCAGTCTTTTTCACCTGTCTGTAAGTGGTGTTATGACAAGCCTGTCAGTACAGCCCAAGAATTCATTCTGGTACGTGAAAACCACATCAGTGATCTTAATCATCATTTTATCAGAGTCTTCATTAAAATAAAATCTACACTGTTTCAGCCACTCGAAGTCTGTAGGGCTCTTGATATGCATGCAACACTAAGAAAAGAGTGAAAAAAAGGCTGTGGTATTCATGGTTAACATTTACTTTTGCATTTATATTATCTCATCTAAGTAGTACTGCAAAGACAGCACCACAATCACAATGAAAGACATAAAGAACATAGCTAGTAACACAGGAATAATGGAGACTCTATCCTGATTTTTACCACAAAAAAAAATTGCTAATGTGTTATTGCTGTTCCTGAAACCCATACTAAGGCAAAGGAACTTCATGCTTTAAAGCAGTGTGTCAAAATTCCAAATACAAATGAATAGCCCATAAACCTCAAACAAAAGTAATTCAGTTCAGTTAGCATTAAAATTGCCATTTCTTTTACTCATCTCTACTATTTTATTTTTACATACACGATACTTGGGTTTTTTAAAAATTCATGAGAACTGTATGAAGCACATATAAATTAGAAATAAAGTATTTCAAGACAGTGTCATGGTGCAGATACTAGTTAAGAACTTCAACAGAGCTGGGAGTAATTCAAAGTTGACCAATTGAATAGTAAAACGGGATTAAAAAGGATGCACAGGAGGTTGTATCTAAAAAATATACTTTACATAAGACAATTATAACTAGAAACAATTGGTTCTACGATAAAAAGATAGGTGTCTGCCTATCAACAATGGGTTAAAACTCAGTAATTCTTTTCTCAGACATCTTAATTTCAGAATTAGGTCCCGAGCTTCCTGTAGGTAAAAGGGTATGCTAGCTTTTAAGCTTGATTGTTTAAGAAGTAAATGCTTTCATTTTCCTAATTTTAGTATCCTGTGGCAGCATGAGAAGGTGTGAAGTGAATAAATATATCCCTAAGTAATAATTTCATATGCTATTGAAACTAGAACAGAGGGGACAGCAGCTTCAACCAAATTCAAACTTTCTCCTGTGCTATAACTCTGCATTCATTCTGTTTGCTCCTTGAAACTAACAACGCAGTCCAGAGAAACGACTTGCAACTTGCAATTACTTGCAACACTATGTATGAGGAAAAAGAAATCCCTAACTGATCATGCCACAAAGGGATCTCACTTAAATGGGCCAATGCAAAGCATTATAAAATTCTGCTATTGCTTCTGGAAGAAAAAAAAAAACATTCAATTTCTTAAAGGGAAAACTAAGACATGGATTGAAGAAACATCAGCATTTTTATAGTACTCCAGGTCACATTATCATTACAGTACTGAAATGAAATGTTTAGCTTAAGAGGCAGGAGTTCATCGGTACAGTAATATTTTCTTCATGTCATTCCACATTGTTTTACATGGAAACCACGTCGTAACTCATTGCAAATTTTTCAGTACTTACCAGACCATCAAAAATGTCCCTCTGATGCACATGAATAGTGATTAATGTCTCATATTTAACTCGCTCGACTGGGCTAAGGTCTTTTGTTGTCATATCTATCAGCAGATTTAGAAGATCCAGGAAAAACTGGTTTGTCTTTCTCATTATTTTTTTGTCATACTTGGCATTAGTCAGAGCTTCTTCTGAGTCTCTTGTCCAAATCATTTGGATCCCCAGCAACCCAACCTTAGGAAACATAAAAGTACATGCTTCATAATCTTTTCCCTTTCACCTAAAATGTGCATTCACAGACAGGTAAACTAAAGAAATGATTCTGCTACCATTTGTATAAAATCATTCTTTTATGCCTCCATATAGAGGGCATTCAACCCATGCATTTGTTCTGTGTGTCTCAACTCCATTCACAAACACATAGTTAAGTCCACACTTCAGTCTTGTAGAAACTGCCTACAGTGCACTGCTCATACAGCTGTTCAAGAAAATTCACAGCATATATAGAAATACTATATATAATTAATATACTTTATATATAATTAATAACTAATCAGTGAATAATTAATGCTTCAATTTAAAATATTTTTTTCAATAATTCACAAACTCTTTATTCCCTCTTTAACAATATTCCTGAGCATAAGTGAAGAAGCTTCTACTAAGAAAATAAAATAATTTTCCCTTAGCATTACTCTCAGCTCCAAATCTTTAGCAATATATAGCATTTTCCTGAATATAGAAACAAACATACAATTTTACTACTTTTCCTTCAGTAGTCAAGTATTAAGCTTGTAAAGAAGTAATGTTAACTCCTTACATTAATTTACTGCATTGAGTGTTATTTTTGAACAAGAGCTTCAGGGTAAGTTTTCTTCTTTTAATTTCAGGTATGTGAAGTGTAACCTAAAAGACTGAGGTGATTAAGAGAAATTTAAATGTCAGCTTTGCATTTATACCACTGGCTGCAATTTTGATTGCAAAGACAAGAAAAAAAGCATCAATGTGCTACATATCTGTAAACAATTCTTCACTGGTTTAACAATTATATTACCTGGGCTGGGTAAGTAGAAAGAAATTCAGTCAATTGGAAACTAGTTTCCTGGATGTGCTCAGCTGCCTGGCGAATAATATGATGCAGTGACAGTTGGGATTCCTTCAGAAGAGAATTGAGCCAAACTTCCACATTACCTTCAGCCATTACAGGTCTACTCAGCTCTACAGTTTCACCTTCCCGTGAACTAATCGACAATATACGATCATATATCTAATAAAAGCAAAGCAAGAACATTTTGTGTTTCTAGATTTATTGTTATCTTTACCATAACCATCTGATTATCCTCCCATCACTCCATTAAGCTTACTTAGGTAACTTATAAACTGTATCAACCTTTTAAGTGAAATGTAAAAACAATTAAATCATTACTTTTGATGTACAGAAAAGCTTTAAAGAAAACAGTGTCATCTGAACAAGACAAACACCAATACACTGACAATTCCTGAATTTCACTTGAGTTTCTATGACAACATCCACTTTCCAGTCACAATAAAGGAAACCTTCCCACATTATTAGTGGGTTAATATCCTAACAAAATTTACAGCCTTACAATAAAAAATAGTGGAAACACAAAAATTAAGGACCATGGTCAATCAAAGGAATTCAAATGCATGAGGAGGTAGTGAATTTCTAAGAAAATGCAAAAAAAAAAAAAGAAAATGTACAAATACAGGCAATCTAGAGGTACAAATATGCTCATAACGAATCACAAGCTTATCTGAGAGGAAGCTAGCTATATTAAGTCACAGAAGACAGTTCAGTACCTGGGTATTTTTTCCAAAACCTAAGCACTGGTGCAAATTTTAGTTTGTTTTGCTCTATAGAGGCTTTCATATTACATAAATGAGGATATAAAACTAAATCTTCAGTGAAGAAAGTCTAAGCAGCATCAAATAGTTGATGAGCTTGGCAAAACAGTTGAATGCCCTATGCACCTAGGCAGCTTTCTTCTTTAACATTCCTGTTAATTTGAATTCCATTGTTAATTTGAAAGAATGTAACACTGAGGTGCTGGCAGTACATACCCTTTCATGGAACCTGACAGTTTTGATGTTGTCAAAGATATTCAGCAGATGTGCCTGTATATTGTGAGAGTCTGATGCTTGACCAAGAATTTCTAAGAGAGCAGGATCTGACACAAAGAAAAATCGTGGAAATAGGAGGCGCTTTTTCTCCAGGTACCTGCATTAAAAAAAATATGGTGGGAAGGTAGATGGTAAATTAATTAGGCTAATTTATACATCCTATTCTCATTAAAGGTGGCATTTCTCACAATGGATTATTCCAATTTTTAGCAGTGGCAATGACAACAATTCTTATCCATCATACCTTCATGTTAGGCACCTGCTTTAAAGCTACTCTTTTAGCATCAGAAATAATTTCATGGAAAGCTTTTATTATTTGCTCTAAGGTAAGCACCAGTAAAAAGAAAAGAAACTAAACCAAAATAAGATGTTTTTACATTAACTCTGCTATTTGCTATTTAGGTCTCTCATTCTGAGTTTCTCCCAGATTCATGAAGGGTCTGAATAGGACATACAAATCTAGACTGCCTTGTGGATTGAAAATAGGCTGAAACAAGCTTTGGTTTCAACAGACAGACAGTGAGTGACAGTTTAATCACAAATCAAATACTTATCAACGAGTTGCTAGCAATTTCTTTGGAGGTGGTGTATCATCCTGCTAACTTGTTTGCTCAGTTCAACTGAATTCATAGTAGGATAAGAACATGGTATTTGAAAAGTCCATGGGACAGTATTCAAGTAATTGCTCTTTCTGTAGTTACACAATTCACAACTACCTGCACAAGACTGTGGTCTTGTAGTAATCTTACCCTGTGAGGGATTTCTGACAGATTTCAAGCTGTTCAAGTAAATGTGGTAGTAACTGTCCCATGGTTTCATCTCCAATGCAGCACTGAACAACATTAGGTATCTCATGAGCTCGGGTCATGATCCTTACCCAGGATTTATCAATGTTAGAGAAACGCTTTGCTTCCTGTTGAAACATGATGATGAATGTGGAAGGGAAGAGATGGAGGAAGGAAGAAAGAAGAGAGAAAAGGCACTTGCTTGCAGAACTGGCATCCAGTAATCTCATCGGTAATCCCGTGTCCAACTTCTAAAGATTTTTAGATTTAGAAAATCACAAATCTTTCTGCTTACACAATACAGTTTATTTTCTACTTCACTGTCAAGCCTGCTGTCTGCTTTCTCTTTCAATCATTCTTAGAGAAAAAGACAGAAAACTCATTATACTTGAACTGCATGCTTCAAATTTGAAGAATTTTTTTTTCTAAAAATGAAAGTAAATTTTTAATTTGAAAAGCTATGTAGGAAAGTTTACGATAAGGATTGCTAGGTACTAACTACTACTAGCCTAGTGGTAGGTATTACTAAGCTAGCTTAACTAGGTTAGGCTACTACTAGGCATATCACTTAAGCACATATTGGTTAACAATTTTACAATCTAGAAATAAAAAGATAAACTAGCTCATAGAATTTTATTATTCTAACACAATGTTTCTGTTGGCATTGTTTATCTAATTTCTTAGCAAGACTAGTTTTGTTAAGTAGAAAAAAAATGAAGTTTATATTACTGTATCAATTATGATATCACAGATAAGTTTTATTCTTAAAATGTAGAAATCAAATTGAAAAAAGGCATGTCTGAAAACCTTTGGAAGCTGCTTTGCTATGTCACCACCAACAAAAACAGCTTCTAAATAAATCCACAAGTTCTGCACAGTCATCCAGTTCTCAATGATATCCATTGTGTTGGAAAGATAGTACACCCATTTCTGAATCTGTGTCTTGAATGGTGTGTTGTATCTAAAATAAAAAGAAGACACTTGCTTTATTTCAAGAAGGAAACAAGTCTCTTGAAAGCCAGCGTATTACTTATAAGGATGAGGAATAATTTTGCTGTTTGTATCTTTGTCAAGGAAACTATAAAAACCTGTACTTGACTCAAGTAAGTTAGTTAGCAGCTATAAACCAGACAAGCTCCAACTTGCTGCTTTGTACACATGGTGCGTAGCAGAGCTCTGATCTAACAGAAGCTGAATAGGAGTAAGATTTCAATTTCACTCTAAAGTAAAGTGGTTTCAAAAAGGGACTACGCAACATCTTGAAAGCTGAAGGACTTCCAGAGGTCCTTTATCAACCAAATACTTGCTTTCCAACGTGTGCCTGATGATCAGGTTCTGTGTTCCTTATTTTAACTGCAGGCTTTGGCGTGTGAAACCAGACAAACTGAACCTCATTTTAACTAGGATTCTCAGCACCTTTGGCATGAGGCAGTGATCTGTCACAGGAGGCAGAGTAGCAGTACCTGCAATGACCGTAGTATGCCTGCCACAAGCAGGCAGTGTTCCCCTTTATGCTCGTCACCACTTTCTTGCATCGATGAAAACTGTTCAGTTGATGATTCAGGAAGTTTGAACAGTATCCACAAGTTTTCAAAAGAACTTATTGGGGGGATACAGACAACAAGAACCAGCCCATGAACAGTTCAACCACAAGCAAGTTCTTAGTTTTTATCTAAATGTTTATTTTCCTTTTCCTTTGTAAAATATAGATTTGTTGAATAAAACAAAGCCTCTTGCTGATATCTTTATCTCCCTCCCACCTTTTGCTGTTACCTGTTACTCATGAGAGAGCCAAGAATCACCAAGCTGTCGTCCATGGTAGCAATCGTTTCTGATGTGCTGTCACCTCTTAAAAGAAGTTCCCCACGGGTTTTAAAGTTTGCGAAGATAAACATTTTGTCATCCCATTCAGCTATCACTTGTTTTAACTTCTGCTCAATGTCTCTCTCCTTCACAGCACTCGTGCAGATATCCTTTTAAATAAGTAGGATGTCAAAACAAGCTGTGAATGGTTCAAGTCTCCAGTATACAAGTCTAACTCATATTTCCTTTAATCCTAGTAAGGCTGATGAGCAAGTATTTATTAAGTGGAAAGATCTACTGACATAAAAACACTATAGCTAATAAATTGTATACTACAACACAATATATCCAGCTTTGGGGAAAATAAAAGAATAATACAGTAATTACTTTACATATCTTTAATGTTGCAAAGCAAGACATCCTAACAAACTAACTCCTGGGCCAAGCTGCACAATTTGAAAAGAGGAGTTGACACCACAATATATTTGTGTCATTATTTTATACAGAAAGCTAAAGTGATAGTCCATTTCTCTGTTCTTTCTTTAGAAATATTCTGTTTTCCTTTTTACTACTGTTACTCCTATCCTGTTAGAATAGAATATATTATTTCATTATTCCATCTCTTCCTTCACAATACCTCTATTTCCTCTTTATATCTTAATAGTGGAGCTTCCATTATATTCCTCAGTTTCAATGTTTCACTTTCCACATCAAAGTTGTGTTCAGTGAGATCCATAATCCGCTTCCAGTGCCGAGGCATCATTGCTTTACTTGACATACGCTCAAGCAACGGGCAACATTCATTGAAGTCCTCAATGGTCTTCTTTAAATCAAAAAAGGCCTGCCATTCCTTTACACCACGAGGAAGCTTACGGCATCTACGTACAAGTAATGCAAGCTTTTTCAAACAGTTTCAGATATTTTTTCCGTTACCCATATAACCACAGTATGAGTTTTAACAGCAGATCACATACCTTACAAATTCAGGTTATCTGTATTTTGAAGATTCTGTATGTGATACTGCATGTGAGAAAATTTGTTTCCAGTCTATTTCATTGACTGCTAGCTGGGCAGGCACCCACAAGCTCACTTTAAGGAGTGTAGCTGCATAATTCTAATATATTTTCTCCAAGCAATCTTCAAAAGCAATTGAACCACTTTACATCTTGATTTCATGTTTTGGTGAGGCTCATGATATGCACTGCTCTATGCTATAGAAAAAAAACTCTGTTTCTCAGAATATGCAGGTTTAATTCTTTAAATCATTTGATTCCTGGTTTGATTAAAAGTTCAGCTTCTGTGCATGGAATACAGTGTATTTTGTAGAAAAACTTCAGCAATTCACTAAATTGCCTTAGACACCTATGGTGAATCTGTCTCTCATGAACAGTAATATTACAAGAAACAAGTGAAATTTCTCTTCATGATCAAAATAAATAGCAATTTTAACATATATTCTAATCTCAAAGTAAATTAGCAAAGAAGCTTTCTAAGGAATAATAATCCTCAACATCTGGAGTCTAAAGTGGCTCCTTTATTAATTTGTTGATGGACATATTTTTCAATTAAAATTCACATTTTTCATGTTTCAATTAAAAAATACATGCTTAAATATGCTTATTGGTGCTAATCAATTATAATTATATTTAAGAAGTCACAAAAGTCTTTTATGCATCTTTAACACAACGGCAGTTTCTCACCTGTTCTGAAACTCCAGAAGTTCTCTATTAATTTTTCCAGTGTCTAATTCTGACCATAGTATATCATAGTAGCCACTGACTGTGTCAACAACATTGTTATAAAGATTATAGAGTTTCTGTAACAGATTCAGTTGCTTCTTTATTTCAAGCAGCTGAGGATACCGAGTAACCGGCAAACCAAAAAGCTCTTCCCCATCACTGTAAGTAATATATCTCCGAAAAAGATTATCAAATCGATTCTAAGAAAGAAAAAGATTTCATTAAATAGAATTAAATAACTAAATATTCAAGATTTGGCATTATGCTTAGAGCTGCATTAGTGATTAAAATCCAGTAAATACTAGAAAGATATACAGGAGATACTAACAACTTATACTGTCAACAGTTTTGTCAACAATTTTCATGAGAAAAGTAACCTTTAGTTAGCTTGGAGGCTCATCTTTAGAAGTTGACAGGGAGGCCATTTACTCCATGTGGCACAGCAACAGAACGATAAATGCTAAGCTTGCACTTGAAAGAGGCGAAGCATGACATGTAGAACAAAGAAAGGTAGATGCAGCAAATTCTGCCTGTCCAAGTATGCTGTGCAATTCTTTGATTGAAAAGTTGAAGCAAGAATTGCTGCTGTTTAAGCAGTAAAAAGGAAAAAAAATGTCAATTGCAATATAACTGAGGGAACATAGTAGGAAGCCAAATGAATAGCACTATAGTAAAAGGAAAACCCCTAGAAGTCATTATTACAGGAATAGAAGTGAGTCATGATACAAAGAAACATTTCAACAGGAAAAATAGTCAGTTTAAATGGAAACTTCTAATACTATTAATAAAAAAAAAAAGGGAGGAGATGGGAAGAAGATTGGTTAGAATTGTATTCATGAGGAAAATACACAATAACGAACACAAGAACAGCCTATAGCCAAATAACCTAAATTTGAGTGCAGGCTCTCATCAGTATGCTTGAATCTAGTAATTATTACTCATTATCTATGCATCCTTTCTCTTAGGTCCTAAAAAAAAAATAATTTTAACCAACATTCCTTGCAAATGCCTAGAAAAAAAAAAAATACCAACTTAGCTTTCATTAAGTTTAAAAAGGTTTCACCCAATCAGTAACCCTACATATCAATGAAAACTAGCTCTACTACTCTGATTCATTCTCAGAGCCTTCAGGCGTCAGTTTACTTGCAATAAGTATTAAGCAATGTCTTAGAATTAGCAGTACCTGAAACATAGTAAGCCTGTCACTGGCTTCCTGAGGCTCTAAGCCAACCACCATTGGCCCATTCTAGAGAAGAGGAAAAAAAGGGGGGGAGAAAAAAAAGAAGTAAATTTAGAGGGTGAAAATAGTCACAACTTATTTCTAGTCAACATTTTACAAAAGCTAAGCTCAAATATTTTTGCAGCTACAGGATTCCACCCCTATGTCAGGTAACAAGTGAACCAAGAGATCAGAGTTATCTACTAGAATAAGCACTTTATTTAAAAAAAAAATTGAAAATAATGAAGACAGCAATTAATTGTCTTTTTAATATAGAACTTTTCATAATATTGTAAAAGCTAAGCAATGGTAGTTCCTTTTCCAAGTAAAAATCAGCATTACTTAGAATATGATGCAAGACTGGTTCAGCTTGACTCATTTATATTATACTGAGAAAGAATATAAGAGCTTAAGTCATTTGTACTTATATCCAACATCAGAAAATGCTTTTTACATTCTGACATAATTTCTCATTAACCCCAGTCCTCACATTTGCTCATGCTAACTAGCTGTTTATCATAAACCCTAAATGTCTCAATTCTTAATGTTTAAGAGCTGATTACCAGCATTACATACTTTAGTCACATACAAAAAAAATAAGCCTGCCCTGCACTGAAACTCAAATACCACATTAACATGAATAAATATATTCTTCAGACAGTAGAGGCACATCCCATTAATTAGTCAACTCCATAATGTTTCCATGCTCCCATTGCTGCTCAAAAATTCCTCCAACACAATACACTACAAACACTTGCCTGATCATAATCTGAATAGAACTGTGTACAGTCTTCAGTAAAAGTCTTCACAGTGTTAATCAGCTCTCCTCTGAAGTTTGGCTGCAAACCAATGAGTTCATTCTGCACTTCATTTGCACGGACTAGCAGTTTTTCCCAAGTGTAGTGCAAAGTATCCACCTTCTCTGTCTCTTCCTTGGCCACAAGTAGATCATATTTGTTTAACATAGCATAGGATTCCTGTTAGAAGGTTAGATCAAGATACACAAAAACAGTAACTGAGGTTAATTTTACAAATATATGTATGCTAACATTTCAAAGTTTTAAGAACAGGGAATGATTTGTTAGAAAATCTGTTCTTTTTGCATAGCAATTATCACAATCTGGCAAACCAATACCAAACTGTAAGAAACATCAAAACGAAAACTAGCTAGTTCCCCTTAACTCCTTACGTTTCACATAGCATTCTGCTTTGTGATAGATTATTTTGCCCTACTGCAATCTGCTTCCCTAAAAAACTATTTCCAGCTAAAGTACTCCTTCAGCGTACAGGTTTTAGGTTCAATTTAATGAGAATATTTTTCTGATCCATGTCTTCAGCTATCCGCTATGACCCAAGCTGAATATTACAGAAGGTAAGCCATAAGAAAGTACCTAAGCAGAGGCCTTCAAATGAATGAAGCAAGCAAACTTCTATTCCATAAACACCTTTAAGCCCTACTTCATGTTTTCAACAAAAAAAGAATTTGGAAATCTCATCAAAAGTTACCACAACTAATATGTTGCAACTATTTCAAATGTTATAATTACTCATCATTAGAATGAGGAATCTACTTAAAACTCTACTTAATGATCCTTTATTTTCTCAGAACATAGATCTCCACTTGTACCCCACATACTGAAACCATTAGTCAAGTTTCACAAAAACACAACTGAAATTCACTTACTGTAAATTAGCATAGGGTAGGGTAGCAATGAATCTTCTGGCATAACTGTTTCATCTGAAATTTTTAGTATTAAGTGAAATTATTTCAATTTATCTTTTCCATTTGCATCAAATTGCAGACAAATTGTAAAAATTGAAACATAACTCTTTGTCTGCCACACCACTATGCACTATGTTATCAAACTCTGTTTCAAAAATCTGAAGCATAACTTGTGCCTAGGGACTTGAGGCTCCTGCTTGCAGAACGGGAATCTTAAGAATCCTTGATTATCACAGCTTTTACCTTGGCTTTACATCACATGGCAAACCAGGATAGGTCTTAGCAGGACCTTCCAAAATGGCATCTCCTAAGAAATCCCATTACCTATGAAAATTTCACAGAAGTTTCCAGCTGCAGATGTGCTTTGCTTCTCACCATAAACTACTTCTCCTATTTTTGCTTCTTCACACAACTAGAGACCCTCACAGCTTCTACGGGTGAGAGATACTTTCCTTCTTAGCTGTATTTTGCAAAATATGGAAGGGCTTCAGGCTCATTTCCATTATTTGCACATATGAGTACATACTACATTCCTTAATTTATGTCAGCCCAGAAAACATAATTAGAAAACACAGGTTTTCTGACAGCAAATGCAGTTTTTGCATCTCCTAAATAAAATGTTAGAGTTGTCAATATTTGGTAGACAAGAATTCCATGTTAAGTTACTTTAATTTTAAAAAATAAGACATAACCCTGATAATAAAATCATGGGCAGTCAGAAATCATTAACATTTCTTAGGAAAAAAAAAAAAAAATCTACTGAACTTCTAGTCAAAGGTGCATTTTGCCAAACTGTAGTATTCTTAAACCCATGCTCTGATCAAGAATGCAGAGAAATAGTTTCTATCTTTTTTAAATTCTGCCATTTGACTAGAAGTCCCTACATTATCAGATTTTCAATAGATGTATTCTAGTAAGTGAACTTCTTTAATTAAATTTCTTATGTTTATTTCAACACATGATATAGCTAATCAAGCAATCACTCTTATGCGTTCTCATCTAATCTGCCTAACATTAGCTTTCTCGTCCTCTGTACACTAAGCTAAAAAAAAAAAAAAAAAAATCACTCTTGCATTCAATATCTGTATTCCCACCTTTCGCCTCACATTTACATTTGTCCAAATCAGAGTTCCATGCAAAAAAAGGTTTAGAGGAACATAACAGGTTTGCCACCCAACATTTAACACGTATTAAGTCATACCTTTTCAAAGTGCATTGTTAAGCTTCAACCCAGAAAATAATTGCTCTGTTGAAACCATACCCATACATGCAACATTCCTGTTAACTACCTCAATGGGCCCAACTTGAGAGTCTATGGAGATCTGTAGTTCTCTGATCTCTTTTAAAGCTGACATGGCTATTCTTATATCATCTAGATCCTTGATGGGGCGATTTAACTTCTTGCCAGTTTCCTCTATAAAAGTGAAAATGGTTTCCATCTCTGTTCGATACTTCTTATTACAATGATACCCCAGGAAAGTCATCCAGGCTTTGGTTTCTGCTCTCAGTGCTAGCTTCAGATCAGCTAAAAACATTGAAAAATAAATAGATATTTAGATGTTGTATTTTGTAAGATACACTTCTAATTTTTTTCAATATGTGTTCCCTTCACTCCATTTTTCAGTCGAAACATGTATGTACAAAGAAGATGAAATCACATTGGCACCTTTAGTGGTTTATAGGACTGCTTGCAATTCAGGATTGCTTTCTTACTGGAAAGATAAGGTTGGACTCCACACTTGTCATCTTATTTGTATATCATTATACACATTTCTGTAGTATTTCTCACTAACAAATTTGTTAAAATTCTCATCTAGGTCTAAAATCTTTTCAAAAATTATTCTTAAAAAAATGTGAGAGGAAAAAGCAAGAGTGTGATTATTGAAGCTACAGAAACAGAAAGTTTTATCTGATATTTAATGAAACTAAATAGTCCATCAACCATTTATTTTTTTATAAGTTTTATCTGTAGCATCAGCAGAACCAAGTGAGAAAATTTAGAAAGAAAATTGAAGTCTTGCTGAGTTGCTGCCCGATTTTTCAACAATCCAATCCATCTCTCTAAAGCTCAGACATTAAATTCAAATTGCTTCCTCACAGTTCTCAGCAGAAGAGTCAAAAATCAATATCAACACAAGCATTACATAAAATTTTAGGTGGATATAATTTCAACCCTATTACCTAGTAATTTCCCGTGCAGATTTCACTTGTGTGTCTTTCTTTTTATACAGTGCCTCTTCCTGTGCTTATGCTCATACCTGAGGGTGTTTTTTATTTATTAAATATCAGAACTACCTCAATTCCATTGAGTTTCAACAGCCAGCTTGTTTCTCTAGTTCTTTGTACTATGACATAATGAAAGAGATTCAGTTGACACTCTTTCCTAATAAAACATTCTGCTTCCTCAGATTTGACATCCACTGCAAAATCAGTTTCATGCATTTCTTACAGTTCATCACAGTTCCCAATTGTCCTTTCTGTTGCACTAGTGTAAAATACTTATGCAAAATTTAGTTAGGTGTTGTGGAACCTGAGCTACAAAAAAGTAAAGATTTGAGGCCTGGCTTTCATAGCAAAAATGGAATCAGCAACAACATTCATGTTTCACTTAACTGTGTTAAGCAGAAGGCTTTTCAGCTGTCTCATTACATGCAGCCAGGCAAGGAGAAAAGCAATATAAACATATCATCCCACAACCATAAAATACATACCTACGGGAGTCAGTGACAGAAGGATAGACAAACATCTACCATCCACCTCATAAGTGAGTAGAAGTATCCAGCTGGGGAAAGAAACTCCAGCTGAGCCTCACAGATATTAGTGGTTTGTTTGCATGTGTTTACAGCCAAAACAACAAACAGCCATCCTCTCTCTTTCTCCTTTGCATCTTTAACCTACTTCACCCATACAAAACTAAGCACACCATCTATCCTTCCTACAGGAGTCAAAAAGTATGTGTCGCTAGAGAGATGTGGAAAGCTGAACTCTACCAGTGTACAATGCAATTGCTCCCACGCAGACGTATTCAGGCTCAGAATTTATTTTCATCTCCAAGTCTTGGAAATGCAGAATTTCAGATTCAAATTCAGAGAGTAATTGGTTTCCCATCATTAATTTATCAATGGTTTCCTCCTTGTTCCTCTGCCATATGTGGTGGTAACAGCTAAAACTCTCCAACGCTGTAAGAACTTCCTGAAACACATTAGAAGTTCAAAGAAAATTTCTCAGGATTTTATGTATAGCATAGATATAATTCCATAACATCTGCTTGTTACAATACATAAAGAACTCCATAGTGGAGCAGGTTGCCTCACCTCACTAAAAAGAAGGCTGCTAGTAAATTTATGCTAAAGCAAGTTCCATTAGCAATCACAACTCTAGCCAGAAACTGGATGCTAATCACATTCAATTTGTCAAATCAGTTACAGTGTTTTCCAATGAAGCAATTCTTCAGTCAATAAAATCATAGGAATCAGTGGGAAGTAAAATACTCCTTTAAGACTAGGATACAGTACACTTGTCCTTCCCTACCACTTACTGGACCAGCAGCTGAAACCTGAGCTCCATGGCCCAATGTAACAAAAACAGTAGTAACTCAATTCATTCTTGGATAATGAAGTTATGAGACAATTTTTTACATGTATAACATTGGTGATGTTAACAGTAAATTCTACACTCAATTCAGGCATCTTTGATTTGAATATCGTTTAAGGACTGTGCAGCAGAATTATTTTTCTGGTTCTCAGGAGTTTGTGAAAATGTCAAAGTTATGTCATCATCTCTTCCACTAATTAAACAAGTAAATGAGAGGTGACTGCTACAAGAGATAATTCACATCATGACTTATGATAAACATAGTGCTTGCAGGCATTTAAATTTGGCTAAATGATAAAAGTTTAAACTACCAAATACTGAGTATCGAAATACCCAGGTAAGTATCCACCTTTATCGGCTGCACCTCAGCCTTCAGCACAAGCCTGTACGTCATTGCACTAGTTACGCTTTAGTACCACTGAAGTTACAAAGCTTTGAGTCAAAAATTTCCACCTGGTAAGGCTCCATGGTAAGGTAGGACTGACCCCGGGAGGAACTGATGCAAAGTTCCCCAAAGAAATATCAGTTCAATACCTACAGTTTACTACAGAGTGCATAGAACAAGAAAAGGGCAAAGAAATGACGCATATCCCTTAAGCTATCTCCCAACCTCCAGTAGCAAATCTATGCAGCACTTTACATGTGCCAAGCTGACAGTTTTCTTCCAAAAAGCCTTCATAAATTCTTCATAATGGGCTAGAATTCACACTGGCTTAATTAGAATTTCTATATTAATAAAAGTATACTTAATACACTTGTACAATTACTACAAGTTCTATATTAAATACGCAGAATTCAACTATACTTTATGAGGTTTTACCAATCGGAGGTACGTTTTTAACCAGACCTAAGTTTTACTTTGTGTAATATTTAAAACCTCATAAATTTTTGAACAGAGTACACTTAACCCATGTTACACTTTCAAAGTGTATTTCCAAATTTGCAGGCACATGTTTTCTATCTACCATCCTACACTTTTTCATTCATGATAATCACTGCTTTAAATGCCTACCCTTATTGCCCAAGGATATTAAAAGTAATACATTAATATCGCTTGTATAGTGATATTGAATTAACACCTCAATTGTCTTACCCTTTTTGTAGAATTAATAGCAGTGCTGAGTAACGATGCTAATTTAACAATTTCTTTGTTCTCTGAAACACTCTTGAAGTAGTTCTGGCTTTGTACTTGATCAGACAAACTGAGTGACGCTGCATCTGACATACTATCTGTAAAGACAGATTCAAATACAGAAGCAGTTTTAGGACAGACATATTGTCTGGGCCAGGCAAATTCCTATAGACAAACACTAATGACCTATTTTTCGATAAGCATGCATTTTAAATTTATGTGTTCTTATTAATCAAAAAGGCAACTAGAAGTCCAGGTGGCCAATATAATTGCCACAAATTCATAAACCTCTCAATTTTAGGAAACTTGCTTCACCTAGGTACTCCATCAAATTTGGAACAAGTCCCACTCCAATCTTTCAAATATAATCTTTCCTTTTCTCTCACTCCTCCCCAGGGTTTATGCTGTATACTTGACCCAAGTGATTTATTGTTATGCCAGCATTGAGTAAATCCATAAATACTTTTATTTTCTGAAATAATATGGAGTAGACCACAACTGGCAATTTTAAATACAAGGTAACATTAAATCAGAGGAGATGATCATAGCCAATCCTCAAAAAGAAAGATAGATAGATAGATAGATAAAAGGAAGGTCCATTAGTTAACAAATACCCACAAGACTGAACTTAGCATCATTTCTTATTTCATCTTGAGCAAGAGAAAGTATTAGTTTTCAAAGAACAATTTAATTTCTTAACCAGTATTACTTTCCTACTTTTTAGGTGTGTAAGAGGGAGCTAACTTAAAAAGACTAAATCTATTTTTAAGTACCTGAAGTACAAAGTAGAGCCATTAATTTGGCTTGATTTTGAACCATTGCAGACAAGAAAAACCCAGCAACCAAAGATACCATCTTAAATTTCCTTGAATTAATGCCTTCAATAACTTAATTCCATGTCCGATCACAAAACAGATTAAGTTAAAATCCTTTTAGAAATTTTAGTTTATTTAATGCTTTACACAATTCTCTCTCCACCACTAGTGCAATTTCTGTAGACATTTCTATTCAATATCAGGTTTTGTTTAAGTTCAACCTACCCTTCTCAAAGGAATTTCAGCACAAGTTCCAAGATGCCATTTGAACATGCCAAGTTACAAACTGCACTGCCAAATCATGAAAGATCTTTTGTGTAGCAATATTGACCATAAATGTTTTCCAGACTCATTCACAATTTCCACTATGCTGCCCAAAGTGGCACCCTAACAGCTCATCACATGATGCAGGTAGAACCCAAAGCACTACAACTCTAAGAGGCACAAAAAAAAATCCCCTCACTCAACTCCACACAAAGTCAAGTATCTTCAAGCAAGCGTGGTTTCTAATCACAGAGAGAAGCTCTGGCATTGTTGTTATATCCTATTTCTTCTCTGAGGTAGTTTAAAATCTATGAAGACTTCATTCTACTGCTTTTGATGCAATTTGTATTTAATACCCTTTAGCATATTCAGTATTAACCACATTTACCCAACATTCAAATTAAGCAATGTCAGAATTTATCATTACCATGGATGTTTTTCTTTTCAGTCTCCTTCATTCCATCATCAGAACTGCTGTCTCTGCTCTCACACCGCAGCACGGCCACTTTTCTCTCTAACATTTTCTTCTGGGGAAGAAATTAAATTTAATTTTCTATTTGCAGTAGTTTCAAAACATTAGTTTTAAGTAAGGCTGTTAAAAACACAAACCTTGGATATTCTCTCCTTACTCCACTGTCCAACTCCTTTAATGACTTTCACAATACTATCTACAACTTTATTAAGTGTCTGCTGTACCTCATCCAAAGAGGGTGTCATGATGATATTAGGGATAGATAGGTTAATACTAGTCCTAATTATAGGATTAGCACTTTTTTTCTGCTTAGAAGCATTGTGATTTTCTAAAAGAAAGACAAAAAAAAAAAAAAAGGTTGTTCACATTTTTTTCAAGACATCAAACTAGGCATTGTAATGATATAAAGCAATATATATATCCTAGTGTTGAGTACTGAGTGTAATTTCTTAAGAAAGATTCCTAGGTGCAAAAATTCCTTAGAATTTTATAATACTGTATGCTTTATATGCTATAGAGACAAAATACAAATGCCTTTATTTTTGTTTCTTAAAAGTAGGTACCAAGAAAACACCTCAGAAGTGTGTTTCAACATAATGTATAGGAAGATCTAAAGGCAATTAGTAAGAGAAAGAGAGCCCATCTCTTTCTCTATTGTTTTTTTAATACAGTTTTATGTAAAAGTCACGGTCAAACAGGTAACCAATTATCAAGACCAGCTCCAAATATAACATCTAGCTTCAGAACAGCTTTAGTCAGTCCTAAGAGAGACAGCATCACAATGACTTATTCCCACTCTCACAGGAAAAAAAAAAACTTCTTTGGAAATACACCATGTTATCAATTGTGATTTAACTAGACAGCTTAGTCAAACTCCCTTTATTTTCCCCTCTTTTACATATGTCGTTCTTTTTTTATACAGTTCTGGGATATTACATTTACATATTTCTTTTTATAGGCTAAGAAAGTAAAGTACTGCAATATGGCCACCTAAGAAGTTGATCATGGAAGATGCATGGATGCGCTTGCGTATAGTCTCCAGTGTGTTTCGAGTGACTTTCAAAAGGGCATCAATATTACAATAATTGAAGTAGGAAAGTAGTTCATTGGCTTCTTCCTCTAACATTTCTAAATCCATTCTCTTCCTCTTTGCTGACGGAGACAGTCCAGTCCATATCTCAGTGGAACTGTGGGACGAAGTCAAGCTTTTTAATCTTCTTTCCTCTTCTGCTGCTAAAACATCATAAATCTAGTTAGTTAAATTGACTTAAGGGACTTGAAAACACCATAAAGCAACACCTCCACAGGTGTCTGAAATACAGTTAAATTTTACATAAGTGCAGATTATACTCATTTGTAATCTGTATCTCAATGTAACAGTCCCTTTACTCCTATCAACCTTCTCTACTCAGTACAAACTGGCATGATTATCACCAACATTTGGATATTATTTCTTACATTCTTTCTCTAGGAAGTCCAGAAATTAATCAAGGCCTGTAAGTAGCTGCTTCTATGGCATTAACATTTCAACGTGCAAGTTAGACTGATTGACCTATTTTGCAGATGACAGATAATTGTTAAATGATCCGTTATCCAGGCAAATCTGAACAGAAGTCTTCAGACATTCCATACCGATTGATACCTCAGTCAGCTAAGATACAATATCCCCCAACACAGACCATCTGCAGGCAAAAGAAACATAAGAACAGAGCTACAATACGAACTTCTCACCTGTATTTTTTCCACTTATTTCACCACTGGGTACAACTGATTTCTCATCTTCTTTTCTGACCTGTACCTCAGTGTCAAGTAACATGTTAATCAGCTCATTAACAGCATCTTCCACCAGTGAGCTTTTCAAATGTAAAGTCCGAGAACCTTTTATACAGAGCTCCTGTTATCAAACCAAAACAAACATATGTTCTTATCTTCCCGGTTCACATGTCTATTTCACGGTCATGGTAGCCTTTATTAACACAAATGTCAAGGCCTCAGATTTGAGAAAAACAAAATCAATACACAATAGTATTTTTAAATTGGTTTGCTCCAAACTATTTAGTGTTTGGATTTTTTGTTGTGAAAAAAAAAGACACCATAAATATCTTTCAAAATTTCTGTGGCTTGTTCCCTAAACCACATGACTTATCCATAGTAAATATAATGAATCAATGTTTATAAAAAGCCTAGTTCCATTAAAGGGCTCCCAAAAGCAAGTGCTTCTTAATTTTCTTAAATTTCCAATGTAGACATGGAAGATTTAATCTCTCTTTTAATCATTGCCATTTTACATTACTTGGCTGTGCCATAAGGAGTATTAGCCAATCATATTTCTCATTTATAGCTAGATAAGAGGTAAAATCTATCAAAACCTGTATTTATGATTAGAATAAACAAAAAAGTTATTAACTGGGGGGGGAAGAAATCAAAGCATTATATTTAATAAAATTCAGAAAGATATTAAAGTATTGTGCAGTTTTTTTCTCTAATGTTTATGGTAAAATTGACCAAGTATGCTTTAGCCAACTATGATTGTTAACTATAACTTCCTTTACACTTTTTTATTATCTACTATCTAATAGTTATCTACTATTTCTTTAGGCTTAATCAAACCTGGCTACTTCAATTTAATTAAAAATAAATAATTGAAAAAAAATCAGTCATTAGCAAAATTCAGTCATTTCCACATTTTAAGACACAATCTTTGATCTTCCTAAGGATTCAGTCTAGTTGAGAGAGAAGCCAGATCCAATTTGCAATATCACAATAACTACACAAAGTACTTTGAGGTTTTTTCCACGGTCTCACTATTTTTGTTGCAGCAATTTCTTTAGAAACTTAAAGAAACCTGCTAGGTGACAGAACTTGATTCTAGTCCCTTCTAATTAAAAACCACAATAAGCTTACAAACACCGTTACTATTTTCATTGCACCCATAATTGGGTTAGTGTCCCACTTACTCTGCTACCTCAAATCGATTGGCTGTTATGGTGTTGTAATTGCCTCGTAGCAGCTCAAGTTTTCTTGCAGAAGACCAGCATTAAGCACTATCAATTATCACGCAGTGCTGAAAAGACTTTTATGCTCACTCTCATGTATTTTTACTTTAGTGAATACACATTTTAGTACCAGCCCTATCAGAAAAACAGCAGCAAGACCAATTAAAAAAAAAAAAACAACCACACCTAAGATTGTGATGCTTACAAAATATCATTAATTCCATAAAATATTGTTTTAAGTTTTGCTTCATATCTGACAACAAGGTGAACTGTTACAAGGGACAAAACAGGAAAGGCCAAAAATTAAGTAAACTAAGAGAAAGAAAATTTTCATTTGTAGTATTTATTGCTTCAAGAAGCCAGGGATGGGGATTATCTACATGATCTTCTACAATCTTTTCCAAAGCAAAGTCTATCTCAGGAGAAAACATGTTAGACATTATATCCTGTTCTGGCATTTTAATGCCACAATATCTCACTATTGCCTCATAAAAATCATTCTGACAGTCAATTTTATTACCAGTTTAATCAGCTTTCTAACTGACGAACAACTTAAATGCTTACAGTTAATCCTCCTCAACACTGAAGTATTTTTATGGGGTGGAGGAAGGGGCTCTTCCCAGTAGTGAGTTCATGTGGCAAGGTTTTGGTAGCAGGGGTGCTACAGGGGTGGCTTCTGTAGGAAGCTGCTGGAAACTTCCCTTATGTCCGATAGAGCTGATGCCAGTCTGCTCCAAGACAGACCTGCAGCCGGCCAAGGCTGAGCCCATCAGCAACAATGATAGGGTCTCTGTGATAACATATTTAAGAAGGGGAAAAAAGCAGCAGCGGAGAAAAGAGTGAGAATATGTGAGAGGAAGAACTCTGCAGACACCAAGGCAAGTGAAGAAGGAAGGGGAGGAGGTACTCCTGGTGCCAGAGCAGAGATCGCCCCGTAGTTCATATTGCAGACCATGGTGAGGCAGGCTGTGCCCCTGCAGTCCATGGAGGTCCATGGAGGAGCAGAGATCCACCTGCAACCCATGGAGGACCCTAAGCTGGGGTGGGTGGGTGCCTGAAGGAGACTGTGGCCCAATGGGAAGCCTGTGCTGGAGGAGGCTCCTGATAGGACCTGTGGACCTATGGAGGACCCATGCTGGAGCAATCTGTTCCCGAAGGACTCCAGTCAGTGGAAGGGACCCATTCTGGATCAGTTTGTGAAGAATTACAGCCTGTGGGAAGGATTCATACTGGAGATGTTCATGGAGGATTGTCTCCCATTGGAGGGACCCCACATTGGAGCAGGAGAAGAGTGTGAGGAGTCGTCCCCCAATGAGGAAGGGGCAACAGAGACAACATGCAATGAACCCTCCTTTCTCTCAACCTTGTGCCACTTGAGGGGAGAAGGTAGAGAAATCATGAGTCAAGTTAGAATCATAGAATCATAGAACGGTTAGAGTTGGAAGGGACCTTCAAAGGTCATCTAGTCCAAGCCCCCTGCAAGGAGCAGGGACCTCCCTGACTAGGATCAGGTTGCTCAGAGCCTCATCCAACCTGGCCTTGAATGTTTCCAGGGATGGGGCATCCACCACCTCTCTGGGCAACCTGTTCCAGTGTTCTACAACTTGCGTTGTAAAAAATTAACATTGTAAAAAAGAAACATTTTTTTAATTAGGAAAACTCCTAAAAACTCCTAATATCCAATCTAAATCTACCTCCCTCTATTTTAAAACCATTACCCCTCATCCTGTCACAACAGGCCCTACTGAACAGCCTCTCCCCATCCTTCCTGTAGGCCCCCTTGAGGTACTGGAAGACTGCTATCAGGTCTCCCCGGAGCCTCCTCTTCTCCAGGCTGAACAGGCCCAACTCTCTCAGCCTGTCCTCACAGGAAAGGTGCTCCAGCCCTCTCATCATCTTCGTGGCCCTCCTCTGGACCTTCTCCAACAGGTCCAAGTCCTTCTTACGCTAGGGGCTCCAGAACTGGACACAGTACTGCAGGTGGGGCCTCACCAGGGCAGAGTAGAGGGACAGAATCACCTCCCTCGACCTGCTGGCCACGCTCCTCTTGATGCAGCCCAGGATGCGGTTGGCCTTCTGGGCCACAGGGCACATTGCCGGCTCATGTTGAGCTTCTCATCCACCAGCACTCCCAAGTCTTTCTCCTCAGGGCTGCTCTCAATCCATTCTCCGCCCAGCCTGTATTTGTGCCTGGGATTGCCGCAACCCAGGTGAAGGACCTGGCACTTGGCCTGGTTGAACTTCATGAGGTTGGCACGGGCCCACCTCTCCAGCCTGTCCAGGTCCCTCTGGATGGCATCCCTCCCTTCCAGCGTGTCGACAGCACCACACAGCTTGGTGTCATCAGCGAACTTGCTGAGGGTGCACTCTATCCCACTGTCCATGGTGCTGACAAAGATGTTGAACAGGGCCGGGCCCAACACGGACCCCTGAGGGACGCCATTGGTGACCGGTCTCCACTTGGACATTGAGCCGTTGACCACCACTCTCTGAGTGCAGCCATCCAGCCAACTCCTTATCCACCGAGTGGTCCATCCATCAAACCCATGTCTCTCTAGTTTAGAGAGAAGGATGTCGTGCGGGACAGTGTCAAAAGCTTTGCACAAGTCCAGGTAGATGATATCTCCGTCCCTTGTCCACTGATGCTGTCACCCCATCATAGAAGGCCACCAAAGTGGTCAGGCATGATCTGCCCTTGGTGAAGCCATGTTGGCTGTCACCAACCACCTCCTTGCTCTCCATGTGCCTTAGCATGGTTTCCAGGAGAATCTGCTCCACGACCTTGCCAGGCACGGAGGTGAGGCTGACTGGCCTGTAGCTGCCCGGGACTTCCTTGTTCCCCTTTTTAAAAATGGGGGTTATGTTCCCTCTCTTCCAGTCACCGGGACCTCACCAGACTGCCACAATTTCTCAAATATGATGGCCAGTGGCTTGGCAGCTTCTTCTGCCAGTTCCCTCAGGACCCGTGGATGGATCTCATCAGGTCCCATGGACTTGTGCACCTTCAAGTTCCTCAGATGATCCTGAACCTGCTCTTCCACTACAGTGGGTGGTTCTTCATCCTCACAGTCCCTGCTTGTGCCTTCCACAGCTTGGGTGGTGAGACAAGAGCCCTTATTGGTGAAGACTGAGGCAAAAACGTCATTGAGTACCTCAGCCTTCTCCATGTCCCAGGTAACCACAACACCGGTTTCCTTCCGGAGGGGGCCTACATTTTCCTTGGACTTTCTTTTGTCCCCTACATACCTGTAAAAGCTTTTCTTGTTGCTTTTTATATCCCTGGCCAGATTCAATTCCGTCAGGGCTTTAACCTTCCTCACCAGATCCCTGGCCACTCACACAGCCTCTTTGTAGTCTTCCCAAGCTACCTGTCTCTGCTTCCACCCTCTATAGGCTTTCGTCTTCACTTTCAGTTGGTCCAGGAGCTCCTTGCTCATCCATGCTGGCCTTTTTGCCTGACTTGTTCTTCATTGGGATGCACCTCTGCTGAGCTTGGAGGAGGAGTTAAGCCCATAAAGAAAGGAGAGGTGGGAGGAAGGTGTTTTTGAGATTTGGTTTTGTTTCTCATTTTCCTACTCTGGTTTGATTATTAATAAATTTATTTTCCCCAAGCCAAGTCTATTTTGCCTGTGACAGTAACTGCAGAATGATCTCTCCCTGTCCTTATCTCAGTCTACAAGCTTTTTGTTATATTTTCTCTCCTCCATTCCCCCAGAGAGGGGGGAGGGTGAGTGAGCAACCATGTGGTAACTAGCTGCCAGCTGAGGCTAAACCACACCTTCAGCCAGGTACTTCTGAGTACATTTTGCACATCCCATTACCAGCTCAGTAGAGCTTGAGATTAACAAAGATGTTCAGTACACAATCATTTCCATAGTATTTACTCTCCCAGGCAACAAAGTGCACTTGTTATGGAGCTATTCACAGGCATCAGATGGGCAATTCACTTAGTTAAAAGCTCTAACAAGCAACACTGACAAAAAAAAAAAAAAAAAAAAAAAAAAAAAAAAAGATGCTATCATAGAGGAAAAACATTTAAGTTGAGTGATATCACAGTGTGAAAGAAATATCATACAGTAGTTGGCTTGACATTAATAAACTCAGATAACAACACATCAGCTCAGACCTCTTTGCATTTGGTATTTTAGTATCTTTCTAAGGTTCCAGTCAATCAAGCAGGGACTTCCTTACTGCAGTTTCCCACACATGCTTCACTAATTCTGCACTGTTTTTATCTCATTTAAAAAAAGGGAAAATATCTTAATTCAAAGTCATTGAGCTCTTCTTCATGAAATTTTTATCTAATAACCTTAGTCTTTTGAAGAAACTCCTCACAGCTCAGTGGTTCATCTTCTGGCAACTTACAGAGTGGCACACTATTCATTTCTTGAAGGACAGCATCAATACGAAATTCAATCAAGTCATTCACTCGATCAAGCAATAACTCCAGCCCAGCTTTTGAAGAAAACAGATTAAAGACAAGCTTAAAAGTTTGAAACAATAGTCTTTTCAGAGTCCTGCCTAAATTTTTACTTCAACAAAATATCATATTCAATTCTATATGAATTCTACACTTTAACCAGCTTACTCCAAACATCTAAACTTTTATGGCAAAGTTCACCACTGAAATCATAATTAACATTTTCGCATAACATACACCCATATATTGCATATGCTATCCATATCCTAAAAAAAATAGGCAAAATATTATAAATATATATACAGTCAGCTTAAAGTATATGCATTTCAAATAACAAGACACTAAAATTTAACTGAGGTCCAAGTATACTTCTCCTTCCATGGCTTGAACTAGTTACCACTTGGAGAACTATTAGCAACAGAGACTTTTGACAAATAAAATATTTATCCTTCAAAAAAATATTAGAAGCCAAATAATAGTTAACAGAAAACAATCAGTAGAATTTTCACAGTTTAATAGCAATTTACTTTCAATGACGCAATTGAAATAGCAACAAAGTGCCTGTTCCAGACTCAGATTACTTGTATTATTCAAAATTAAATTGAATGTAATGTCAGGTTAGCATCCAAAAAGCATTTTAATTTGCCATTTCAACTAAAAATTCCCACTACAGCTACTTCCATCATTTCAAAAAAAACAAAATCTGTTTGATGTAGTAATTAAGCTGAAGCAAAAGGAACTTGGTGTCTTCAGAAACAATACACATCTCAGTGAATCTTGTCATAATTTTTTGAAAAGACTAAAAGCTCATCTGTTTTCTAAAGCTGTTGCCCAAGATGTGTGTGCATTAGTTTTAAAGAAACTGATGTTGAAAAAAAAGGTTAATGTGAAAAGCTGTTGAGCAGTGACAGTGCCAATTCAGTCAATTTATTATTCCCTGAGAACCTGTTTTGTACATTTTAGAAACAAAAGACAAGAAACGCCTGAAACATAGGAGCTCTTTTAAAAAGTAGCTATCATTCTTTGAATTCATAATGTTTTGCACTATTTTATGTTTTGTTTAATCCTAATTGCCTTCCTATCCATATTAGCAAAAATTTTACAAACATATGAAACAAAAAATAAGGTGTTGTTATAAAGCAGAGGTTTCATGAAGTACAGCACAGATTAAAATTCTGATTTCTTTCACATATACATCAATTAAATGCAAATCATATAAAGGATAGCAGGCTTAAAAATATAGCTCGCATTTGTACAGAAACAAACAAGTAGAAGTTAGTGAAAGCAGGCAAGTGACTTACTCAGCTTGTTAAAAACCATATTAATATATTTCTCAATATTCAAGGATGTCCAGGTCAGTAACATCAGACCTGGCTGGATAGCATCGTCTACATTTGCTAAATGAGGAGCCATCAGTTGTTCAATAGGGTGTTGTATTTTCAGTTTAATTCTTTTATATTCTGCCAGCATCATCTGAAATAAACAAAGAATAAAAGTATTAGTTCACATATGCTGATTTGAACCTCTTCACATACATATATTTATCATAACTTAAACTAAGAAAATTCCTCTGGATGTACCTCACTGAAATTCTTAAGAAACTATAATTAATTGTTTGGGAAATGTTTTTAGGTTTTTTTTTTTCAGAAGTTCACTATTTGTTCCTCTTTATAATAACGCAAGTACTACTTCACATGGAAATTCATCTTTGTAGATTGTACTGGGTTTGGTTGGAATGGAGATTTTTTTTTTTCATAGGGGCTCATATGGTGCCATGTTTTAGATTTGTGACCAAAACGGTGTTGATAACGCACCGATGTTTTGGCTGCTGCTGAACAGTGCTCATACACCATTGAGTCCTTGTCTGCTTCTTAGACTGCCAGGCCAGCAAAGCAAACTGGGGACACACAAGAAGCTGAGAGGGAACACAACTGGAACAGCTGACCCCAACTGACCAAAAAGATATCCCATACCTATGGCATCATGCTTAAAAATAAAAGCTGGAGGAAGAAGAAGGAAAGAGGACATTCAGAGCTATGGTGTTTGTCTCCCCAAGTAACTGTGATATAGCCTTGCTTTCCTGGAGATGGCTAAACAACAGCCTACCAATAGGAAGTAGTAAATTAATTCCTTGTTCTGCTTTGCTTGTGCGTGCAGTTTTTGCTTTCCCTATTTATTTGTTTTTATCTTAATCCACAGGTTCTCTCTTTCAACCTTCAGATTGTCTCTCCCACCCCACTGGGAGGAGTAACCGAGCTAAGCATTTGTGTGATGCTTAGATTCCTACCAGGGTTAAACCACAACACAGAAGAAGAGTTGCAAATTTTGGCCTCTAAATGGATGTTCCAGGAGACAAAATGCCCAAGGAAAAAAAAAATGCGTCCAAGTGAACTTTTCCGTATTTTTACTAGACCAGCCTTACCAGAACTTCAATATGGTATTTGGGTTCTAATGCATCTTTAACCCACTGTTCTAGTTTCACATATTTTGAAAAAAAAAAAAAAAAAAAAAAAAAAAAAGAATCCTTGCAATAATGTTATGACTTAATATGACAATTTTTTTTCTCATTTCAGAACCAAGTAGCCCTTTGAAGCCATAGTTTTCTGGAACCTATCTTAAAAGCCTCATCTTGAGCCACTGAGAACCTTTTCTGTTGACAGGGAGAGAAAATGATCCAAAGGATTTAAAAGATGAGAGAAAGGGAAGTTTTAGCTTCTCTTTTTTTTTTAACTATTCCACAAGCATCTGTGTAAAACACTGGTGCAGGAACTATGCTGCTACTTGCTGGATATTTTACACTTTTTAAAGGCATAACACCTCTCAGCTGTCCTCTCACAACAAACTGCATCCAATGTTGACTCCTTTATTGGATGAGAGATAAACTGCTTATCATTTAGAAAGCAAGCAACAGAGTGAGGCTTCTTGTAAGCCTCCTTCCACCGCCGTCCTCATCTCTTTCTCAAGCTCTGCAGAGCTTCCCTACACCCATGTATGTTTGAAACGCCTTCACAGAAAGTACAAAGCCAAGAAATTCTTTCAAACAGTGCCTCAAGACAGTCATAAAGATAAAAAATAGATTTGCCAATGCTTTCTTAATGCATAATAGTTGATCTTCATTATGTATAGAACCTAGAGATCTTAATGTACACTACACATACATAAAATAACTAAAATAAACGCACGTGCAAATTGCTGACAATCTTCTTATACCAGTCTCTCTTCTGTTGAATAATACTTGCAATTAGTGGGATTTCCAGGCACATCTGAGCCATGCAATCTGTTTCTCTGATTAAAGTTAATATTTGAGGGTCAAAATTCACAAATAATTCTCCTGTTTCTGGAGCTTTTACCAAGAGAGATGCCTGAAGTCCTCTTTCGGCTAATTCAATCTGTGGGAAACAAAGTCATCATTCCTGAAATACATCATTTTGGACATAAATATCACTTTGGCACATATTAAAATCAGGTATTGCTGACAATAAAGATGGATATGGTATGAATCAACAACAAAACTTTATTAACACCACCTGTGTACAAATGCTTAACAATCAAATTAACTGCTCATTATCCAACAGACATTTTTCTGTTGGTTCCTGGATATCGTAAGTTGTATTCCACATTCAAACACAAAAGCAAAGGCATAGACTTTCTTACTTCAATTCTCTTAAATCGAACTCTCATTACCCTAAAACTTATTGCACATTCTAAAATAAGGCTGCACACAACCTCCTGGATGAACTCAATTATTCTTGGATAATTTCTTCAGATATCTTTTGAATAAACTTATCCTGATTTCTCATTTCACTTGTTTTCCACTACCTAACACATATACCATGATCAAATCTTAATGGAACTTGCAATTATATCCAACATCAGAACAAATGTTTTAAAAGACTAAAATTTATATTTATTATAAATTTATTTTATTCTTAAAAGGGAAGCCTAATTACACTAATGGTTTAACTGTCTTATTTCAGCATTAAAACACCATTTGTTCTCCATGTGATAAGAAGAGATAGCATTCATAAGACCACCACACATGGAAAATTTGGCTGATACCCAGAAGAAGTCATGCCTTAGGTAGGGGAATCTTTCTGACATGAAAAACCTTGCTGCTACTCCTATTTTCCAGTTGTCCTTCTGATGACATCATTTTATTGTTCTTTATTCACTTCCCAATTTTATGTATCACATTACATTGAGATGGAGGTTGCTTTTAAGCCACAGTTTCGTAACCTATTGATTTGCTTCACTGTACTTTTTTCTTTTTTTTTTTTTACAGAGCACATACTAAAAATTTGCACTCCCTTTCAATGCCTAAAATATAGTTGACTATACTGCTTGGTTTAGCTGTATCACATATTATCATGACATTTTACACAGCATTTTTCAATAAATCATCTAATCAATTTTTGTCAGTGAAGTTGTCACACTCTATCCACTAGCACAAAAGTCACTCAGCACAGCTGCCTTCAACAGAAGTTTAATTTTTATTCTGCAAAGTTCACCAGCAAATTCACTCTTTTTTGGACTTCAGACTCATTATTCCCACTATCAATCTCTTCCTCTTCCATTTATGTCTTTTCCATGCAATTTTCATTATT
This sequence comes from Tetrax tetrax, assembly GCA_009806455.1. Classification (NCBI taxonomy): domain Eukaryota; kingdom Metazoa; phylum Chordata; class Aves; order Otidiformes; family Otididae; genus Tetrax; species Tetrax tetrax. The sequence goes on from WHYT01017636.1 coordinate 123,630, forward strand.
AAGGTAACAGAAATAAGGGGTACACTGCAGGCACAAATTTTGCACTGCCATAGAATTATAGCAACTTTCATGCTTCCTGGTATTTTATTATTTTAATATGTCCAAGTCGAACATCGTTGGCTATAGCACAAAAATAATGGGTTTAAACCTGATGCTATTAAAAAAAAAAAAAAAGTGAAAAAAGTGGATAAACAAAGTGGTAATCATCCAGCAACAAACCAGCAGAAGGGGGAAAAAATGTTCAGAGATATCAGAAAGTGACACTAAGCTTAACTATTTCCACTGTATAGAATAAAAAGTAGTAGGAGCTAAAGCCTTATTTCTGTTGTATTTGTGTTCACCACTGGACTCTCGCTCACCTCTCGTTTTTTGGGTTTTTTTTCAGGAGTAGAGCAGGAGCTCCACCTTGTGTTCTACGATACTCATGTCCACATCCATCTGCACTCATTGACTCAAGAGAGAAAAGACTACTGAACAGCGGTCACATTTCTTTGCCATATGTGACAGACAAGTATATTTATGTTAAAGCAGATGTACTTTTCACATATTCTCAAGGCATGTGTGCTCTTTTCAAAAACTTGGTTTTTTTCATACCTAATGAGCATAAGGTTGGAGCAGGCTCAGTGAGTTTATATGACTGCCAACTGTAATTTGACTCTGCTATAAGAGAAACTAGCTTACTTTTAGCACAGATCAGAATCAGATCACTAGAACCTCACAAAGAAAGGCACTAGTTCAGAGGAGATACCTTTGATGTTACAGTCGTTTTGTAAAAGATGAAAGGATAATGTACTTGAGTGCTCCGTCAAGGTATGGTATGTGTCAGAAAAACTGATCACTAGATCATCTAGCCGAAGGAGACCAATGTAGGCCCACAAGAAGCATACATCCTCCTTAGTCTTTATAGCTCAGACAGGCAACACATCTTAAAAGTGCCCAGACAAGGACATGATAGCAGCAGCAGGTACAATTCAGTGAAAGCTATTATCAGTATACTTGGAACAATGCAGGTATCCAGCACAGTACTGGCATCAAAACAACCTGAGTCCAAGATAGAAAAACTAAACAAATGCCAAAGGCTTCCTGCATCACAATTCCTCTTCCATAAAACATGAGGGATACACATACTATACCAGATCTCCGTGAGGAGCACATGAAATCACAGAAAGATAGGCTTCTCAAGTCAAGACCAGGTTGGACAGGGCTCTGAGCAACCTGATTGAGTTGGAGATGTCCCTGCTCCTTGCAGGGGGGTCAGAGATTATGACCTTTAAAGGTCCCTTCTAATCCTAACTATTCTATTATTCCATGATTCTATGTTACCAGAAGAAGCACTTGAAGTTAAAGACATTTCTAAGTACAACAATGGCAATTTTCATTACTACCTGGGAGGAGGTCCCATTATACAGAGATCACTAGTGCCAAACTTAGATCTGATATACCTGAAATATAATATATTATAAAAGAACAGTTGAGGTCATATTCTTCAGGTTCCTTGATTCCCAGCTGGCAGTCAACATCAGATTAATCATCAGTAACATATATCCAGCAGCAGAGCCAAGGTAGTCTGAATACAGCATATTATACAACCTCTAACATTGTAGTCACTTCCCCTGTTTTAGTATACCAAATTGACACAAACACTCCTACTTACAGTATCAGACAATCAAATCTGATGATCTTTTAAACCTTTATGGCAAATGCAAGCATAAAGAGGGAAGGAAGAGTCAGGAAATCTTAGTATATTCAGATTGGACAAGAGACAGTAGGAATCTGTGGTCTCAAGTCTGGTGTAAGACTAGCTTTGCAAAGACTGATGTTTATCAGCACCAGAGATTTTCACATTGTGCAGAAGTTGGGGCTGAGCTCCAAGAACAACAGGCAGGTTCATTGCTAATTGTGCCACCACCTTCAAAACAGTCATCTGGAGATTCTGATCCTTCTTTTTGAGATTTGAGAGGCTGAAGTAATTTTTTTCTACAACGTGGTCTTTAACAAGGCAACAAACAAACTGAAGGTGGAAAATATGTCAATAGGATAGTAGAAACTTGCAGAGTTTTGAAGGCTATAAAGCAGTCCCTGCAGAAGCCATCTGATAATATGAATGCAGTCAGTGATTCTATATAGAAAACCCAAGAGGACAAAATCAAACAAGATTTAGAACTTAGGGTAAACTATGTTTTCTGAAGAATATTCAGACTACAAAGTCTTACCAAATGGCTGATAAGAAATTAAATGGCTCTTTACTGTGTCTGACTGGGATACAGTTGATTTTCTTCATAGCAGGTTTATGGTGCTGTGTTTCAGATTTGTAATCAAAAAATGCTAATAACACACTAATGTTTTAGCTATTGCTGAACAGTGTTTGCACAACATCAAGGCCACCTCTGTTTCTCACTCATTCCCCTGCAGTGAATAGACTGGGGGAGGTGCACAAAATGTTGGGAGGGGACAAAACCAGGCAGATGTCCTGAAATAACCAAAGAGATATTCCATGCCATATAACGTCATTCTCTACAACAACAAGGGAGAGGCAGGAGTTGAGGGGGTTAGCCATCTTTTGCCCTGGAACCAGCTGGGCACTGGTATACCCATGGGAGGTGCTGAGTGATTGTGTTTGCAACACTTTGTTTTCTTTCTCTCTTCCTCCACTTCTCCTTCACTTACTAAACAACTTCTTACTTTGACCCACAAGTCTTCTTGATTTTACTTTTCCCTTCCTCTTCCCTGTCTCACTGGGGGTGGGCAGGGGGAAGTAAGCAAGCGGTTGTATGGTGTTTAGCTGCCTACCAAGGTTAACTCAAGGTTAACAAGCTAAAAACCCACTTGTGCAATGAATATGCTATTAATTCTACAGGACACGATATGTTGAGAATGGGTGCTTTTTACATGTAAATTCTCTCGGAGTGTACCCATGGATTATCACTCAAAACCAGACCACAGGAAATCTGTGTCTGCTTTTACCTTCAGCTAATCAGCTGACAAAACTCCTCTCCCCACACATGATCTTCTTGCACCAGAGGCAGTAGGATATGGCAGAGACAGAGAGGCAGCTAAGGCTGCCACTGAATCATTATACATTTCTATATTTATATATCTATATACATATATAGATATCTATATGTATATATCATATATGTATATATCTATATTTTTCATTGTAACTTCCTAGGTATAATCAAGGTCTTTCAATTGCTCCTAAATTCAGCCACAGGCAGTACAGGCACGATTTATTAACAGAAACACTTTTCCCATGAAGTACTTTTTCTTGTTCCATTCCTCACTTAACAGCCATCTAAGTCTACAGCTTAGCATACCTGACTACTGCTATTAAACAGAGATTCTTTCACACTGCTTTAACTCAGTGTTTCACCGAGACCTGAACCAACCAGAATCCAATCTCATCTGTAGAGCTAGATGTTATTAGGCTACCAAGAACAAAAATCCAACACTTTTTAAAAAAGAAATATGCTGATTAAAATCGGCTGTTTTACCTGCTGAAGCCATTCCCTGTGGTAGATCACCTCAAACTCGATAAGAACTTTTGCTACTTTGTTGTAGTTGCGGATTACGTGCTTGCCATCTGGTGTTTGCAGAACAGCCGGGTGCTGCTGGAAAGACTCCATGGGCTCCTGGATCCTATGTAACAGGTGGCGTGCCCACAAGATCTTACCAGCTATTGGAGGCAGATTACGAGCCAGTGGAGGGTTCTGCTTCTGCCTAGTGTAGATCTTACAGACTGTTTCTATGTCATGACCATAATTTTGAAGTATTTTCTGATATTTTTCATCAATGCCAAGATTTGGGATTTGTAATCTGCTTAGAAAAACAATAATCATTACAAAAATTCCTTCAATACTTCCGAAATTCTTCCAATGAATTGTTGGAAAATACAGCAGTTGCAGATTCCCTTGCACTCCATAGAAAATAACTACTTTAGCAGCAGAGTTTTCACTAAATCTTGAACAAATCCTGTCACAACCTGATTCCAAGCAACCAAGATTTAGACCAGATGATAAAAGTTTCCGAGTAAGCCTACACATTTTCTATTTTGTTACCATTTTCAAACACTGAGCTAAAATTACACACATCAAACTGTAACAAATCCACCACTATCAGCCTACTCCATTAAACAGAATATTAAAAGAAATTTGATGCAATAAAGACTGAGGTTGCCTTAAAACAATGTGAAATTATCAAGACAAATTTCACTGTTTCCTAATACAAGCATTTTACTCTCTCCTAACTGTACTGTGGTAAGAAATTAATGTAATCGTTCAAGGACAAAGCTAAGGCAAATATTCTAACAGCCGTAAAGTATTCCTATACTTATGCTAACTTTGAAAGATTAAGTTCAAAGTCCACTTACGTTTTGCATTTTCTGATACAAAAAAAAAAAAAAGTGGGTTTTATTCATCCACACTGCTGAGCAGACATCTTTTAACAGAGCTGAACAGTTGAGTGAGAGGAGGTCAAGTTGTTTTTTGTTTGTATATAAGGAGATGCCTCCTGCTCTGCTCCCCCAGCTCCCCACCATCCTCAAAGTCTCATTTCCATTGCCTGTCAGAATTCTAGCAATCTAGATAAGACACAGTACCTTTCAAATTTCTTCAACATACTCAGCGCTCTTTCAGTGTTCAGAATATTTTCAGAGGTGATGTCCATGAAAATCCTTAATTGATCCTGAAGGAGAGCAAATAATTGTATATCAGAGAACCACACAAAGCAGACATCTCAAAAATGCCAGGTATTATTTGACAGGATTTATCATGCACTATATTAGAACATAATTTGTCATGTGAAACTGACCTCAGTAAGTACTGATTTCCCCTTTCTTCCTTCCCTCAAGAATTAAACAAAATACAATCAACTTTCAAGGCATTTTCTTTCCAAGTTCCCTCTGTAGCTGTGCAACCAACAAAGATTTTGTACTCTCAAATCTTCCACTATGCTGAGAACCCTCAAGTAATGCTTGCTTGCCTCTTTGGTAGCCAAAGTATCTATTTTATTTTTTTTTCTTCTCTGCCAACTTGTTATTTCACAGCTGTGGGAATGTTAATTATCTGACTTATTTGTGCTATGCTCCTATTCACAGAATGAAATAATTACTTTTTGCATAGCATAACTTCCAAATAAAGTACAGTAACAAAAAATCCTTTTGCTGGAGGTCCTCAAGGCCCTTTCTGGCCTATCCCATGAAACTGGCCTAAAAGTTAGATAATAAATGCAAGTTTTAAAGTAGAGATATATTAGAATAATTTTTCAGTTTCAGAATACAAACTCTGAGATTTGCATAATTTGTTTGGTGGTAATTCAGATTGAGGTACTTTTGTTTTCATGAGGATTCATCAGTGGATTAAATTCTTATTTGAATCATAAAACCTACATGAAGATCATTTATGTCTTTGCAAAACTCTTCATAATCTTGGTCAAAATCAGTCTTCCGTTGATCCAAGAAATTGTAATGCCTTTTCTTCATTATGTCAACAATGCTCTAAACAGTTTCACAGAAAAAGAAAATTATTACCAAAAAATTGTTTTATCTAAAAGACTTACTACATCAAGATATTTAGCACAACAGGCTGTGCATATTCACATTTTACCTTTGCCATTAGTTAACAGTATTTGCTGAGCAATATAAGGAAACCACTTAAATGACCTATTTGCAGGAAATAAGTTGGTGCAATGGCCATACGAATTCATGTATATTATTTACGTCTGCTTTAATCCGTTAAAACCGAAAGAAAATTCAGAATCTTGCTTTCCATCAAAGACATTTGTTACCCATTAAGTATTCTTTCATAGAGAGTTTCAGTATTTCTATCTAAAAATTAAGAAAGTTAATAAAGAAAAATATTTTCACATTATTATTTTCCATGTCTTTAAATTAAATGATTCCATAGAAAAACAGATTATTAAAAGTCACAGTCAGATACAGCACATCACCAGCCCTGGACAACTTATTCCTGGCTTCTCTTACATAACTGTAGTCCACTCAAATGAAAGTCCATCTTAATCAGCATCTTCCTTGAGCTGTACGCACAGTTAAACATTTCTAATGAGGAACCAGTGTTCAACATCCTAGTAGTTTACCACAGCTATGAAGCTCAATACATTTTCAGCCCAGCAGATTTCCATCATTTTATTATAAATCAACTGAACTTCAGTTTTATTGCTTTGCCATAAATAAAAGTTCCAATTTTTCACCTGAAAACAAGCAAATCCTAGATAGCAACTAAGTAGTAAAGTATAAAAAACTGCAACATAATAACTTCTAATTGTAAAAACTTTTCAAGTCATATAATAAGTAACGTAACTATAGCTATGGTCCATGTCAAATACTTCTGTACCTCAATTTTTTCACTGTTAAAAAAGTACAATCAGGTTCTGTCCTTTATGCATACTATTCATAACCTCACATGTACTGTTTTCTCCTAAGCATGTAAGTTGCTGAGAAGCCTGCTGGCACAGCTTTAGAGAGTAGCTTTCAGTGAAGGAAGCAAAATTTAGAGCAGCTTATACCCATCCTGCCCAAGTGGAATAGTCTTGGACCAAGCCATCCTGCCAGTTGTGCCCAGGTTTCTTCTCAGAAGACTACAGATGAGAACAAAGGAGAAAAATGGCTACTGTGAAGGATGTGGTCAAGGAATCAAAACCCTGGACTGCAACAGGGAGTGAATCGAACCAGGATAGACCATGAAATGCTCACATTTTACCCTACAGTTATTTAACTAAAGCAAAGCGAGTTACACATTACTATAGCAAAAAGGAAGAGGATAGGATAAAGCAAATTAGAATGTCACATTTGTCCCTACTCCCACAGTATCTCATGTAATCTCTAACAGCAGTCTACAAACTCCCCACATTGAATACTTCTGACTTATTTTAATATTTACGAATGTGTCCTGGTTCTGGCTAGGATAGAGTTAATATTCACCTGAGCTGGGTGTAGAACTGAAGCTGGTAGTCCCTATGGCTGGGATAATTAATTAGTTAGCTAACAACTGGGGTTAATTTACCCAAATGGCTATTCCGTCCTATCTGACATCATGCTCAGTATGTAAGTGAGGAGGGTGGTGAAGGGAGCCTCCTGTTACTTGGAAGAAACTAGGTGTGGAGATTTGTTATAAGGCATTGTACTGTGTTTGTATTCCATCACTGTTTTGTTTTTCTTTTGTCATTGCTGTTAAATTTACTTTTTGTTCAATCTCAACACACGTGGTTTGTGTTTGTTTGTTTGTTTACCAATTCTCCCCCTGTTCTCTTGGACGGTGGGGGGAGTGGGAGAGAGACTGCATAGTCTGGTCCCGATCAGGGCTGAACCATGACAGAGTGCCACAATTATGACACTGCACAAAGAAAGATACACAATAAGGTAAGTTTACTCAGGCTCAGGAAAAGCAAGGAAAACTCTACTTGCTAGAAAAGAAATTTAATCTTGCAAGGAAGGAAAATAACATGATTTAGCGTATTTATATTCTTAGAAGAGCTCCTTGTTGTTCAAGTCTCACTCCTATTATATACGAGGACCAGGAAAGAAGCCTGAATAGCAATACTAACAAACAAAGAGATTTCGCTGTTACAAAAGAAAAAGTCTAAACCTTGAGAGCTTTCCAGAGCAAACCAGCTAGAGTAATTTCTCTCCCTCTCTCACTTTAAATATAGCTATCTGTGAATTAACTTTTACTTCCGTCATAAAACATACAGCTGTAGATTGTAGTTTAAATCTAGCATACATATTTTAAGTAAACTTAATAATGTTTTTCTGTGATAAAATTCAGTATTTCCTCAATGAAAAAAAAAATCTGAGTGTACAAGGTTTTTTTTTATTTTGTGGGTTTTTTTTAAATTACTTATTGCAAGAAATCAAAGTTATTTTTGTTTGTATTTATGCAGCACAGAAATGGAAGTGGGGCTTGTTTCACCCCAAGCTGCAAGGAAAATCTGACTGTAGCATCAACCACAACAGAGCCAGCCTCAGTGGCGGGCACTAATCAGGTACTCCTAGAATAATGGGCAAGAGATGAAGACAGTCTGCACTTTTCATCACAGCACGCTTTCATAGTTAGCAAAACATTTGTAAAGAACTGTTGCACTTCTCCCTTTTTCTCCTGATCGTAACACAAAACCATGGCTCAAATTACTCTTGTTACAAAGTCCTCTCATTTTGTTGCTTTCTTCAGTCAACTTTAATATACCTCTTTCACATGCCCACCTGCCCCTTTTCATTTTGTCTGCTCGCTTCCCCAGCAATCATATATTTATATCACTATTACCCAATAATTTTAGTACAACTTAAAGAATTAATTTCTCTTGACAAACACTTTTCTAATTTTCATAATTATTTATTGTTTAAAGTTCAAGTCAGATTTACAAGATATACAAAATTTACTGTGTACCTCATATTTTGTGATCATGTCTTCCACTCCCTCTATCTTAGACTCCTGTAGAACTGAGTAGGTTTTCATAGTATTGAAAACATCTGTTATCTTTACCAGACGTCGATGAAAAGCTTCAAATTTTCCAAAGATATACATCTCACTAAAATCAAACTGTCTTTCAGCTGGATTTTGTTCCAATTTCTCTTTTATCTTGTGAAAGCAATTTTGATACTCCTAAAAACAAAGAATACAAAAGAACATCAAGCATATAATAAAAGGTATTATCATCAGCTAGAACAAAATTTATGCAGACAGATATTATCTTCACTTGATAGCAAGTGGACGTTTCATCAATAAATAATCATGAACACTATAAAGACAGTAACAGAATTTGTGTCTGAAAACTAACCCAACACCACCATTACAGGATCAACATTTCATCAAATGAATGAACTGCACATATATGTGTTTGTACATTTCATCCTTAGCTAGCGTAAAATTCTGTTCTTTTTATAGCAGGGCTTGATGTATTTACTGAATATCCAAGATGACAACCCAGATTTCAGTCTTCAGAGACTGAAAATAATGATTGTGTTCTGAGCAGTTTTATTTAGTAATAATGTTTCAAATTTTCAAAAATCAGTTTCCAGAACAAAAACCCTTCTCAAGTTAGAATGCTGCTCCACAGCAGCTTCCAGTTTTCATTCTGCTTTGTTAACTGGGCACAAGCCTTACTCTAAACATGTTAAAATTAAATTCTTCCCCAAGTCAGATTACATAGTGTACAGATTTTTCCTGAAACTGTTTCTTTCAAGAGTAGTGTTCTTTGAAATACAATGTTCATTATTGTTTAGCACATATGTGTATGAATAAAACCACTTGGAAATATTAATACAAAGGGCCCAGAGTTTCCTAAGTCATTTTAAGTTTTAATCTGTTGATTTTCTGAAAGCTTTTGGAACTAACAAGACTCAAATAAAAACCTAATCCTTCAATGTATTTTAATGTAGCAACTGAATAATTTACTGTATCTTTATAGAAATGTGCAAATTTACTGCTCATTGCTGATGATAAGATGTTACATAAATTTACACTAATTTGTGCTAGAACTTTGCAAGTTTTGTTGCTTTGGAAGGTGTCAAGATAAAGTTCTAGTTTTCCAAGTACATATTATTAAGAGATTAAAAAGTAATAATGGAGAAAACCTAATATGAACCTTCCGATACCTACTGGAAGTTTGATATATGTTCGATACCAAGTTTAATCTCATAGCTGCCCCGACTTTGGCTTTTAGCAGAATGCTGACCTAGAGACCTGCTGAGGACCCTTCCAAGCTGAAATCTCCTATGACCCTATGTTCTAAAGGAAATAAATAAATAAATAAAAATTCCCAAAACATTTATGGAATTTTATGAAAAAAAAAATAAAGGCTATCTTCCCAACAAGTTTATGCAATCTGAAAAACTGAATTCTTCTCAGCTCATTAAATTGCCCTTTCTACAGGTATAGCTTGTTTGCACATCTGTGGAAAATATTCATCTCAGTAGCTTCCTTTGTCTTCATTTCCATCACACACCCCTCCTCGTCACACGAGAAGAAACTTTCTAGAGAAACTCAATCATGAAAATCCAAGTAATTCTCATATAAGAAGCATAATTAGGTTAGGCTAAACATTGAAATCCTGTTTCCAAAGATCAACGGACACTAGACTAAATGCCCCGTTGGCTCTCATATAAGCACTCAAGTTCCAAAGGGTATTTTTCAGTTGCTTCATTTTCCTGATCTAGTTGGGGGTGTCCCTGCTCCTTCCAGAGGGGGTTGGACTAGATGACCTTTAAAGGTTTCTTCCAACCCAAACAATTCTATGATTCTATAACATTGCTTCCTCATATAATATCATGCCCTCCTAAATCTCACCTTATATTCTGTTTTCCACACGCTCTTCCCACCTACCTGTTTAAGTCTAATGGCTGCTTGTAGCTTTTCCATAACTCTCTCCTGAGGTTGATTCCAGATGGTGGCTGTATTGTTGTTTGTAATGTAAGATTTACATGCTGTGATCATCTGATTGGTCACCTAAAAGCAGGTTGTGAAAAAAAAATATTGCAAGACAAAGCAGATCTTGCCCTTCTTTGTGTCTCATCTGATACTTCTGACTCCACTGGCCTAAAGCCTGCAAAATAGCAATACCAAATACCAGCCATATAGACAGATTGTCCTCCTTGCAAAATCCAGCCTCCAGACCATTACACCACCAAAACGTTGTTGATTAACTATGATCATTCTAAACCTAAACCCCTTGTACCAACCTTGAAATGACATTGAGGACTACAAAGTCATAAGATTTTGGCACTTCTGATAGCAAAGGTAAAATCAAGGGCCCATGACACTATGATCATTAAAGAATAGGTTGTCCTTCCAATTCCATTTCCTTCTTTATACAATAATAAGGAGTTTTAAGGGCTGTTCACCAGTTCACCACAGGCAAAACTCATTGTAACAAAAAGTTCCTTGAGCTATTCATGTTAGGGTTGAGATTAGTCCTGATCTTCAGGAAATCTGAAAAAAATTCTTACAACTCTAAATTACAGACCATAAAATAAGTTCTAACTTTGAAGTAGTTTTATCACTATTTTCCATTCTCTATACATTCAAAAAGCAGCATTAAACCTACCAAAACACTGTGTCTTCGACTGCTTGGTCCCTTTGTGTTTTCTGTCTCTCACTCAAGCAACAACATACAAAAAACCATATTAAAAATTCCATTCACTCTGCAGCACCGACCTTCACAAAGAGCGAGGATATCTTTTCAGACGTGTTGTAATACTGAGAGATACTCTGAATCATTTTAATGGCATTTATGAGGTCTGGAATAGCATCCACCATGGACACCTGGAAAGAAACACACAGTCTGAACTCTGCTCGGTGCTTCTGTTACGTTAGCTCGACACCTAATGAGAGAATGCAGGAGCGTTAGGAACGTGGTCTTCCTAATGTTTCTGCCTCTGTTTCCCTAGGCCTCTCCTGTGGAGCTGCCTGTCCTATTTCACCCTACAAGCTCTACAATTCAATTTTGGGGAAAAATTTTCTCTAGAGTCTTGGCTGGAAGAATACTGGTCAGTGAGTGAAATTTGGTAAGAGACAAAAGCCTCTTTAAAAGTAGCACTTATTTTCAAAAAAAAAAAAGTATGCTTGTACATATTTTTTTGCTAAACTTGATGTAAGCTTGGATATAAAGAGAGCTCCAAAAAATTTATTAAGCCTCATGGCACTCATTTGAATAAAGAACTATGAAGAACAACTTTCCTGTAGTACTGGCGTTAAGATCATAAAACATTATATATAATAGATGAAGTGCCTGAGAGGAGGTGATCTTACAGTCTCTTCTTTGGGGTGCAGGTCCCCAGGTGCTGGCTGCAGGGGTGGCCCCTGTGCGGGGCAGCCCAGTGCCAGCCCCAGCCAGCTCCAAGTGCTCCAGCGCAGGGCACAGCTGAGCCCCTCAGCCCCGGGTGGGCGCCTCACGGAAAGCCTGGGGAAGGAAGGGCAAAACGCTGCCCCGCAGCCAGGGCTGAGGGAAAGGGGGTGAGAAACAGCCCTGCCAACCCCGAGGGGAGAGCAGGAGGAGGGGAGGAGGGGCTTCAGGCACCCCGGCAGAGGTGCCCCTGCGGCCAGGGGAGATCACGGTGATGCTGCCCCTGCAGCCCCTGGGAAGGCCCCAGGCTGGAGTGGGGAAAAGTGTGAGGAGGAAGGAGCATCAGAGAGGAGCTGCTATGGACCCAGTGCAGCCCTTCATTCCCCTACACATCTTGGGAGGGGGAAGATAGAGGAGTCGGGAGTGAAGGGGTGAAGTTGAGCCTGGTAAGAAGGAGGGTGGTGGGGAGATGGGGTTTTAATTGTCATTTTGTTTCACACTACCCAAATCTATTTTCACTGTCAATAAATTAAGTTACTTTTCCCCAAGTTGAATCTGTTTTACCCATTATGAGAATAGGTAAATGTCTCCCTATCTTTGAAAAATCCATGAGCTTTTTCATCCTATATTCTCCCCCCATCCTGTTGAGGAGGCGGAGCGAGAGAGTGCTTTCCCTGTGGCCAAGGTTAACCCACCACACCTATTTTATTTCTCCCAACCCAATACACCCTTCAGTAAGTCTTGTGTACAAAAGAAACATCTTTTGCTAAACACTTTGAAGAGAAGCATCATTTCAAAAGTCCAGCAGTCCTGTCTTCAGCCCATGAATGGGCCAGACAAGTCTTTTCCAGACAGCTCCTCCTCACATCTGAATTTCCAAAGCAATGACAGTTTTACTCTCTTAACAAACTGGCTTTCAATATTTTGCAGGTAAATATCAGTAAGGGAAAGGTTTGCACTGCATGCCTCAATGGCTTCCACCCCAAGTGCTATACCCTCTCAGAAATAAACTTCTCTGAAGGTGACACCACTTCCTCGTTGGTAAAAGCCGGTATGAGGAACACAAAGCAGGTCAAGCCCAACAGACCCTGCAGTGCCAACAGCAAGAGTATTGACCTTAACTTTGTTTTGTATGGCTATCATACCAACCTTTAATGAGAGAAACTCAAATATCAGATTGGTCAACGCTGAAAGAACACACTGTTATAATACCATCCAGTAAATGGAAACAAAGAGAGCCATACTATGGTTGCCCAGAGCACTGTTTGGAAGCAATTTCACTTTGGGAAAAGTACAGAGAGAGAGGTAACTAGGATGTCAAAGCTTTGAGTTTTCATGGCTACTCATCATGTTTCTCTGAGTAGCAAGACAAATACAGTCAGTTGCAAAACCAGCTTCAGTAAAAGCAACACATTGCCCCCTGCTTTAAACAGTTAATGGGACAGTGAGAACCCTTTTTCCTATCCCATACTTCAGGTTGGCTGGTTTTGTTTACTACTTGTTATGCTTGTGTCATCCTGTTACTAGGGAATGAGAATGTGATTTACATTTACACCTTAGTGTTTACATAACCATATTGATGTTTTCCTAACCAAAGAAGCTGAAAATTGCCTTATAAATGTTAATCTAATCATGACCCGGCCAGCAACACAATGACAAAACCACAGTTTTAGCTGTAGCACAGCACTAGGTTCACTTTCAGTCCCTTTTTTTTTTTCCTAGTCACAAAAATTTCACTTCCTCACATAGTACAGAATCCAGTTTCATCATCAGATCAAAAGCCTCACAGATACCACTGCCAGAAAATAACAAGTACTTTATTTTGTAGCCAGAAACTCTCACTAGCCACCTTGAGCATAACTGTGCAAAGTCGCAAACTGGATATGCATACCTAAGATGCTGTGTCATTTTCCAAACAAAATACATTCATTTTAGTTGTCTCGAGAGATTTATATTAATAATTTAAAAGTTCTGCTTACAGGATCACTATTGTATAACGGATCACAACATTTTTCCAGAGAATATAGATACTTCACGTTATCTTTAGCTTCATTTGCTGCATCTGTAATGCGAATATCCAATGCTCGCCATTTCTAAGAATAGAAAGTTGAAAATAAAACAAAAGCACACCTTTCAGAAAAACTGTTTTGGGATCACTCTGTTCTGTCATTAGGCTTTAAACACGTTTGAAAGCACAGATCTGTTACTTCAGAGTTACACTTGTGTGCCCAGGATGAGGAACAGGTCCTTGTTTTGCTTCAATAACTTGACTGTGAACATGCAGCTAGTTTAGACCACTCAGCTCAACAAGTTATGTCGGTAGCAGTGTCAAGTCAGGCTGTTGTAAAATATGTAAACATCATCTGTTAACTATTTTTGCCTGATGGACTGATTAATATATAACCATATCGTTGTTTCAGATGTCTCATTTTGATAAGCCAAGACTTTGTTTTATTCACTTATTTTTCTGCTTGTCATGGGTCTTTAACTTTGTTATGTCAACATGAAGAGTTGACCCCACAAGCAGTTTTGACAGATACTGTCACAGCATAAGAAAGGGCTTTAAAAAATGGGGGGTTTAAAATTTTATTTTCATTAAATACTTAGTTCATTATTCAGTTTTCTGATTTAATAATAAAATTTTCAAAGATTTGTAAGTATTTATTTCTGTTGAGCCATGTGGATGCAGTATAATTACTGGCCTTTAGACAAAGGGAATTCCCAGTCTTTTCCAATAAATTAAACTAGATTTAACTTTATCTACTCGAGGTGAGGAATAGGGAAGGACAAAGACGCTTCAATATTTTCCCCACTAGCAATGTTACATACATCACCAAAACAAACTAGGGTATACTGAGAACTTCTGATTTTTACATCTGTGATAATTCAAAACAGAAACCTTCAGCAGTTTGGATTTAGCAGCAGTGAGTACTCCAAGCACTGCCTTCACATCTGGGCTCTTCAGCTGGTCCGTAAGGTAGTTGAATTTCGACAATCTCTTTTTCCAGTAGTCAAGCTCTGCTCGTGGTCCAAGGTCATCAGCTTCCTTTCTCAACTGGTTATTTTCTGCAAGAACCTTTTATCATACTGTAATATTAGTGAGTGATGCGAATATTTTCTATCTGCATGGGCAGCATGGATTAATTCATAATTTAACTCCTAGTATTAACCTCCCATGATAAAGTACCTAACTCAGCCACCACCTCACATAAGAGACCTTAATTTTCCTTGCCTTTTTGATTCTGAGTTAAAGACAGAGCAGTATCTCAAGAGAACTGTTACAGACAATTACATTTTCTGCAAATAACATGTAAAGTATGTTTCAAAGTATAATTTTGACCAAGAATAGTGTTCACTTAATTATTATGTTCCTTGGGCTTTCATTAAATCCACTGGGAATTGCTGTTTTCTACTTTAAGAACCGGTGATTATCAGAAACAGGAGACTAAGCTTCCAAAGACATGCGTATGCTCTATTTACTAGTAGATGGAAAAAACTCTTAATAATGTTCTCATTGAGAAGTAAAAGCACACAAAATACACCAAGAGTACTTTCAAATACAGGAATTGATCACATCTAACTTTAGAGAAAGGTAGCTATATGCCAACAGGTTTAAACTCATCATCTGCCAATCTGCAGATAATGTATTTCACATTTGTCCGATGTATCACCTGTTCAATTTGTTTGGTCCATCCTTTCATGCAGACTTCTATTCTTTCGAGACCATCTATGCTGTTAGCAACCATCAAGTAATCTGAAGGTCCTCTTAGAGTTTTCAAATCATATGTTTCACATTTTTTCAGATTGATCTAAAACACAAGTTAAAAAACCCTGAAATGATCAAATGTTCATGACAAGTAATCCAGGAACCTTAAAATTAACTGATTGCACCACTTGGGGTATCTCACTTCATATTCCCACTTCAGTTTAAATTAAACTGGTTTGAGCCAGAACTGGACTCCAGAATCTGGAGAATTCATCAGCCTGGCAGCAGTGTTCTCATGTCATTTCCATCAAAGGCTGAGTAGAAATTAACAGTTAAAGCAAATGTATAACATACATTAATCATTATTGGTTTAAGAGTGGCCACAGCCATTGGAGAGTCAAGAAGTTAACAGATCTAAAGAACTGGCGTCAGAACAAACAAGAACAGAAGCACCTGCAGAATTGTTAAAGCCGCAGATCAACGTATGAGTTACTGATGACAATAAACAAAAAGGTTATTTTTTTTCTGCAGTTTACCAAAATCAGTTTTGGAAGTACTCTATAACAGCAGTTAATTCAAAAGCTCCAGAGCAAGAGATTCTACAGCTAGTGCAATTTCTGTTTGCCACGTGAACATATTACCTTTTCCAACAGAGTTTGCTGAGTTCCTGATAGCACACTAACAAAGGCTTCAAGGGTATAAAGGAAATCCTGCTTAATATTGGAAGCTTGTTGACATTCACCAAGTTCAACCCAGCCATGGTCCATAGTCTGTAAGGCTGGAATGAAGATTTCTGATATCAGCTGCTCGACACTTTTTAGTAAGCCATCTCGACCTACATTCATCATATTAAAATTTACTTCCTGTAAAAGAAACACAATACAAATTAAAATAGAAAACAAAATTTTGCCTTCACTATATTTATTCTAATCCTATTGCTTTAAGCATCTCAAAAATTATCAGCGTGTACACATGCTCTTCAAGCAATAAAAAGCACAATTCTTGCTAGCAGGGACTGAAGATATGCAGAGGGTCACAGTTTGTAATTAAAAAAAAAAAAAATGAGGAAACAAAGATCTGAAAATGCTATCAAAATATAATGAGAATAAAGAGACCTCTATTTATAAAGCTCAGTTTATATGGGTGATAAAATTATTCCAGCCTGCCACTTCTAAAGCTATCAGAATTATATTTTAATATATACATATATATATAGGCAGAGATCAAGACACTTAAAAAGCTTAGATGGCAAAAGAATTATGAACTACAGTTAATTCTGACTTGCAGTTGCCCAAAGATTTTGGTCCAGGAAGAATACCTCTATCCAGTCTGAGAGTGCACAATTCACAGAACATCTACTTTTTAGACATTCAGAAAAAGACACTGAAGACTTCTAACATAAATTACATTAATCTGCCAGCCATTTTTTGCTTCATTAGAAGCCACAAGAATTTTTTCAGCAACATAATTTAACACCAAACAACTTGTATTTAAGTGTCACACACTAGATGTGTCTTCAGATATAACATTTTTACTTTTCAACTTGTCTTTCCTAGTTTTCAGGTATTATTTAATATCAGCAAGGGCTATATTCACTACTTGTGAGGAAGTCTGCTTTACACATCTTTCAGTTGCAATTACCAGCTTGCAAGCATTATTAATAAGCAAAAAATCTTCAAATCTTAAATAGTATATAAGTACTAAAACCTAGGTCAGACTTTTAAAGTAATAAAAAAATTAAGAGGTTAAGCATAAAACTTTAAATCATATATCTGTAGAAGTCAAATAATCATCTGGTGATGACAGCTAGCTCACCCACCCTTTGCTCTTCTATTTCTTGCCTGTCTGTGCAAAATGATTTTTTAAAGTTTTACTAGAAGAGATGGGCAAAGTTAAAACTTGTTGGCTTATGAGTTGTACTTAAAAGTTCCCATTTTGAAGTATATAGAAAGTTTTCTATAACACTAAATTCTCATTTAGCCCATCATTCCTGCTTCAGCGCTCTGATTAGCTCGTCTACAACTGTAGGATTCTCTACATTTTACTCTGTGCTCCTCACTATTGGAGCACTTGATCCAGCTTTGTTCACATTAGCCTGTCATAGATTTAAGGAGTCTTTCACAAGAAAAAACTTGTTTATGTATAATTTGCATATATGCTCTCAAAAATAAAACCCTTTTTGTTTGTTTTTTTAAATGGATTTGCTAGCACTTATTGAAATTTAACAGCTTATTATTTAGGTATTGACTAATTACTTTTTGTCATTCTAGATTGTCATAATTTTTTTTCCTTCACATAATTTATTCATAGCAATGATACATTTTAAGTTGCTGCTGGTAGATAATGTTGGGTTTTCCATTCCCATACTTTTTTGTCCTGTTTCATTTAGCCAAGCTGTGTCCTTTTGCTCATTCCTCCATGTCAAAGTCTGCCGAATTACATGCTGAGAGTAAATATCCCAAGATGAAAATTATTTTTAAACAAGATTATGTACAGTGGTCAGCAGTCACTGCCTCTTACCTGATAGATATTCTCAGTTGTGATTGGTTTAAAAAGACTGGATCTAATGAAGGAAATGCATACACCAGTTAAAGCAACTTCTTTTCCCTCTGTCACAAATACTTTAGGTTGTTTCTTCTTTGTCAAATGAGAGTTCATTCCTGTTCCTGGAAGGCCAAAGTGTTCTATAGATTCAAATTAAAAAAAAAAAAAAAAAAAAACCCACTTAAAAACTACCAATTATTTATTCAAAGAAAAGTTTTCTAAACAAAGAGTTCAGTCATTATTTGTGTATCTCTGAGTCCCAATCTCTTGGAGCTTCCCCATGGGACTATCCACAGACAATATGCAGCATCCAGAGTCCTCACAGTAAGAACTATTTCATCTAGTTTTGACATTCTCACATCAAAAGCCTTTCATTTCTATTAATTTATTTGTTTTCTATTCCTTCTAAACTAACGCTCAGGCTCAAGATCCTCTTACATGGCTTTTTATCATGCAGTTGCAGATAATGCACTATTGCTTAAAGAAAAAAAAAAATAGCAAGTGTAGTTTACCTCGGAGAAGCTATTATCAACTGTCTTTCCTTAAAAACATGTAAGCATAAGTCTAACATAGGAAGAAAGAAATAGAGTGCTTCTGGAAACAGAGAGAGATATGCCACAGCAGATCCTCTGGGGGGAAAACAAACAAACAAAAAAAAAACCATTGTAAGGGAGCTACAAGGGACTTCCTTCTCCTTTCTTCTTCCCCAATATGAATATGCTGGTCCCATGTTTAGGCTGTCGGTAACACTTGTGAAGAGTCACCAAGTAGCAGCAGTGTCTTTGGGGGAAAACAAAATCTCTTAAATTGTGGTTTTGGCCACGGTACTTCTCTGTTACAAGTTTTCTAGTACTACTTCAGAGTAAAATCACACGCATAAATGTTATTGGCTCGTGTTAGCTCTAGAGTACATCTTACTGAACTCAGAGATACAAGCCTCCTGCTCCACAGAAGCAAAAGCTGTCTTTATAGACACTTTTCAGTGTCATCTTATGCCCTAATGGAAGTGTCCACTGATCCACGTAAGGGTCAGAAAACCAGCTTGTATTTGACATGTGTGCCAACAAAATGCACATAATACTACAAAAATTCACTTTACTGATTAATAGCCATCACTATAACTGCAATTTTTGCTCTGCTAGCTGGTGAACCACAGACCCAAAACAATCAGCATAGGAAATTCTTTTACAAACTTGCCCCACCTGAGAAGGAAAAAAGTATAGGACAAGCTGCACACTGTGATGGTATCACAAGTAACTGTGCACTTACAGCTGTGGGCAAAGGGAGCCTCCAATCCACCCACTTCATCCCACACTCACCTGTCATCTTTTGGTTTTTTACTTTTTTTTCCCTCCAATGTGCATAGTCTTTTGGGAACTTTTGCTTATTCACTCAATGCACACGCTGCTAATTTGGTTTTTGCTTTTTACTTCTCCAGATTTCCATGTTGCCTGCACCTACCAGCACATCTCAAAGACCAAAGGCCACCACGGTCATACTGGAGGGTCATTTGATCAGTTTGGGGGTGGGTGAGGGGGACCCTGATTAGATTCCCAAGTTTTGCCCCTTGCCTCACACTGTCTCCAATGTACTTCCACCACTTCAACTCAGGCATGTTAAAATTTGCTCAGTAGATTTCTAAATTGGTGGCTGAGTTTGTAGTAGAACTTAATGTTCTTTCTATGTACATTTAAATTTTAATCATTAAAGTTGCTTATATCATACTAAACAGTCTTTTCATGCCTTTTAGGTATATATGTACATATATACTGAAAATACATAAAGCATAAATACATATCTGTACATTCATATAGGTATACATTTACATACATATAAACACACATTTGTGGGCACTGGGGAAGGGAAAGGCATATGAGTAGAAAGGACTTCTGGGGTAATGGCCCTGCTAACCATAGTGCAGGCCTCCTTGGGACATTTTGTCATGTGACAGGACCACCCGGACATACGGTCATGTGCCAGAAAATGTGGAGGGCTTCAAGGGGAAAATTGATGGGGTGATTGGAGGGGAGGGAGTGGAGCACCTGTCACTGCTCATCTGTATGACAGTCATCTTTTAACTTTTAAAACCCATTTTCCAGCCCCACCAGGCAAGAGTTGCTGGGCTTGCAAGGAAATACCTTGCTGCTGCATACTAGCAATATGCAGAAGCACATAAATAAGCTTCAGTAATTTCATAAATCCTCATTTTACAAGGAAGGTTCGATGTGGCAGTCAACCAAACTTGACTTGTCTTAAGTCCCAGTTTATAAGAACTTTACTATCTGCTTTTTCCTTGCCCGTTTGCTCAGCACAACAATACATGCTGCAGGAGAACCTAAGTCGCTTTACCTGTATCCATTGCCTCCACATCTTGATAGAAGAACATCAGATGACGCAGACCTCCAGGGGCCAAGAATTTGTCAATGCGCTCTATCTGTTTGAGATCATGTTGATGTATTTATGCACAGCATACCCACTATGAAAAGCTTAACTTGCTCAAATTTTTAACATACAGGGCTGAAAAATACTCATTACATAATCACTGTTCAAGAATAAAGTTATACCAGACCTAGTTACTACCCTCAAAAAAAAAAAAAAAAATTGAGTTGTCTCATCCTTTAGCAGCATACACCTACTTAATTAAATAATTTAAACTTTTCCATGCTGAACACAACTGAATAGTCAGATCATGTTTCAGTTTACTGAAAGCACTTACTGTACGTGCTCTGTATTGTCTCTCAAAATGAGGGCACAGGGCATTTGTTCATTTACTGACGTGCAGCAGCACCTCATTGAAGTCCCTCACCCGTGTTATTCTTACTGCCATTCAGCTAACTAGCTGAAAGCAGAAAACAGATAGCTGGAATAATTCCGTATCATAGCAACAGAGAAAGCCCTTATTTATATTTTAAGCATCAGGACAATTTCACAGTTCTGTGTTAATTTAATGTTTTTATCAAGCATCCTTGAACCATGCATTGATAGTCCAGTCCAGGAAACTCATGTATAGGCCATACATATCTAGGAAGAATGTTAATTGCTCTATGCTAGTATCTGATCAGTGTTTCAGCACTTGAAAGTCTGGCCTAATCAGTTATTTTTCTAGATCTGTAAGTTATTGTTTCACATAGTTCATAACTACATAGCAATCTTCCAGCAGAAAAGGCTGCTTCTACTAGAAGATCTTCAGAAACATTTGCTGGTATCATTTGTGCTTCCTAGTGCAGGGAAAAGGCTAAGAGATCACCAGCAGCAGGAAGAAAGCTGCATTTATCCCTCTTCCAAGATCCCATAAACTACTATTCCAGAAAATCTTGGCTGAGCCCTCTAAGATGAGGTCAAAACTACTATTACACCTTTCTCTTTCCAAATATAATGGCTGCCAATATTTTCTTAATCTGACAATTATTCTCAGGCAATACAGTTTGCCAGGAAACCCATTTAGAGATAAAATGCACAAAGGCTGAAACAAGTTCTGCTTTGTAACTTTTGTGACAGTGTTCTGCACAGCTTATTTTCCTATATCACGTGAAATCACAGAAATGTTGGAAGGGACCTCTGGGAGATCTGAAGGCCAGCCTCCTGTATCATCAACAGCAGCTCAGGGCGTCTAGAGCTTTGCCTAGGTTGCCTCAAAAACCTCAGGGACAGAAATTCCACAGCTCACTTGATTAACCTACTCCCATTCTGCATGACCCTCCTGGTGAAGAAGGGTCACTTAATGTCCAATCTGCAAGTTGTGGCTATTGCCTTTGTTATATCACCTGCAATCACTAAGAGTTCAGCTCTGTCATATTTGTAACTACTCTTCAAGCAACTGTGGGCTACTCTTTGGCTGTCCCCCTCAATCTCTTATTCTCCCTGTTCTCATACTTTACATGTCTTATGTACATCACTATCTTGGTAGTCCTTCACTGGACTTTCTTCAGTTTCTCAACAATACTAGCACTGAAATGGGAATGCATTGAAGGTACACAGATGGAAAGAGAATACAAGAGAAAACAACAAAAAAACCCCACACCCATGTTTACTTTAGTGTCAAGGAGTAAATCAAGATCTACTTGCTGTCTACCTAAGTTTTTTAAAAAAATATATTTTTTTTTTCAAATCACAACATGTATCTCCATTGCATATAATACTTACTATCAACTTTGAGGCATCATTTCCTCAATATACTTATCTCTAACTGCTTACCCCCTTATTAACCCTCATGTAGTCAGTCAGATCACTTAGCCATTCTATTTTGCCAAGTAGTTTCCATCTGATTTAATTTCCTAAACTAGATCACAATGTACTCTCACAAATGCTGGTGGCAACCTAATGGAAACAACAGTAACATGCAGCCTGCTGTCGAGAGGACTCTTGAATCTGTATGTACTGTATATTCAAGGATAGAGAGACTTCATGCTGTGGGTCCAGTAGGAATTACAGTCACAGGCTGTACTGTACTATCTATAACCATTGAAAAGCAGAAATTCTAATCTAATCAATTGATATTGTTACAATAGTTCCTGAAACTGAGGACACTTTGTTCAACTTAATTACAAAATGCTGAGAAATATTTTTTGGATTAGAAGACTTAAGTAATCTTAAACACGAAGTCTAACAAGTATCTCTCCACATTTTTTATGGTAATATAAGTTCTAAAGCACCCTGTGAGCTTCACTATCAAATTCATCAGATTACCTGGTTACCATCAAGGATAGCATCTTCTACTTCTGCTTTGTCCAGATTCACACAAGAGGCAACAGTATCCAGTAAGTAATCATGCCGGCCATCCAGTCGAGCACGTTTAGCCTCCTTCTCTTCCTTGAGCTTTTGCTGTTATAAAACACAAAGCAGACAATGAATCATTCACAATCTATTTTGAAGACAAAAATTAAGAAAGTTCTAAAATTTATTTTTAAAAGTAAAGGCTATTACATTCTTCCATACTTGTGGATTATGTTTTTAAGGCACCTAAAATTTTTAGAAGAAACCCCTGTTATGATTTTGAAGTTGATTTCCTGTGTTCTATTTTCAGTTTTAGCAAAAAATTTCTACCATCAGTATTCTGTATAATATTATTTATTTGTTGAAAGGCTCTGTAGAAAAAAAAAAAAAAAAAAAAAAGATATTTTATCTATTCGGCTCTGTCACTCTGCAAGTTATCTTCAACATCCTGAAGTCCTTATTCCCAGCTTTTCAGTCTAGTCACATACAATCATCAAGCCCAGACAGGATTCCGACCCATCTTTGTTATTCATGGAAGATATTGTATGCATTCTCTAATAAAGACAGATGCTGCTGGAGGAAGGTAGGATTTCATATATTATCTCTTTAATATAATGAGAAGTAAAACAAGCCACAAGCCTCAAGGTACACAAGTGTTTACAAATGTGCTTAACTATAGCTATTATACCATTCTTCAAGCAGTATGCCTACTCTTCTAATTAAATTGAATTCCCATATGTAATACACCTCATTATGTTATAGACAAAATAGCCTTCTGGAATAGTTACGGGTATTATTGTGCTTGCGGATTACAAGATTTAATATCATTTCATTTTCAAAAGAAATTTAGAATTATGTTTCACTGGTGGTAAACGCAATCTTTATTTCCCCAGTGATAAAGAAAAATCTAGTAACTCTATAAAGTATGTGCAAGTGATTTATCCACAAGCTTCTGCAGAGCCAATAGGACTTGCATAATGTACTTCATACACTTATGTAAATATCTTTCTTACTTCTTGAAGGAATTTTCAAATATTTGGTAAACTTGTAATTACAAGTATGCCTTCATAAATGCTGAATGCACTGGAAATATTTTTCTATGTAAAATACAAATGTACAAATCCTGTTTTTTACACAGATATGCCTGAAGGATAAAGCAGAAGGTGAATTTGTACACGTACTTTATGCTATTTTACCTCTCTCATTCCCTAACATGACCTCCACTTTCCAAAAAGTGAAATGTCATCACAGGTTTGGCCTTTCCTATGTGTTCTCAAATAAGGGTAGAAATTTCCCCCCCAGTTACACATACAAAACCAACCATTTTGAGCTGCATCAGCTTCACACTAGATGGTAACACCAGAATCCTAAAAACTCGGTACAGTAATTTGAGCATAACTGATAATGCATCTTTAACATAGAAAAATACAACAAATACTCTGCCAATTAGTTAGCTTCTATTTAATCTAGCAAAAAGCTTTTTTCTTTTCACTTAAATAACAGAGAGACTACTTTTGTACTCTGCTGTGTTTCCAGCATAGAACCCCATATAGCTACACAAGATATTCATTTTACATTGGCTATCAATTCCCAATTCCACCTATACAGGCAGCCCTTGATGCCTTCATAGCCTCCATTTCTTCTACAAGTTGCTGATAATGGGGGCTGAAATCATGAGCATCTTCGTCTCAAAAATGGGCAATTATGCCCTTATGTTTGCTGTAGTTCTTTTAATGCTTTCCAATCCCTTAATTGCAGTTTCTCAAGCCCTATAATAAATATACTAGCTATTGTGCATAGTTGTTCACACAGCATTAGGCAATATTTGATGTTTAAGTCTAGTAACAAGAACATTCGTTAATATGTCACAAAACTTTAAAATTCTAGTTAACTTAAATTGTTTTAATGAACTGTACCTAGAGAAAACAGGTCATTATTAACAAGACAGTAAAGCTATAGTTTTATGAAGATTAAGACATTCGCTTTATTTATCACATGTCACTTTTGAAAGCCATTTGCATTGTTCTGGTGGATATCTCTCTAATGCAAGTTGCATGCATGTTTATCTCAATAGTCACTACGATGCAATTCAAGAACAAATGCTGCCGGTTGTGCTTCCATATTTTGATGATCGGTCATTGCTAAGAACTACTTTTGATCCCCAAATGAAGTGTTCAGGGACTGCGTAGATGAAGAACCACCCACTGTACTGGAAGAGCAGGTTCGGGAACATATGAGGAACTTGAAGGTGCACAAGTCCATGGGACCTGATGAGATCCATCCACGGGTCCTGAGGGAACTGGTGGATGAAGTTGCCAAGCCACTGGCCATCATATTTGAGAAATCATGGCGGTCTGGTGAGGTCCCTGATGACTGGAAGAGAGGGAATATAACCCCCATTTTCAAAAAGGGGAACAAGGAAGACCCGGGCAACTACAGGCCGGTCAGTCTCACTTCCGTGCCTGGCAAGGTCATAGAGCAGATTCTCCTGGAAACCATGCTAAGGCACATGGAGAGCAAGGAGGTGGCTGGTGACAGCCAACATGGCTTCACAAGGGCAGATCATGCCTGACCAATTTGGTGGCCTTCTATGATGGGGTGGCAACATCAGTGGACAAGGGACGGGCAACGGACATCATCTACCTGGACTTGTGCAAAGCTTTTGACACTGTCCCGCACGACATCCTTCTCTCTAAACTAGAGAGGCATGGCTTTGATGGATGGACCACTCGGTGGATAAGGAATTGGCTGGATGGCCGCACTCAGAGAGTGGTGGTCAACAACTCGATGTCCAAGTGGAGACTGGTCACGAGTGGCATCCCTCAGGGGTCCGTGTTGGGCCCGGCCCTGTTCCACATCTTTGTCGGCGACATGGACAGAGGGATAGAGTGTACCCTCAGCAAGTTTGCCAATGACACCAAGCTGTGTGGTGCTGTCGACACACTGGAAGGGAGAGATGCCTTCCAGAGGGACCTGGACAGGCTGGAGAGGTGGGCCCATGCCAACCTCATGAAGTTCAACCAGGCCAAGTGCCAGGTCCTGCACCTGGGTCGTGGCAATCCCAGGCACAAATACAGGCTGGGCAGAGAATGGATTGAGAGCAGCCCTGAGGAGAAGGACTTGGGAGTGCTGGTGGATGAGAGGCTCAACATGAGCCGGCAATGAGCCCTTGTGGCCCAGAAGGCCAACCGCATCCTGGGCTGCATCAAGAGGAGCGTGGCCAGCAGGTCGAGGGAGGTGATTCTGTCCCTCTACTCTGCCCTGGTGAGGCCCCACCTGCAGTACTGTGTCCAGTTCTGGAGCCCTCAACATAAGGAGGACATGGACCTGTTGGAGAAGGTCCAGAGGAGAGCCACGAAGATGATGAGAGGGCTGGAGCACCTCTCCTGTGAGGACAGGCTGAGAGAGTTGGGCCTGTTCAGCCTGGAGAAGAGGAGGCTCCGGGGAGACCTGATAGCAGTCTTCCAGTACCTCAAGGGGGCCTACAGGTAGGATGAGGAGAGGCTGTTCGGTAGGGCCTGTTGTGATAGGACGAGGGGTAATGGGTTTAAATTAGAGGGAGGTAGATTTAGGTTGGATATTAGGAAAAAAATTTTTTACAATGAGAGTTGTAGAGCACTGGAACAGGTTGCCCAGAGAGGTGGTGGATGCCCCATCCCTGGAAACATTCAAGGCCAGGTTGGATGAGGCTCTGAGCAACCTGATCTAGTCAGAGACGTCCCTGCTCCTTGCAGGGGGGTTGGACTAGATGACCTTTGAAGGTCCCTTCCAACTCTAGCCATTCTATGATTCTCAGTTGTCGCAGTCATAAGACACTACCACCTCACTTTTAGCCTTAGGATGTCCCCAAAAGAGAAGAAACATAACTTCAGTGCTTTCAATAGCAACTCATTAATTTGAATATTTAAAAACACTCAGACCCTAAACTGGTAACCAGTCAAAATATCAATTTCCATGCTGCTTAAAGAGTTATTTTTTAAGATATTCTTTACTTAGGATTAGGAATCTCAGCGAATAAATTGCAAGAAAATGTTGAGCTTTCTGCCTCTCATTCTTCCCTTCCTGCTCTCATCATCTCTAAGAGTCAGACATGAATGAGCAAAGGGCTTATGAAGAAACAAATAGATTTCTATTCCAGATTTGTTTCCTTCCCAGTTTTTGCATAGAGGTGCCTTTCAGGCCCTCAATTCTTTTGTATCAACCAGAACTTCAGAGATAATTGACTACCTGTTGTCAAAATTCAGTCTTTGGACTTTAAGATGCTAACTTTAACTACGTCCATATCTTGCTTCAAACCAGCAATGCAGTTGCAGCCTAAGAGTTTTTGTATATTTTACATCCTGCAGGATTCACTACAGAAGTACATATCACTAAACAGCATCTGTACAAAGAAAAAAAATCACCAAAAAACCAAGCAGGTTTATGTAATTCAAATAAACATTATTTAATACAACACTAAAAGAGTAAGATTTGGAAATGGAAGGACTGCTAAAACACATAAGCTATCATTTTATGTAGGTAAGAGAGGAACTGGTGGTACATGCAGTAACATGCACCTGCAAACTCTGAAAAGTATCCACAGCAATTCTGATCAAGGTCATACAATACAGCCTCCTGGTAACGTATCATGATGTAGGGGAATCAGGTGGAATGGTATTGACAAGAGGTAAAGGATTTCTCACTTAGATAATTGGAAGGATTGTCCAAGCTTTTAGATTGTACAGCTTTACCTCAGTTCTTCAATTAAAGAACAGCAGCTCAGTCATGTTTAGTTTTGGGTAGCTTTTCCCCCTCCTGGTTAAGAAGGTAAGAAAGCCATATGACAGTGCCACAACAGATGCAAGTCCAAAGCTAAACTAATTAAGTGAAAAGCCCTGCTTTCATGGTCTAGTTATAACAAGTAAATTGTTTTATGTTAGATAAAACCTTAAAATTCCTAATACCCAAATATTAAAGATTTAGCACAGGAAACTCATTTCAGTAGATATCTATTCCTGACGCAGAATAAAGAGGAGATTCCTAAATCCATTTTAACATATGCCTAAACCTATAACTATCACACTATCAATCTAAAGCCACAAATAGATATTAAGTTCAAATTTAAAAAAAACATTTTCTAACTACCACAACAGTATGTAAGGATATATAGTTAAGCAGAAGGTCTTAAAAGTTCAGAAGTCAGTGATGTCAGAGGTCCTTCCTTTGCCACAGCAGCCTCAGAAACTAAATATTTATTGCCAACTTCTCCATTACACAGTGTAGTTGCTGATGTGTCTGCAGACACGCTAAACAGAGTTAGCATGAATGTTATTTAGTATGCAAGTCATAACTGCACAAGTTAAAACTTGTTCCTGAAAACAGTTTAACTGTTAAATGACGTATTTGGCTGTCAGAATGCTGTGCATTACTGAATTTAGACATGCTCAGGTCAAAGTCTGATCAACAATATGCTTGAACTTCACTGGGAAGTTCAATAGTAAAAGACTCGAAAAGTAAGTGTTCCATTGTTAATTTACTGTCTTATCCAAAACTTATTTAACACAGCATTCTTCTGTCTCTCCTTTAACTTGTTTTATATTGCATAAGCATTGCTCAGGGATTTCCCTGTAAATGTAAAGTGCAAACCATTTTATATTTTCCAAGTGAAAACTGAGTTTTCAACAGACTCACATCTTTTTATTCACTCCTTTCCAAAAAACACACATCCTACAGAATTAGGGCAGTCCCCTTAGCTGGCTCTTAAATCTTAAATGTCAATCAGAGCTTTCCCACATTTGTTATATAGTGTTGTAGTAACCCAAGAACAATTGGTTCAAATAACCAGCTTTTAAAATTAGTCTAAAGCTCTTAATGACTTCTATATTTTATTATTGTTTCTCTACAATGTTATGTAGCATCTTCAAAATTCTATTCCCATTTTATAAGTATGTAATGCGAGTGAAGTTAAACTTCAGTTTTCCTTGGTGGCAAAGCACATTCCCTACTTTGTTGCCAGATACAGCATCAAGTTCTTTATTGTACTGGTAAAACATTTGTGACATTATGCCATTACTACACCACTGCAACAATCTGGACAAGATACAAGTAGCAGCAGTCAAATGCATAAATATCTCCCAGTCCAAATTTACTTTGAAAAACAAATCGTGCAACTAAGCCTTGATTGATACCCTACCAATTAACTTATAAGAACAGTTACACAAAAAAAAAAAAAAAAAAAACCCCTCTAATCACAAATAACTATCCCAAATATTAAGTTTTGCTTTAAAAGGCAAAGTTTATCCATTTTTATGTAATTAGAATGTTCTGTGAAACCAGTATCATCCACTTACACCATTTTAACACACACATTTTTCTACACTCTTCCTCCCCCTCAATTCACACCTTTATTCAAACTATACAGTTATTAGTCTGGATCTAGTCCAAAGTTGCATTTTCCTTACCTTTATAACTCTGCCAATGCTTTGTTTCCAGAGTTGCTTTCTTCCAGCTCTAAACATTGTACTATTTGATATAAGCATTAAGTACTGTTTTTCAGCAATAAGCCTTAAACCATGGAGCAAGCTTCTTGCTTCATCATTTTGCACTCTCCCCTCAGCTTTTTGTTCATATTTGTTTAATTCCTTATCTGTAGCAACTCCAAAAAAAAACTCTAAAAAATATAGTAGGAACCTAAAAAGCCAGCAACTATTAAACTTAGCTCTGCATTTAAAATTCAGTTCTAATGTGCATTTAAACTACTTGAAAACTAAACTGGGCTACCAGATGTCTCTAACTAGCAGAATTTACTGCCTATAGATTAGGAGCTGAAAATTACTGCTACCAACCACAGTGTTGTTAAGGTGATATTGTTTACATACAAATACCGCTCAACACGATTCATCATGCTCAAGGGCAACATAACCATTTGCAAAAGTCAATTTTGTAACTGCTTATCTGATTTGTTTTTAGCCTTCTTAAGTAATCCTTGTGTCAACAGACATCTTTGTTTCCTTGTCACAAAAGACTGTTTAAATATATAGCAACAACAGTCAAGTAGCTTTCAAATAGCTTTTACCGACACACTACTAAATTACCGGGTTTTCTATTCATATTTTTTATGCAAGCATTCAGTCTCAGTTATTTTTCAGTTGTACAATGGTTGCTTAATACAGCAATTTTTCTTCAGTGAGGAGTGTGAAGTTTTTTTTCTTAAAATAGCCTTAATTTTTTCCACTTCAGTGACAGAATCTAATCTGATGTCCTCTTGAAAATGCCAAGAAAAACAAATTAATGATCCAATATTAGGAACAAGAAAAACAAGGCATTTTTACAGATATTTCAGGCTTTGAATGCCCCTAAATATTTCTGCTTCCATTCATATCAATGTGAATCATGTCTAAAATCACTTGATAACCTCAGTGTTGGTAAAACTCACATGATTAAAAACCATTTTCCCCACGTTATCTGATTTTTTCCATGGAATTTTCACCACATGCTATAGTCAAATCTGATTGTGTTTGAAAGTAAGATTGGAAAAAATTGTATTTAGTGTAAAAATAAACATCTGTAAGTTTCTCTGAACCCTCTACAGCCTTTTCTTTTAAAATTAAACATGCTATTAAATATTACACATTGAGTTAATTTCTGGTTATATTCAGAACACTGAGGAATTATTTACTTCTTTGCAGGATGAGTGTGATTTCTAATGCAAAATCTCAGTCCAACAGGCTTAACTTTACCATGCATCAGTAAAAGCTCTTTTTTAAGAAACAAGGGGAAAAAAAAAAAACAAAAAAAACCAACCTTAAGTAAATCCCTCCAAGGACCACCTAAGAATCATAGACTTTTTTCATTAAATTATGTAAGGTCATAGCAAGTAACTCACAGAACCACAAACTTGTGTGTATTTTAAGAGATGTCCAGAAGTCATCCAGTCTAGTCTTCTGCTCAAAGCAAGTCCAGTTAGAGGGGATTGCTCAGAGATATGTGCAGTTGAGTTTTGAATATCTCAAAGGATAGAGATTCCACCACAGTGTTTAAACAGTAGCCCTGCCCTCCACATATCAGCCTCTCCCCACAGTTTATCATCAGACTTGCAGAGAGTGCATTCTGTCCCATCATTCAGGTCATTTGTAAAGATGCTAAACAGCATTATCATAGAATCACGAGAGTTGGAAGGAACCTTCAAAGGTCATCTAGTCCAACCCCCCTGCAAGGAGCAGGGGCATCTTTAACTAGATGAGGTTGCTCAGAGCCTCATCCAACCTGGCCTTGAATGTTTCCAGGGATGGGGCACCAACCACCTCTCTGGGCAACCTGTTCCAGTGTTGTACAACTCGCATTGTGAAAAATTTTTTCCTAATATCCAATCTAAATCTACCTCCCTCTATTTTAAAACCATTACCCCTTGTCCTATCACAACAGGCCCTACTGAAGAGTTTCTCCCTGTCTTTCCTGTAGGTGCCTTTCTGGTATGGGAAGGCCACTATCAGGTCTCCCTGGAGCCTCCTCTTCTCCAGGCTGAACAGCCCCAAATCTCTCAGCCTGTCCTCCTAGGAAAGGTGCTTCAGCCCTCTCATCATCTTCGTGGCCCTCCTCTGGACCCTCTCCAACTGGTCCATGTCCTTCTTATGTTGGGGGCTCCAGAGCTGGTCACAGTATTCCAGGTGGGGTCTCACAAGAGCAGAGTAGAGGGGAGAATCACTGTTAGCCTCAGTATCAATTCCTGAGGGACACCACTAGCAAATGGACACTAGTTGGACTTGATACCACTTAAAGCCTGCTTGTCCAGTTAATTTTCCACCTAAATTATCAGACAATTATCCAGTTCATGTATCACCAGTTTGACTCTAAGGATATTATAGAACATCTTGTCAAACACCTTGCTAAAGTCAAGATAAAGACCACCACCACTGCTTTCCCCTTGACTACATAGCCAGCCATCCCGTCATAGAAGGCAATCAGGTTGGTCATGCAGGATTTGATATTGGTAAATCTATGCTGGCTGTTCACAATCACCTTCTTGGTCCTTCACATGCCATAAAATTACTTCCAGAACAGTTTGCCCCCCAGCCTTACCAGCTGACTGGTCTGCCATTCCCTGCATCTTCCCTTTTCTTGTTTTTGAATACGGGTGTGACATTTGCCTTTTTCCAGTCATCGGGAACCTCCCCAGATCATCATGGCCTTCCAAATATGGGAGGCCCCTCAAAATTACATTGGTTTCCTCCCTCAGCACCCTCAAGTGCATCTTATCTGCATCCATGGACTTCCATACATTAAAGTATGAGGCTCCACAGCCTCATGATCGCTGCAGTCAAGGCTTCCCTCAATCTTCACATCTTCAACTACTTCTTTCTTTTCTGTGAGTGGCAAGCCCAGCAGAGCATCTCTATCAGCTCACTTATAATCAATAAAAAGAAATAGTCTTCAACAAACTCCATAAATCTCAGTCATTTAAGTAACTCGGAATGTGGTATTTTTACATTAATTAGAAGGCTGGCAAAATTAAAATGACTGGCAATTGTGACAGGGAATAATCTAACTCACGGAATGGACCCATATATGTGTTAATATCAAATAATCACAAAACATTCACTTATGAAGAAAAACTATTTGCAGCTATAATATATCCTAAGTCAACTCTCATTCAGAACCTTTTAAGAAGATTATGTTTTCAGTACTAGATAATATGCTGATCTTGGTTAGAGTGCTGGAAAGACTTTTGACATTTATGGAAAGCAACTTCCTGTGATATTCCACCTTATTATTTGTTAAAAAGGAAAACTGAAAATAATGAAGTGGATTAGCCAGTATTTAACTGCCACTGTCAGGTCACTATTGTCGTCAGGTCAAAAGCCAGACTACCAGGAGAGCCAATTTAGCACACCATTAATACAACCAACAACCAGGAAGGCTAAGAAGCAACATTTTGGTCAGCAATCACGTGCAAGACTCTTATCAGCTGTACCACTTCTTTGCCTTACAAGTCACAAAAATAAATAATGCTTAGCCCCAAGCTTGGTATTGCTCATAACTGCCAAAACTGCTATAAAAATATGGCTTTAGGAATTTGCTTTACATCCACAAGAGCATTATTTTCAATAGTGTGTCATGGATTTGTAAATGGGCCTAATATACCAGGCTCGTTTAAAAGATTTTTTTAACAGAACAGTTCTTGCTGAAGCAAGGTCATGTAATCAATAACTTAACAAGGACTCCTTGTTTTATCACAATACCAGATTTAACACTTAGAAAAAGCATTTATATAATTTGCAAAAACAGAAGTTTCATTGCAGTTTTTATTCTTTTTTTTTTTAAAGAAAAGGTTGCTGTTTTACCCTTTATTTTATTGGTGAACTACAATCAGATCAGTTATTTGAAGCATACATTTCCTCCACAGATGCTTCAAGAGTGTAAGATTCATGAAGAAGTTACATTATTTTTAATAACATAATATATACACTGAGCAGGATATGTAATCTTGTATTATAATTCAGCATTCTCAGAATCATTTTAGCCTGTCACATGTCTCTGGATAGCCTTAACTATGTTCAGCATCCTACAAAACATTGAGTCAGATTTGGGGTAAATCACCACTATGCAGGTCAGCAAAACCATGAAGTACACAATCAATTGCATTGGAGAAAAAAAAAAAAAACAACCTTTGAGATTAAAATATTGATTTGTCATATTAGTTCAGTAATTATGAAAGTTCATTTCACAATATCAAAATATTTTTTGATAGTGTTATACTGCACAGCTTCAGCAACAAGGTTTCTTTTACTACTGCTAATTCCAGATAGTAGTTAGCTACCATCTAGTGGTTAAAAGCCGAAAGCATGCATTACTTTTATGATGTTTTTCATAAGACAACAAAACACAGTCTGTATAAAATTTGGCTCTTGAAATTGTCCCTTTGAATCTTTCAATAGGGTAGAAGGAAACAGAAAACCAAAACAAATGCGTACTGCTTCTACCTAAGCAGGAGAAGTCCTAGAAACAAAGTTGAAGGAACTGGGATGGTATCATTGAACAAAGACATTGCTATAACAATAGCACTAGAAGTTCAGTGTAAGGAAGGTATCATTGGTACCTTGTGCCATACACCAAGGCATTTACTGTACAAGAAGCTTGGAAAAGCCTATGCTGCTGTAAAAGAGCTCGGTATTCCAACAACTTAGCAAGCCAACTAGAACCCAGTGGAATGAAGTTTCGGTCATAAACAAGACAGTCATAGCATATGATAGTACTGACTGCCTGATTAGGATGGAAGCACTGAGTGTGACATGCTGACAGTGATGAGAAGGGCTCCCACGGCAGGGAACAGTATCAGCAAGAAACTTCAGCTGTCTCCATATACACTAGGGAGACACCATCTCAGATTTTGATGCTGATAATGAGGTCCCTTTCACAGTACATCACAGAAACAGGAAACTTCTCAAAATGTCCTTTAAAAAATCATTATATTGCAAGAATGCAATAAAAGATTACTAAATTTATATACATCTTTGCTGCAGAAGAATTCAATGTTTCCTTCATAGGAACCTCCCACTGAAAAAGCAACACATTAAGGCTCAGACGATGAGTTTACAAGCTGACAAAAATTATTAAAAAAAAAAAAAAAAAAAATCAATGGCAAGTAATGCATCAGATGGGTAGTCACTCAAAAATTCCAAAGGAATTCAAAGATAAAAGAGAAAAACTGCTTAGTG